>MU158722.1:224207-388327 GCA_015888305.1 Antheraea pernyi
GGGGGGGGGGGATTAAAAAAAAAAAAAAAAAGGCTTTGATTACGATGTTTCCTTCATCAAAGGCTTATTGTAGGATTCGATACTACATAAATTGATGAGGTATCCGACAACCGCTTCAAAATAAGAATTATTCTGTTGTTTTTGTAAAAAGTATCAAGATTGTTGGGTCATATGTTTATGAATGGGCGGTATAGCCGATAGGTCACGCGGCCGGACCGACATCGACACGCGGTCTAACACTTTGAACATATTACGCCAGTTTCCAAACATTCGATAAACTGTAACGTTATCGTTTTGTTTCTGACTGTCGATTTATCGTCACCAATTGTTTACGTAAACATTGCAACCGGTTGACCTTTCGTCCATAGTTTAAGGGGTTTTTCATATTATGTTACAATTACAGGTGCGCTGGATGTTTGTAATGAACTACTTGGGTTTTGGAATATTGAAGGGATCTTTCATACTATGTTACTCCCTATGTCTTGGAATATCTGTCGCTTAACATGGAATGATTCCTGATTTTCATTTCATGTTGTTTTCTTTTGATCTATCTATATCATAGACTCGCATCAATTGAGCTATAACAAAAACCACAGCACATATTGTTGGAAAATCTGACAAAGGACTCTCTTCGCTGCATTGCCTTTTTGTTTAACTTAATTCGTTTTGGATATATATTTTATTTTATTAAAAAACTGAATTTTATTCAGCTTACAAACTAACACAGCCTTTATTGATTCTGAGGCGATACGAAGTTCGCCGAGTCGGCTAGAATATTATAACAAATTAAAAACCAAGTAATCTCTCAGACGTCTCATTTAATCTTTATATTATTGGGATATATATTATTAACATATCTATACTTCTTAATATTATAAAGCTGAAGAGTTTGTTTGCTTAATCGCGCTAATCTCAGGAACTACTGGTATGTTTTGAGGAATTATTTCAGTGTTATAAAGTTCATTTATCAAAGAAGGATATAGGCTATCATCACGCTACGACCAATAGGAGCGGAACACCAATGAAGAATGTGTCAAAATTGTTTTTTTTTTCATTCTGAGAGCATTAGCGTTAGCTGAAAGTAACTATTCCACGCGGACAAAGTCGCGGGCAGAAGTTAGTGATTTATAAAATCACTGTCTATAGTTCCTACGTATAATTTTTGCATTAGAATAATAGTTTGTTAATCAAAGAACGTTCTGGACGAGTGGAATAGAAAGTGTATAAGAGAATCGATGGTCAGTTAATCGTCAGTACAGATCCAGAATATTAGATGAAATTAAAATTGAATTCAACGGTTTTTTTTTAATTGTAACACGATAGAAGGACGTCACTGTGTCATATCACAATCCAGTCTAATGATCATAACGATTTTGAGAAATCCACAATCCATTAGTACTGTCATTTCAGCCTCCGATCCACCCCACAGCTTACACCGGTCGATCCCGATGAACACGATAGAGGAAAAGTGAGTCACTGTGACTAGTTTATCACCATGTGTGTTGTGGTCGCGATAATTTCGAGCACAGACACTCTGCCAGATATACATCGATTGATTCCGGAACGCAATAATTCTGAGTATCTCACAGCTATGCTTACCTCCTAATTGGTAAAGGAAATTCAAATAAGATAATTTGTGTAAGTACAAATAATCGAGCCACCTCCCCCCTCCTCTTACCCAACTCACCCCCCGCTTCGAAACAAAACAAGAAAGAACAATATCTTCCGAAACATAAAATAAGAGGGACACGAAAAAAAAAAAGTTTAAATGCGAAAACGCTAAATCCGACCGACCAATAAAACATAAAAATACCCTAATATATTATACGAAAATTGAAATTGTATAGATGATCCCATTATAACGGTGGGATGAGCCCGCCGGACTGCTTTGCATATAGAAAAGCTATGGATTTTTATTTTTTATTCTGTATTCTTTCTTGTTCGTATATGTTAAGAGTGCACCCAGTCTGTGGGCAAGAATTAATGACGTTGAAATATCCAGTCCGAGAGGGTACCGTTCAGTGGGAAATGGGTTTTAGGTAATGAATTCTATTTTACACTAGACGGGCAATTTTGAATTAGAAATTGTTCATCGAGTATCTAGCAATAGGTTTATTCTCAACGATTTTATTTCGACGGTATAAGAGTTAATTGACTAAGTACCTATTAATATGTTTTATACGTTAAAGGATTAGTCTTCATTCTGGATATGTACTCGAGTGGTGGTAGAGCCACGCTGAAACTATTACTGGTTTCAGCATGAATGGGTCGGCTCACCCCGGGGTGGACGACCTTCTCATAGAAAACCGACGTGAAGTAACGGTGCTTGCATTGTTGCGTTTCGTTCGATCAGTGAGAGCGCCGGAGGCCCACCGCCCTTCCCCTCTCCTCTCCCTCCCCTAACCCTTCCCCCCAAAGGGTGGCAACGCACTTGCAACTCCTCTGATGTTGTTAGTGTCCATGGACGTTGGTGATCACTTAACATCAGGTGACCCACCTGTTCGTTTGCCACCTATGACATTAAAAAAAAGAGTAGAATTTTTTTAGGTTTAATTTTTCCAACCAATCTTCTAGATTATGGCTGATTATCAAGTAGGTAGTAATGTTACAAGTTTCTTGTGATAATTTCAATGTTCTAACAGGATGGTGACTCCCTTGTTAGAACTTTCCATGGAGTTTTTCTCTCATGTCAGAATTCTTACTCCGTGGTATTATTTGCCGCCACCTCACTTGTGCACAATAACCGAACTATATTACGTAATACACCACCAATATTACAAAATATACAGTCAAATAACACAAGATTATGAATAAAATAATCTACATGAAAAACTAAGATCCCGCCAAAAGAGTTATTCCGTGTTGTGACGATACCAATGACTCAAGACAAATCAATTAAAAAAATACTACATATATCGTGTAAGTGATAATTATATTTATACATCACTTGGTTTCAACTGTGACTAATCTGTTTCTTAGAATTCTTATGAACAATGTTTACCCTGATGAAAATTACGATGGATATATAGTAACAACATGTATATTGCTTCCTTTTTACTGTTATATATCTATCTGAGCCATTTTAAAATAATATATATTTGTGAGCTATATACTTGCAAATAAATAATATACAAAATCCGATTCCTCGCACCTTATCGAAGCGCTTTGATTCTTATGTTGGCAATTGCTTGTCTAGTAGAATACACGGAAGTCATACGATTTACGTGAGTACATTTATGATTTTTACCTATCTAGTTGACTGCTATAAATCGGCATATGATATTAATCAGATAATGACACCTAATGCTACATATAATCTATTAACGAATATAATCATTACATAGTATAAAACAAAGTCCCCTACCGCGTCTGTCTGTCTGTTCGCGATAAACTCAAAAACTACCGAACAGATTTTCATGCGGTTTTCACCAGTGGATAGGGTGATTCATGAGGAACGTTTTAGTATATAACTTGTCAAGGATTTTTTAATAATCAGGGCGGGACAACGTCTGCCGGGCCCGCTAGTTCTTGATAATTGAGAATTATCTTAATACTTCCCAACACTGTGTTCACACATTGAAACACTTCTTTGCTATAGAGCAGATATGTGTGTGACGGGAGTGCTTCTGCAATCCAATCTTGTAAGGGTTTTCCACCTTGTCCGGATAGTACATGGTATAATCATCAAAAAGCCAAAAAGAATCACGATTTATAAAAGGTTAAATTATGTAGAAATAAGCCTATGAATAATTGAAAAATCTTTCGCGTGATGTCATCAGAACTATAATATTTCTTTAAAATAGTGTTACTTAATTGTTATTCAAGGTTACATTTAATACTAGTTTATACCTCTGACTATATATATATATAAGTAATATAATATCTAACTAGTGCCTTCAAGGACAGATGTCACCATCATTCATTAGGGTAAAACGTGATGTGTTTGTTCCACGCAAAAAATTACCGAACAATCGAAAAAATTCTTACCATCGATCACGTGGTAAGTAAAAAACCGTAAAATCTTGTGATTCTAACGTAATCTTGGCAAAAAAAAATCGAAGACTCGGTAGCGTGTTAGCAGAAGTCGGCACAATTTTTAAACATTAAGACCCCGCCATCTACAAACGCACGAGAGGTAATTAATGATATTTTTACCCCCCAATGAAGGAAAACCGGGCAGGGACAAAACAAAACATCGCTCGGGTGTCGAACGAAAGGAGAATTTATCATGTAGACGGCAGTCGCTGCCAATGTCCATTTGGATAATGCCCAACGCGATTAAAAATATAAAAATACCCCACCGACCGACCGTTTGTGGGCAGGAGCGGAGGGGGTTATCATCGGGGGTGTTCTGACGGAGGACACCGCTCTGAGGACACAAAAGGATTATAAATGAGAAGGAATTTTAGATAATATTTGTACGTTGGATGTGGATTGTAGAGATCTGCGGCGGTCGGCCGGATCCCCGCCACCCGCGCGGACGCCATGCCCGGTATAGCGCGGCCGGGCCGCCTTCCGCGATCCTCTACTAATGAGTGTTTGTATCAATTTGTTAGTATTGTGTTTGAATATTTTCGTCCGTTCGTTACGATTTTGAACCCCTTGCGGTCGCGGTCTGCGGATCGATGTGTTTTGTTTAATATTTCTTTTTTTTTGTTTGTTATGGTATTCGGCGTCCTTTTGATCGTCGTGCGTGCTTCGGTTGATTACAGGCGTTTGGAATGTTTCAGGTCCGATATCTGCGGACCATTTTTAACGCTGTAGGCACGAAGAGTAATTATTCTTAGTTCTTTTAATGTTTTAAAGGTTAATTGAGTTTCGTTCGTTTCTCATATTTTTGTACATTTTAAAAATGTTTAATTAAATAGCGCTTTTTTTAAACAACGCCTCGCGGTCTGTGCAAACCACGATAAAGGGTCAGAGGAGATGAGATATAGCAGAAAAAGAGAAATTAAAATCATTTTCATAATTAATACGTTTAGAATATAATTTTTTCAGGGCACTTTATAAAATACGCTGCGTGAATCCGAATGAGGTGGAATGGAATAACAACGCTCGAGCGACACGCGCACTGTTTTCAATTCATTATCTCGAAAACAAAAATTTCATTACGGGACCCCGAGATTTCCTTTTTAAATTTAATTATTCATATTTAAATTAAACAAAATATAATAGAGGTCTGGCCGATGTAGAGAGAGCGAGAAAAAAAGAACCGACCTTATCGTATCATATTTTATTAACCGAATTTATAATTCGGCGCTGATTCGAGGTGAATCCCCATCGTTGAGCGGCAAGAGCGCTACAGCCTCCGACTCGCCAGTAGAACTCGTTGTGTCTGAATAACCCGGGGAAAAAATATTTATTAATACCGAGCAGAAAAATCCACAATAATATTTCAAGGGTGGACGTCGGTCGGTCGGCCGCGGAGCGCCGGTCTTCGCTAGTGTTGCCCAATGGTATCGTCGGCACACAAAATTCGTGGTTATTTTATTTGATCGCCCGCTCGCACCGGAACAGTCAACGTCGGTCTGAAGATGCACCCTGAAGGAGCGAAATCCGTGTAATAATGGATTGTGATTATTACTCGTTATCCGCAACACATTTTTTTATTAATTACTAATTGACCCGGCCACGTGTTGCTGTGGCTCCATTATTACATGTTGAATTAAATAAAACACGTGCACCATAAAAAAAGTGTGTGTGTACTTATGTACACGCGTTAGACGTTATACTTCTTTGGCGTAACAAGATACAAATCTTATCAAAAATGTTATCTTTCGCCTTATTCTACGTTTGTTAATCGTTTACCGCGAATCTGAATACCGATGCTGGCAACCCCGATCTTCACTTGCCCTCGCTCTCCCTGATCTATTTAAAAAAGAGATCCCGGAAGGACAAAAGGGCTACGCGCTCGGCTCGTAAAAAAACTGGACACGTAAAGAGAGGTTACCGGCCACCGTCCGGTCGCTTTGTCTGATTCTTATTATTTCACCCGGATCGGGAACCTTTTGCGACCGGTTTTTTTTTATCGGTTTTTCTGTTCCGGAGACACCGCCGCAGCCGCGCGTACCCGTTCGCGGGTGGCTCCCTCTAATGTCTGCATCATTTGTAATTTTTTCCCATTCGTATATTTCGTGGTTTGTTTAATGTCCCCCCCTTTGTCTTTGGTTTGTGTAAAAATTGTATGATAGATGTTCGGTTTCTTTGGTGTTTTCTTTTCGGATTTTTAACGTTGTTGCTTTGTTATTCTTTTTTTGATGATTCATAGGTTTTAACGTGAGACCACGATGTTGAATAGGATGGTACCACACGAAACACACTTATAGAATTTCGGTGTTATAGCTACGCGGGCGGGTATTGGGAAAAATCGTGAATATTCTGCTGACGGAAGTAAATTATTTCATCGTATAATTGGACATTATCATCTGTCACAATAGAAATAATCGCATGAGATGTAAAAATTAATTTCTACCGTATTAAAATGACATACTTTGACATGCTATGAGATGACATTATCTGCGTATATCTTTACGAATAATGAAAGCATATTTTATATTCGTTTAACTCCAACGCTTTATGCAGCACATTGAAGCGACGATGGCTTCGTTGATAGCGTATCCGATCATCATCACATCATCGACACATCATCGATACAAATAGATTCGGATCCTTGATACTTCGACGAAGGAAAACATTCTGAGAAAACCGTAGCATACTGCAAGTTTTCTAAGTCCGTCTGGCTAGTCTGGCTAGCTACCACTCACAAATTGACAATTTGTCGCGAAGCATCTGTTAGTGTGTTCCTGCAGCTGCACTCGAGAGCCAGTCCCCTTTAGGGTCTAGCGTGTTTACCATCTTAGACTACGTCATTATTTAACATCATATTAGATTGTGGTCAAACGCTGAAACCTATTAAGTATATAAAAAAATAATAACAAGAGTTTTTTTCCAACTTACCAGACACTATGTCCGTGACCGATTTTTACAATATCATCAGCAATTGTTTTCCTGTTATATTCTAAAAATGTATAACTATAATAGTGTAAAGTTTCATTAAAATCCATTCAGTAGTTTTTGCGTGAAAGAGCGACGAACATACATCCTTCATACAATATTCTACATTTCAAGAAACGAGCGTACACTTCTTTAAAAGTATGTCGACGCACTTGCGACTCCCCTGGTGTTCCTGGTGTCTATGGACAACGGTAATCACTTAACATCACGTGACCCACCTGTTCGTTTGCCTGCTATGATATAAAAATATCATCCAGCTTTCTCGTTTATAATAATAATTTATTTATTAATCTATTCTATGAAGACACCGTGTGTACTTATATTATATACATATATGTGGGAATGGATAGATTCATCATAAAAATATTCAATCAAAAAAATACATATTTGGTTTTTTCTCTTGATCCATTCCATTCAAGACTTGTATCCAGTAGCTTTATATAAAAATACATGAGATGTCATGTGAAAAAAAAAGATAATGTTAAAAGTACGATTTGTATTCTATTGCAAGAAGCGAATTAAAGATTATTTCTCCAGATTCCATTGTGTTACCACTTCATCCCAAATAAATGTTATGTGTACAGACAAACAAAAAAAAATTCCAAAAAAAAACCGCCTTCGATGTGAAAAACTAAGAAGGCACTAAAAAGCAACAAAATTGAAATGTAGGTTGGTATCGACTTCTAATATATTATTAGGTATCGCGAATATCAATATTTTTTATTTAATTTAATAATTCAGTTATTTTTCGCTTTTTAGTGCCTTATTAGTTTTTCACATCGAAGGCGGTTTATTTTTTATTTCTCGATTTTTAGTGTCCATAGATATATCTGGTTTCTAATGGGTATAATAAATCGGTTCCAATTTCACGAAAATATGTGTAGATACGAAGTGGGTGAAAATCAAATAAACGATATTTCACCCCCTTAGGGGTTGAATATTTTCTTCAAGTTTATATGGGACCATATAAATTTGAATATAACCAATTCAAATAAAAAAATAATCATTAAAATCGGTTCATAATTGACGGAGATATCGATTAACATACATAAAAAAATACATACAACCGAACGTAGTAAACTCCTCCGGTTTCGAAGTCTGTTAATAAAATTAAAGTTTCCGTTGTTTGTGTGTGTTAAACTCGGAAACGTTTGAGCCGATTTTGACAAAACTTTAAGTATCTCATATAGGACTTTTAGAATATTATATAGATATCACTCTATGGGGGTTAATTAGTACTAGAAAAATTACAAACAAATAGAGATGGGCAAACAGTTAATCAGACAAAAATATAGATTCACTAGCGAGCCCGGCGGACTCTATCCCATCCTGATAATTAAAAAAAACCTTGACAAGGTATATACCTAAACCTTACTAATGAATCACTTTATCCACTGGTGAGAACCGCGTGAATCCGTTCAGTAGTTTTTGAGTTTATCGCGAACAGACAGACAGACCGTGGGAGAGGACTTTGTTTTATAATATGTAATGATATGAGGACCATTCTCTGATGATCTAAGCATTTAGCGACAGTTAATAAAATATATAAATATTCGTTTGACAATCCCCTGAAATCGTACAAAAATATCTTCCAACATTGTCTAAGGCCTAAACAACATTTATTATTGAAACAAAAACCACGCGAGAATTTAACATACGAAATCACCGCAGCGCTGCGGTGAACCTTCCTTTTTTATTTTAAACACCCCGACCATTATTATCGGCGGAAAAAAGGCTTCATTCATTATTCCCTATGATATATACGCGGTAAGGACGCAAGGCCTCGCCCTTAGGTGGCCGGTTGCTTCGGTAATAATTTGATTACGCGCTGTCGCGGCCATGTTTGCTGTGCGGTCGAACGTTGTTTTTTTTTTTAGACGAAGCACTTGCAATATTTTTATAAGGATTTTACGGTTTTCTGTTGTTGTTAACGGATAAAATTCAATCGTAACATATACACACAAAAGAAAAAGTATACTATCGAAAGATATATAATTAATTTTCATAGTTTAACAGTTTTCTTTATTTACTAGCTTTACATTACGATCATGTATTTGAATAAAACGGCAACTTAACAATTAAACATCAATTCGACAATACTTTATAAAGATCTCACTACTACATAATATTTGTCTCATCGACATATTAACTTATTTATTTTATTTTTTAATTTTAATTTTTATTTATATTATTTTCTTCTAAATTATTACTGCCATTTTTGAGTAGGTTAATATAACAAGTATCTTTTTTTTTTTTTTTTTTCTCTTTATTTTTATTGAGGGTTTGTTCAAAGAGAACACGCCACCCTCATCCATACTACAAACAATCACACTTTACAAAATAACTTGCAGATATACATCTTAAAAATACTAATAAAAAAGCTAAATTGAAAAACAATATTACAATCACATTCTTGCCCTTATACCGACGTCCACCATATTATAGATTAATTTGGCTTCTTCCGATGTTGGGCGTGACAATAATTCATTATAAACACCTATATTATAAGTATTCTTAAATACAAATGACTATACTTTATCAAAGGGGCTTAACGGTAGCGATAAAATTTAATTGGGGTAGCTTGTAATTAGGAAAGTATAAACAATTTTTTTTTTTATAAATAATTTTGCCAATTCACTAAGAACATAATATAGTTTCTATAAAACAACACAACTATTTGTATAGGGACCGATCCCAGAGATGGTTGGATCGTCTTATACCAAATACCTTTCGTTAACGACCTTTCATTAAAATATTCTGACCATAAATTGACTGCATTTCTTTTGAACTCTGCTGTAGCATCGTTATATGTTGGTAAACAATCATATAAAATTCCCTCTTCTATAGCTTCTTTTGCTAGTCTATCTACCATTTCATTTCCTTCTACTCCAATATGGGAAGGCACCCACTGTATTACAATAGATTTATCAAAAGTTACAAGTTTTTGTATCAACTTAATAATTGAATAAGCCAGAGGAATGCCACGAAAGTTAGGTAAACTGCATTTACTTATATGTTGAATTGCACATTTGGAATCTGTATATATTACAAACTTATTATACTTTAAATCTTGTATATAAGATAAGGCTTCTAAGATAGCAATCAATTCTGTATGCATAATGGAGATCGTACTTCTTATACTTAATTTGATATGACTGGAGGTTTGTGGGTCTACAAACGCTGCTCCACTGTATCTACCTATTTTAGATCCATCTGTAAATATTGCATAAAAATCTGAATATAAATCGTTGTGATAATTTCAATGTTCCGGCAAGGTAGTGATCCCCTTTTTTAAAATTTTCCAGGGAGCTTTTGCGACATAAATTCATGTTGTGTAAAAAGAAGGAAAAGAATCGCAAGAAACTTGTAGTATGGTTACCTACTGGACAATGGCAGTAATAATCTACTTAGAAGATTGGTTACCAAAATTAAAATAATGGAAGAAGTATTTCGTTTTTTTTTTCTCGAACTGATTACGCTATTGATCTGACAAGGTCTTAACAGCTTCACCGGACTACAAAAAGTATTTCGTTAATGAATTATATGGGTTCAAATGAAGTTCTCTGATTGGGCGAATGTAATCCTGTACGAAATTATACCATAACATATTCAAAAACGAATTTTACGGAAAGGTTTTTCATTGGTTAAAAAGTTGGTTTTTATAGCTCGATTCGTGTACTCCTTCAGTGTTTAGTACGACACGCGATTTCTGTGTGATAGCAATGATTGATAATTAAATTTTATTTAGCAGCCAAGTCAAATAGATCACATTTATTCCCGATTCGTGGATTTTTGTTATTTATGCGAATTGCGATTTTTACTACGCACTAGCTGTGCCCGCGACTCTGTCTGCGTGGAACGTTATATAAAAAACAGGGACTAATAAAATCATCTGAATGTATTAGGTCCATTTACTTTTCTCTACTACTTAAGTCGCGTCTTCATTAAAATAAAAATAACTTTTGATAGAGTGAGACGATTTTAATAAAACCAAGAGTAAATGTTACTCGAGGATATGCTTTATGATTTTCTCATCTGGATGCACAGGCTGATCCCGAAACGCGACCCGCAAAAGCGAATCACTAGAACGGGCTTTTTCGCCATATACATGGTGGTTGCGGCCCAGTCAGGCTGTAAAACCCTACCACTCCGCATACTGACTGAAACCTTACTTATTGTTTGCAGGAGTTCCACACTCGATGAGAGGTTGTTGTACATGCAGGGCGAGGTGTGTCGGGTGCACTGGCATCCGCAGTCCCTCTCCCACGTGCTCGTTCTTGTCTCCGATAATACCATCAGGTATCTAATAAATGTATCAGTTCGTGTGCCCTTTCTTTCATATTACTCTTTCGATGTCTAAATGAAAACAAATTTAAGCAGTTAGCAACTTCAATGGGGTCGAAAAATACAGGTTTTTTTTTGTTGTAATTAATGTTTAATTTTTCCATTACAACCTATATTTCTATTGTCAAACCTTACCAAAATTACTAATTGGAACGACTCGTGTATCATAGTTTTTTGACAGCCATAACTTGCAATATGAACCATACCATCGTAAGTATTGCTGCCTTGCTCTCAAGTTTCATTTTAAGTAGCGTGATGGTTATAACCTTTTTTTAAATTTTGAACCGATAATGGCTCAAAGTTATCCCGTATTCTAAAAAAATCGTTGGTACGGTATTCGAGCCTGCAGACTTCGAATTTCCATTTCACCGGTCAAACCGCTCGGCCACAACGACTTCAGCGCATCATCATTTATTATTTCAGATTATACAATATAGCTTTGAAGAACGGTCCCAAATTAGTGAAAGTGCACAACATCGGGCTCAAACCGACGAGTCTGCTCGCTGGGAAGACCATACTGGACAGTCTTGGTGACACCGCAGTAGACTTCACGCCCACTCCTGACTCGCAGCATCTCCTAATCTTGAGAGGAGACGGCGAGGTCTATATGATGCAGTGTGATCTAGACAATAAGGGGTAAGTTTTTACCATATATTCTTAAAAGTGATATTTCGCCCCATTCAAATGGAACTTCTTTAGGCACTGTAAAAGTAAAATTGGATACCCGATGCTATAGTGTTCTCGTAGATTATTTCCAGATGTCTCATCTCAATCAATTTAATATCCTAGCTACAAGCTAAACTTCTGTCTGTGGTCCTAAAAGAAGATACTAGAAAGTTCTAGGGAATTTTAATGTCACCCTCGAATAAATACTTAACGGTTTTTCGGACAATGATACGTATTTTCAACGGACTTCGATGTTGACAATAATGTTTGTTATCTCAGAAATTTGCCATTTGTAAACCGATTACGAAATTACGAAAATCCTTTTTTTATTGGAAAAGGGGATAATATTTTGAAATGTGTACGATTTTAATTTCATTAGTATTTGACTATGAAATTCGAAAGTACACCAGGGAAATTCTTAAAATCGAATTGGAAATTTGTTTTGATTAATATACACGTAGGTCTATGCCTATCAAAGACTATATATAGTCAAAGACGTTTTGGTATTATTTTTTTTAGTAGATTTTTGCGAATTTGTTTTATCTTTTTTGGTAAAATGTTCTTGTAGAACTTTCTAGGTAGGTATTTTAAGAGTAGTTTATTTTCTCTTCATTTTAACAAGGCTTCAGTACATCCTTGGTCACTATGCCAGCCTCATAGGGTAACTCATTCTGGTTCATGTACGATTAAACTTGATTCCCACATTTAGAGATTGAGCAACCAAGTTTCTAAATTATTCTAGCCACATTAGGATACAGGATTTTCCAATAAAATAAATAATGACCTCTCCAGGACTCTAAGAGTATTTTTGGCGTAACTCCTTGATCCGGCCACATTCCCATAGCATATAATAAAAATTATTCGTATCCTGACACTACTTCACAAAACGGAGATATTTTTACCTTATCATTTCCTATCATCGCTTTCAAGAACGCTTTTAAGCTTAACGCTCTTAAGAGTAATAACAGAGGTAGTGGTCCAGGTCAATGAAACGGATGCTGTCTGGACCACTGTCGATCTACCCTCCGGCCGATGATAACTACGGTTCGGAGTCTTGCTCGATATTGGCGCTGGGCGGCGGTGACCTACCACCGCTGGTTGTGATTGCGACCTGTTCGGCTGCACTATACCACTGTCTCTTGCTGCCAAACGTAAGCTATACTTTTTTTTAATATAGTTTGTTCCATTCCGCATTCCGCTTATCGAAATAGCATAAGAAAAATTTTCTTAGTTCTTTAGAATTTCATAACTCGAGGACTAGTGAACCAATGACGAGTAATACATATTTATAGAGGACTAGCTTCTGCCCGCGACTTCGTCCGCATGGAATAGTTACTTTGGACAATCGGTAACAAGCAGCGGAACCACTAAAAAACCTTTTTTTTTAACGAAGATGTGGGTCACCTGATATTAAGTGATCACCACCGTCCATGGACACTAACAACACCGGAGGAGTCGAAAGTGCGTTGCCAGCCTGTGTTTGGGAGAAAGGGAGTGAGGAGGGAGAGGAGAGGGGAAGGGAGGTGGTCCTCCGGCGCTCTCACTGACCGAACGAAAAGCAACAATGGCAAGCACTGTTACTTCACGTCGCTTTTCTATGAGAGGGTGGTACTACCTCGGGCGAGACGACCCATTCATGCTGAAACCAATAATAGTTTCAGCGTGGCTCTACCACCATTACGTTACTCCCGAAGATATGATTTATGATTGATGAGATTCTATCGTGAACCCAGTACTTTAGCAGTGATGCGTGTTCATACAAGCGGACAGACAGACAGACATTAATAAAAATGATTGAAATGTATTTCGTTACTAATTCCTAGACAACAGCAATAATTTCATTCATGAAAATGGAAAAAGAAAATAGACATTTTAAACATTTTGCTATGTAAATTGGTTTAAAAGTTATTCGAGTTCAAAGTTAAATATTTATATAATTTTTTTTTATTATCAGGTATCATATATATTAATTACGTGAAGCCTAAACTTTGTATCCCTTTTTAACGGCATTGGGCGAACGGATGAACGTGAAATTTGGCATAGTTAAAGTTTATATGGAGGAGAAGTGTGGAAAGCTATTTATTTTATATAAAATGCATTAGAAGTACATTAAATTAATTAAAATATGCATTACTCACACTACAGCTTTAATTTTACACAACATATACACACATGTAAATAAAAAAGACATTTTGACATCTGTCAATAAAGGACCTCAAAAAAGGTTGTGAAGGAGGTTGCTATGCTCGACTGTATGTATTATATTACTCTTACGTTCCAATTACCCTTCTTCATTCTACATTCTAAAATGATACTATAACATAATACCCTTTGACAAAAGAACCCGAATAAAGTTCAAACTTTAAAAAATCAATGAACTATAGTCGAATGTCGACCTCTGGGCGCCAACTAGTATTAAGAAATTAACATTTGTATTATGAAATATATTAATTATTCATGTGATATTATTATTATTATTTATACATAACTGATTTATTATTCACTTCATATTCAAACTTATACAAATTTGTACCAAATGTTTTAATAAAGGCGAAAAATTAATCTTACAAATTTGTAAATTTGAGGTTATTAATCATAAAAATTCGTTAGTGACCTTTCTATAGAGCATCAAAAGAAGTACAGAAATGCTATTGAAGTTTTTATTATAACATTGATAGTTTAAAAAAGTTCAAATTTCAAAGATCCGTCTAAACTGAATTAACGATAGAAATTTGTAGTAGTCCGGTGAAGCTGTAAAGCCCTTGCCAGGTCAATAGCATAGTCAGTTCGAAAAAAAAAAAAAAGATAGAAATTTGTCTCAATTAAATTCTTTGTCGTACATTTATCGCTTAATGAGACCTACTAATTCATTTTAACAAAATAATATTTCTTTATAGTTTACAGATGTAAATAATATACAAAAAATGTTATCTTATGTTATTTCTATGAAAGATTTTAAAGGTCGATGGTGGACCTGTTATAATTGAAATTAAGAGCGGTCCTTTGGACAAAATTTTTGTTTGGATGATGTTTTCGAACGAGAGCGAGAAATAAAATCGACTTTTTGGCAACCCACATATGGTACATACATATGAGACAAAGAAGTTTCACTTCCTTTGCGTGTACACACTGATACACGGAATGATTAAGTTTTGTTGATATATGAGACGCGTCACAGGAGTGTCGAGGAGTAACAGACGTGGGTACAATTCCAGAGTGGTGAGAAGGAGCAACCGGAGGGCGACAGTCACGCGCTGTACGTGCTGGAGACGGTGGAACTGAACCTAGTACTGAACCCGCACGACGACGCGCTGCAGACCCTCTATCCGGTGCACCTGTACCCGGTATACGATAATGCAATTTATTATCATTACTTCTCTCAGTAATAACTAACTATGATTTCCCTTAACATGTTGTTAGTTTTAAGTAATTTTAAGAAAGTTTGATTTTCATTTTAGGGACTGTTCAAGTATCACGCAAGAGCAGAACTTTTGTAACTTCTGACCGTTTTCATGTATGTGATAAATTAAAATAAAACGATGAAATATGTTCATAAATTGTTTCTTATGAAATGTTCTTTGGTAAAGTTTTCAATACTCGATATATGATCGAGATTAATTTCACAGTCTACCTTTATAACATCCAAAATGCATTTACAAGATTTTTTCTGCCGATGTAATGAGTTGATCTTTACATAAAACTGAGATGAATGGACTGAAAAACCAAACAATTTTTAGCTCTCAACATTCCCCCTTACATAACTTTAAGTTTTATATATATTCTAGTCCCTGATTTTTTTCATAAAAGAACACGCTGTATATGTACAATAGTGTTGTTATATTTCAAAATTAGCTAAATCCATTTTTAGCCGTTTGTAATATTTTACGTTATTTTTTTAATTTTGTATATTTAAAATATGGAGATTATACAAAAGAAATGCAAACCTTATGAACATCAAAATTTTAACGTCGTCCCATGTCATATGAACGATTAAAATTAGATTTAGCTCATTTTGTAATGCAACGACTCAATTATAGTTTTGTTAGTAAGTAAGCAGAGAGGTATTGTTTCAGTGCACGAACAGTACGTACGCGTGCGTACACGCGGGCGGCGTGCACACCGTCTCCCTGCCTATACTCGAACAGCTCTCCGACTACGCACACGCTGATGAAGGTGAGTCAAACATATTTATATATCATAAAATATATATACCAGGTGAAAGGTTAAACACTCGCAGTATTTTAGGATATAGTTCATGGTCACATTTAATGTATAAAATAATAATATCAAAACAAATACTAATAAACAACAAAGATAACCTAGGTTAAAGTTTGTTGTAAGACTTTCAAAAGTATAGATATAAACGTAATAAACCTGGAGGAGGAGTTGCAACGACCGGTGCCCAGAGCTGTAAGGGGCGACCCGAAGTCAATAATCTTCGATAATAAAACGGACAAGAAACTCCTTCATTTTGGTCATGTCATTTCAACGTTCACTTTCAAGTGAAAGTGAAATTACCCGACGGTCATTAATGGTGCTTTAACATAGAAACGTAAGGGACTGTGTATAATTGCATATTTTTTGTATTTTTCTAGATAATTAGGTAAAATATTAAGCACCTATTTTTTTAATTGATTCAGGACGAGAATCCAGTATAGCTCATCATCCATAAATATTGCTTTTATTTTCAAATAGCCATAATTCTCTCAAAAAATGACCTTTCGGGACGTTTTTTTTTTCAAAATTTCTGTTTTTAATTGAATTTTTTGAAAAAATAAATAAAAAAAATTTAGCATGATCGCTTCTATGAAATAATTGCGTTTTTTTTTGTATAAAATCGTTATTTTTTCGAAGTTCGTCGTTTTAATTTTTTTTCAAAAGAAAAACTTCAATCAATTCTACAATTATTCCCGTGTATTCCAGAGTAGGCCGTTTTTTTTTATTTAGTTGAAAAAAAATTTTGAACATTTTAAAAATGCAGAATTTTTTTTTTTCATAAATATTATTTATATAACATAATTAATGTAATTATATGATTTTAATTAAAAACAGGTACGAGTGACGTTGGTTCCTATATCACGAGATATTATATAATTCCTTTTATAGTTACTATAATATAATAACCGAATTGACCAGTTATCGTATGAATAATAACTCGTATTCTTCGGAGATCATTCACGTAATGACGAATGTATGAAATATTGTTGTGTTTTCGTATATAAAAGCGGACTCGGAGGCCGCGCTGTCAGCGCTTTGCTCCCGCGCGAGCTCGGCGCGGCACCTCGTGTGCACGAGCGGGTCCAGCGCCTCCCTCAGCCCACCGGTGGGCGTCGCGCTCACGCTCCCGCCGCTGCCCAAGCTGCTCGTCCTCTGCTCCGACTCCGTGCTACTCACCAGGTACGTTACTGGCACACAGCTCACGGACACCGTTACTGTGTACACTACAACACTTAACACGAGAAAACCCAAAGCGGCATTACTGTAACGATCAAGCGTTCTAGGAATAGACCAGTTGTCCAGTAACGCTCAAACAACAAAAAAAATTAGTACGCGTAATGACGCGCGAATGAAATAAAACCTTTGAAATATTTTTGATCTTGTCAATAAATAGTTTGTAAACAAATCTACTAAAATTTTTTGAAAAAAATATATTATAAGAAATAAATTGAATAATAATAAAAATCATACAATAGAATTAATTGCTTATAATTTATATGAGTGCACGACCGTGCTGCCATCTGGTTTCAATGTAACTAAGTAATAAATTAAATCAAAGCTTCATTATCTGTAGTGCCATCTTTTTTTTTTTTTTTATGTCATAGGTGGCAAACGAACAGGTGGGTCACCTGCTGTTAAGTGATCACCACCATCCATGCACACTAACAACCCCAGAGAAGTCGTAAGTGCGTTGCCATCTTTCGGAGGGAAGGGTTAGGGGAGGGAAAAGGAGAGGAGAGAGGAGAGCGGAGGGGAGATGGGTCTCCGGCGCTCTCACTGACCGAACGAAACGCAACAATGCAAGCACTGTTACTTCACGTCGGTTTTCTATGGGTCGGGTGGTACTACCCCGGACGAGCCGACCCATTCATGCTGAAACCAATAATAGTTTCAGCGTGGCTCTACCACCACCATCTATCAGCTAATTCGGAACTTAAATAACACAAGATATATTATTAGCAACTCTTTGTTATAAAATATAGACAAGTACGAACAGATTACTATGATGAGTAACAGATTATATTCTGATTTAATAGAAATTTTGGTTATGTTTAATAATTATCTAACCGGATGGTACAGAAACGTACCGCCATATTGACGTAACAGACTTCCGTTGCATTGTCGTGCCTAAAGAAGTTTCACTTCAAAAACAATGATTGTCCATCGTTACTTATTGTTGATAGTTTATTGTCTTTATTATTATATTACCCAATGTGTATTGTTGTATTATCCGATACGAAATATATATAAGGGTTGTTGAGGTATGTATGCTTGGTACATATGTATGTTTCAACAACTCATATATGTATGAATAGTTAGCTTAGGTTAGCTCGGATAGGTCGCGAATTGCATGTATCAGGCAATTGCCAAAGCCGAGGTGTGCCGCGCACCCTTGAGCTAGTTGTCAAAATAAAATCGGCTGAGTGCCTTAAGCGCTCGCCTTAGTAATCCGGTGAAGCTGTTAAGACCTCGCTTGGTCAATAGCGTAGTCAGTTCGAAAAAAAAAAATGTGTATTGTTGATTCTCAGTATTGGTTATTCTCTTAATCCTTGTATTTTACCGCCTGTAATTCTTACACGTGTTTAGTTTTTAATCAATTTAAATATCGGTGCTGCTGCTCAGAGGCTTTATAACCTTACCGCCAAAGCGTTTACTAGTCAACACAATCGATGTCAAATCTTCTATTTCATCTTTCGACACCTCCCTCCCCTCTCCCCTTACAACACAGGCTGGCAAAGCACATGCGACTCCCCTGGTGTTGCAAGTGTCTATGGACGGCGGTGATCACTTAACATCAGGTGACCAGCATGTTCGTTTGCCTCCTATGATATAAAAAAAAAATTAGAAATATAGCAGTCACGCTGCCACATCTAGCTAAACTATCATTTCGGTCTTCTTGTAGGCGCTAGCATAAAATTATCCGGAGAACCGATTCTATGCAACACATTTCTGGGAAACTTCACAGGTCCGCTTAACTGGCAAAACCAGAAAGGCGTATCACGAAACTAGACGCTGTGATCTGATCTGAAGAGATCTGACAGAGAACCGATGATTAGGGAAACGATACAGAAGGTGTCCCTAACTTTTTCAGAACCTTCTTCTGTGGTCACAATTAATGACTACTCGATTTTTGACCTCATATATGTGGTACTCTGTGTGGAAATAGATGCCTCAACATAGCTGTACAGGGCCCAAGGTCTCGTGGCAGGCCCAAGAAACGCTGGTTGGACGTGGTAAAGGCGGACTTAAAGGAAAATAACCTCACTCAGAAGGATGCCGAAGACCGGGCAAAGTGGAGGAAGCATAGTAAGAAAGCGGACCCTGGTACCAGGCCGGGAAAACGCTAGGAAGAAGAAGATATGTGGTACTCTGGGATCGATTATTAAAAAACAGAATGATCTATTAAACATCAGAAACGCTATTTATTCGTCATCACGAGTTATTTTATGCCTTTATTCAAAATATACTCGAATAAAGTTAGTAAAGTTATATAAGGAAGTTTGAATCTATAACTTTGATAACTTTATTTCCTCATACATTAATTTTGCTATTAGATTTTCTTTCATTTTTTTTATCGTTTCAGGACACTAGAACCTTATAATTTAGAAGAGCAACTGTACACAGAGATACAGTTGAAGAATCCAAGTCTTGAACAAGAGGATGTTAATCATTTACTGAAAGAGGTACGTAATTTACTTGCAATTATATCATCATATATATTAATACGTGAAGCCCAATTTTTGTATCCCTTTTTGAGAGAAATGCGCGAACGGATGAACGTGAAACTTGGCATAGTTAAAGTTTATATGGAGGAGAAGTGCAGAAACCTATTTATTTTATATAAAATGCATTAGAAGTACATTAAATTAATTAAAATATGCATTACTCACACTACTGCTTCAATTTTACACAACATATACACACATGTAAATAAAAAAGACATTTTGACAACTGTCAATAAAGTACTTCAGAAAAGGTTGTGAAGGAGGTTGCTATACTCGACTGTATGTATTATTTTACTCTTACATTCCAATTACCCTTTTTCATTCTACATTCAATAATTATATTATAAAATACGACTATTATTATAATATGTATCCCTTTAAAAAATCAATGAACTATGGTCGAATGTCGACCACTGGACGCCCACTAGTATATCTAACACGATAAAGTGGCGTTTGTATGTTGTTCATATTTAGTCTATTAGCTAAGTAGTTTTTTTAGATCTGGTTTTGTAAATTATTTGTTTTGATATACGAGTGCTTACTTAGTATTTGTTTTCGTTTTTGGCACTGGTTTATCTGAAAAATATAATTTATTCCGTATTTAGTATGAGCCAAAGCCGAGTATTATTATTTGTTATGGCGTTAGTTACTTATTAAGTGTACTATATATTTATGTATGCAGTATTTGGTTTGAGCCATAGCTAAGTATTATTTTATCTTGCATCTATTTTTTTTAATGTTTTCCACAATGAACCCTATAAAATGGTGTCAGAGACGTTTATAGTCAACGGCGTGGCGACGTGTTAATGTTTACCTTTATCTATCTGGTAATTAAATGTAGTGTATTTGTATAGTATTAATTTTTTTTTCCATCATAGCTTACATCTTTTTCTTTTAGTTTTAGTTTAGATTTTAGGATACCTGGAAAACTATTTATAATATGTGGAAAGAATATTTTGATGAGAGATCTAAAGACAAGGGTATTTGGTACAAGACTTTACAGAGTCAACCTCCTCGTATACCATGGTTCTGTGATTTAATAATGAAGAGGTCCTAAGTTATTTTACTACATAGGTTACGTTCTGGACATTATCCGTCACAAAAGTTTAAATATTTAATGAAAAAAAGTCCTTCACCATTTTGTACAACTTGCGAAATTATAGATGACGTTCACCGTTTTCTGGCGGAATGTGGCAGGAACAATAGTGTTAGAATAAATTTAATTAAAAAATGTAATTTAAATAAATTGAATGTCGGCATGTTCCATAGTATTTTAGCAAAACCTTTTTTTTATGTCATAGGTGGCAAACGAACAGGTGGGTCACCTGATGTTAAGTGATCACCACCGTCCATGGACACTAACAACCCCAGAGGAGTCGCAAGTGCGTTGCCATCTTTCGGAGGGAAAGGTTAGAGGAGGGAAAGGGAGAGGAGAGGGGAGGGGAGATGGGTCTCCGGCGCTCTCACTGACCGAGCGAAACGCAACAATGCAAGCACTGTTACTTCACGTCGGTTTCCTATGGGTCGAGTGGTAGTACCCCGGACGAGCTGACCCATTCATGCTGAAACCAGTAATAGTTTCAGCGTGGCTCGAGTGAGGTTGCTATGTGAAATGAGCGAAAGATGATTTAATAAAAGAAGACGTATGAAAGGCATTAACATTAGTATAATTAGGTTATGATGGGGCTGATATGACTAGAGTCAAGAGCCCCTAAATTAAATAATAAATGAAAAAAAAAAAAAAGTGTAGATTTTTTTTTATTTTACCATTTATATAATTGACCCGTTCTCAAATGTTCCCAACAGACAGACATCAGTCACATAGTTTAATACATAAAGACAACTAGCTTCCGTATGTGGTAATGCAATCCCTTTATTTTGCTGACATTCAGTAATAATGGTATCGTGTGACGGTAAAAGAAATCTGAACGTTTTAAGGAATGTTTCCTCAATACAGTCGTATATTGGCTAATGGTTAATGCCTTTCCCAACACTGGGCAATTCAAAGACCCAGTCTCGAGACTTATGTTTCACATTCCAGAAGCAGAGAATGAGTTTCACAGCGGTCCTCCAGGAGATACTGCGGAGAGATTCCTCGCAGCCGATACTAAACATCAGCAAGAAGGAAGAGCCAGGGCCAAAGGAATCGCTCGAGGTGAGGATAATTATAAAAAAAAAACAGTCACAGTGTCTGAATTCCGCGTAACTAGGTAAAGGGTCCGCGGTCAGGTACCAATTCTCTCCGTGATAGGTATTTAAGTTAGGAAGGTGGTGACCGTCGTCAGATCCTTAACTGTAAAATATCACTGATGTAGTACCGCAATAAGATTTCAAACATATAGTTTTAAGAAAGGTGTACCTTTGCCAATTTAATTCTTTGTTACTTGTAACAAACTAGCCATAGTGGCTGATTTTAACACGGTTACGTAGAGATTTGTAAACAAGCGTCGGATTCTGCTGTTTACGGACTCGAACGGTGGTGACCGTCGTCAGATCCTATTCTTTCGAATATCAAAGTTGTAGTTGTAAAGTCACATGGTCATATCTGATTTTGTCTATCGGCAATCTAAAACCAAACTCTGATCTCCAGGAGTGGTGGAGCCGGCACTAGGTTCAATTATGAAAACGACCTTCGCTAAATCTGATACACGAACTTTTTTTGCTCTTTCTAGTCTTTACTGTATTAGCTTTTGACCATAATCTCATATGACGGTAAGTAACGGTAACTCGCTAAAACCTGGAGGAACTAGTTTTCGTGTGTAACTGCATAAACTCGAGAATGATAGATAAGTTATTGAAGCGTATCCTATTACCAATGTTTTCTTACACCGAAAGTTCTAGATCATTGTAAATAACGAATTATTGAAGACATAATTATTCTGCTGTTCTTTGTCCGTTGCCAGTTATTATTATTGACAGTGAGAATAATTAAGTGATTTTATTAGTACGTGCGTACATGAAAGCATTATGCGATAACCGATTGCTGTGAAAAAAAATCACTCTCACAGCGATTATTAATTATCGTGCCGTTCTTATAAACATTATATGTCTATAACTCACAACGGTTTATGATAAGAATTGTAAAATATCACTGCAGTTTTGTTTTTTTTTTTAAATATATACCGATTACTAATGTCAATTCGTATAATTGCTTTAGGAGTACAAGCTATTTGAAATTGATTGTGAATAGTTATAGGCTGCAACGACTACTTATCGTCACGTGGAATATCCGTATGTTATTTTATTTTTTAATGGTATATTCGTGTTCAGTTTGCGAGTCAAGCGTGTCTGAAACTGCGTTGCGAGTACATGCTGCGGCAGCAACGCGCTTCCGAAGCGGTCGCGAGGAAGCTGCAGGGGCTCAGGGCGCTACTGCTGCGGCAGAACGATTGGCTCACTCACTTACAGGTCAGTCATTCATACTCAACCACTCACTTATAGGTCAGTCACTCGCAATCACCCATTCACCTTACAGGGTAGTCACTCGCACTCACCCACTCGCTTACAGGTCAGTCACTCGTACTCACCCGCTCACATACAGGTCAGTCACTCGTATTCACCCGCTCACATACAGGTCAGTCACTCGTACTCACCCGCTCACATACAGGTCAGTCACTCGTATTCACCCGCTCACATACAGGTCAGTCACTCGTACTCACCCGCTCACATACAGGTCAATCACTCGTACTTACCCATTCACCTTACAGGGTAGTCACCCGCACTTACCCATTCACCTTACAGGGTAGTCACCCGCACTCACCCGCTCACAAATTTCCTATAATCCAAAGACGATGATGACCGTCGATAGATTCACAATCCGTCGGCAGTCACCGTGGTCATGCCGACCTGCAAGCTTCCCAGTTGAAACTGAACAAGTGGTAAAAGTCACTGGAACAATTCTATAGCCATACATGTGTATAGTGATTTCGAGAAATCAGAATTCTCATATCTCACCACTGAACAGATTAAATAACCGTATGCTATTTTTTTATATATTCACATATGGACCTATATCAGAATCACTAACATAATATGTATACTCTATCTTAACAGAGCTTCCTTTTCAAATACGTTCCAAAACTTTTTTTTTTTTTTTATGTCATAGGTGGCAAACGAATAGGGGGGTCACCTGCTGTTAAGTGATCACCACCATCCATACACACTAACAACGCCAGAGGAGTCGCAAGTGCGTTGCCATCTTGCGGAGGAAAGGGTTAGGGGAGGGAAAGGGAGAGGAGAGAGGAGAGGGGAGGGGAGGGGGGTCTCCGGCGCTCTCACTGACCGAGCGAAACGCAACAATGCAAGCACTGTTACTTAACGTCGGTTTTCTATGAGAGGGTGGTACTACCCCGGACGAGCCGACCCATTCATGCTAAAACCAATAATAGTTTCAGCGTGGCTCTACCACCACTAAAACTAATACTAAAACTACTAAAACACTAAAACTTATTATATATATAACGTACCGTGTGTTCTGTTTGTTTATGTGGTGTAGAAAGAGATAGAAGAGGTGCAGCTGCAGTCGCTCGTGCTGAAAGAGAAGCGCTTGCTCGCGGAGAAACACCAGGACGATATCAAATACAGGTGAATTATTTTTTTAAAGTATACATTTATATGCTATTTTATATTGAACTAGCCGACCCGTGCCCACTTCGTTGGGTGCTAATACGTAAGCGTGGAATGGTTATTGTGCGCTAACACGCAGCGGAAGCTCTGAAAAGGAAAAAATACCCCGATTTTGCAACATTCTTCATTGCTGCTCCGCTCCTATGGGTCTTGGCGTGAAGATATATAGTCTATAACCTTCCCTGATAAATGAGCTATCTAACACTGAAAGAATTTTCCAAATCGGACCAGTAGTTCCTGAGATTACCCCTTACAACGTCACAAACTCTACCTCTTTATAATATTGGTATAGATAACTGAATAATATTTGATGATACTATAACTATGTCTTATTACTCATTAGTACTTAAATATGCCCAATTTTTCTATTTATCATCTTCAGATGTAGATATATCGCAATTAAAAGATCTTCGTAGACCATTGTATTGGTAAAAAAAAACTCAATTGATCTGTAATAATAATTGTAAGGCCTAACGGATATCTAGTTAATAGTACGGATGTCCGATGACTGTTACGGAAGTGTGGTGAATTGTTACGGATGTATGGTCTATGGTGCGGAAGTGCGGCGGATGGTAAAGCTGTGGGTTTCGTTGAAGGTGTTCCGCGGTGATACGCGGTATCCGAGCCGGGTCGAGCGCTTGCGGCGCCGAGCGCGAACTGCTCGCTGAGCTGGAGCGGTACAGGCGGGGCGGGGAGCGCTGCTCAGAGCGGATCCAGCTGCTCAAACAATACGCTCAGAAGCATAAGGAGGAGGTAACGCGCACACTTTATTATACCCTTATCCTAATAACTGTAACTTCTGCCCGCGACTTCGTTTACGTAGAAGGTGAAGATATTTTTAAATAAAACGCACAAGTACCTCAGAACCAGGTATTAATGATTTTTATGTCCATCGGTCGATCCACAAAACAACCGAACTCATGGCAAATGATGTTCTAATGATAATTTCAAAATTTTGAAAGCGTCATTAAAGATTCGTGCACGAATTTACATAAACATCTAAGATTAAGTTCTTTTCAGTTAAATCCAAATATACAGATAGATCGACAAACATTTAAAATTTTACCAAAATATCATTACAAAAAAAAACAAATACTATTCAAATTTCATACCAATGAGTAGAGTCGTTTAAGTTAATTGGTAATATACAGATAAAATGTTGTTGCGTTATACTTTTGATCAAAATGTGAAAAAAAAACATTATACAGACATGTTTTGAGATATTTTTATTAACAGGACAATAAGTGTAGTGTCATGTAGTGGATTTTATATTTTTTTCATAAGGGTTTGTTGTTTGATTGTATATTTTGTACCACGGAGCACGGGTTCTGACTTGCCACAAAAACTCCCTGGAAAGTTCTAACAAGACGGCCGCCATCTTGTTATTTAGTTCATTGAAATTATCACACGAAGCTTGTAATATTGTTACCAACTCCACAATGGCAGTAATAATCTAGGAGATTGGTTGTCAAAAACTAAATTTATAATAGTAATCAATTATCACTATGTGTATTGTAGTCGATATGAAATTATTACCTTTGTAAGTGTTAAGCTATGTGCATTTTCACGCTATTCCAGTTGAAGGAGTGGCAGAACGAGTACAAGAAGAAGGACATAGCACTCGGCAAGTCGCACAGCGACACGATATCCTCGATACTGCAGCAACAGTAAGTGTTCCCCACATCCCATTCGCGAGAAAAATCTATATATAAAATAATAACTGACAGACTGACTGACATATCAACGTACAGACTAAACTCCTGGGCTGCTTTTACTTTGTGAGTGAGCATTAAATTAATAATAGTAAAAAAAAACTAAAAAAACAAGCTTTCATAAAAAAAAACAACTAAAAAACAGAAAATAAAATTTAATAAATTTGGATTAAGAATAGTGTAAATTAGAAATAAATGTATATTTTTGTAAAAAGTGACAAAAAAATTATAAAAATACTGATATCTGGAGGTGCTGATATTAACAGTGCGCATGTATGTATGAAAGCGTGTTTTTTTTTGTTTTTTTAAACTACATATTAATTATTTTTCATTTTTTTGTTAAATTTTTTAAACCTTTTTTTTTTCGGATTATTGCATTGTCATCGACCTTTGACAGGTGTGCAAAGTTTTTAATTAAATCTTATCGTTCAAAGTAGGACAAAATCGAGGTCAAAGGGGTCGATTACATACATACATACAGGTGAAGCTAATAAAAGCGTGATAAAAAAAAATTATATGAAAATCCTTAATTTTTTTTGTCAGTTTATCAACATATAATATAGACAAAAGTAAAAGACTACAAAATATTTATTGCATAGTAAACGCATGCGAAACCGCAGGAAATTGCTAGTGCTAAATAACTTGGTAACATCTATTCGGTTTCTAAATTTCATTTATATCGCGTCATATTAGTTAGGTATGTTGCTAAGGTGTTTTTTTATACAATGATGATAGCAAACAAGCATGCGAGCCGCCTGACGGTAAGTGTTCACTGCAGCATATAGGCGATCGCAACAGCCGAATTATAACATACACGTTTCGGTCCATTATAAAAACCTGTCTTTTTCTCATTTTTTGATTACTTTGGTGAATATAAATCGCGGTATCTGTACTGAAGTAGGCAACAACCCATACCGAGATTCGGCGACTGTGACACTTTTTAATTTAAGCCATATATATAGCCCATTATAATAACAAGGTATAATTTTTTCTAGAAAAAAAAATTACAGTTAAAGTGTATTAATCTTTACTCTTCAACCCTTAACGTCCGAAACGGTATAAAAGACGTAGCGCACAAGGGGTAGGGATCTTCCGATATACACGTATGCATTCGTGAATCATGCAATTACGATTGTATGATTCACAAATGAATATATGTATGAATAGCTTAGAATAGTTTAGCTAGGCCAGATCTGGGATTTCTCAAGTAACAGCCCAAGCCGAGGTGTGCCGTGCGCCCTTGAGCATATTACTTAAAAAGTAAATTTTCAAAAAAAAGTATTAACCGTCTTCAATATCAATCAAAAACCCATAAGGCACTAAAAAGCGGAAAATAAATAGTTTATCAAATTAACCAAATTAAATAAAACATATGAATATGTGTGCTACCTAGAGATGTACTGGAAGTCGGTATTGAAATGGGACTACATGGGAAGCACCAGCTTTCAAATAAAAAAAGAATAATCAAAATCGGTTCACCCAGTCCAAAGTTATGAGGTAACAAACATTTAAAAAAAAACAGATGAATTGACAACCTCCTCCTTTTTTTGAAGTCGGTTAAAAACAAAATCGGCTGAGTGCCTCAAGCGCTCGTCTTAGTAGTCCGGTGAAGCTGTAGAGGCCTCCAAAAGGGCCAATAGCGTAGTCAGTTCGAGGGGGAAAAAAGGAGTGGGGATCACTCTCGCTCGGACCGCCGGACCGTACACATCTGTGATTGATTAATATGACGCTGCATTTGATGACGTCACGCCTCATACGTCATCATTTTTATATAGTTTTGCTAAAAAAACAATTATAGAGAATTGTTATTGTTTTTACTTTCAGAACGAGTCAGTTATCGTCGTTGATTGAAGAAACTAAGTTGCTAAAAGATCAACTTAGTATTGTTTAGATTTAATTCGTAACTTTAGAAGGATAAGTTTTGTTAATTGTTTTATAGTCACGCCTTCTCTTAATGGGGTCGGCAGAGAAATAAATTAAGTGTATTTTTTTGGAATTTTTGTTTCTGCTCGATGTTAAGATTCTTAATTTCAGTTAATTTTCTACATTAACGATTGTCAAGTAATTGAAGTTATTAATATTTCATTTTGTATCTCGTTTCATATAATTTCGTGAGTTTTGATGATGATATTTTGAATTGTAATTAACTCTTGTAATTATTTTGTATTGTATTAAGGATTAAATAAATAAATTTCGATTTGTGTTGTTACTTCCTTTAACTATAAGGTCTGGTCCATAGTTTCCCAAAGTATTTTGTCTTTTAAACTCCTTGGCATATTATTTGGTTGTTTGTAGACCCTTGCTTACCTGGTGACTTTTTTACTAGTTCCTCAACTTTAAATATGATTTAAAAAGATGGTTTTATCATTTATGTACACAAATTTCTATCTCAATATTTAAAAATCCAGTGCCATGGTGTTTGTCCATGATCAACTCCGAAACTACTCAACCGATCTTCATAAAAGTTGGCATTTATGTATAATTTGGTCCAACTTGAGAGATAAGATTATTAATATTTCGATTAATGGCTTCAATATTTTTAATTTCAATGATTGTCAATTGTCTAGAACACATTTATTTATTTTTATAATAAAAGATGGTCTTACAGTTAAGAAAAAAATAAATATATGAGTAATAACATAAATATGGTCATTTAAACGTTCCCACAGGTATATTCTAATATTTAACAATAAATATCACATGAAAAGAATTGAGAGAAATGGTAGACTTATAAAAAAATGTATATTGGTGTTGTTTCTTGAAGAGGAAGGTTTTTTTTTTCTTTGAAAGAGTAGGACTTAACTAGAGAATGGAGATGTTAATTTATATTTAAGTGTGGAAACAGTCTTATTAATATATCAGAAGATAAATCAGAATAATTGTTGACTGTGTTAAATTGTTTACATGATCTAATTGTATATATTATTACGGTAAATAGTTTTAACTGATGGCACGTAGAGGAGCTCTGGACATCTGAGGGAAGTATTAGGAGTAAATAAATAAATACTACTCACTAGTTCAATAGTGTGCTTAGTGTGAGTTTGCAAAAATATATCGAATAACTTTAACTATGCGATCACCGAGGTTACGGGAAACGTAATGAGACCCGAGTACATGCGAGTGTGAGTTCATTTTGTGTTGGCGATTCGATTGACGTTGTCTCACCGTATAAAATGATTAGTTTGATTATGTTGGCAATGTTAAACGTCATATGATACCCCGACCAAATTGAAAAGTTTCTATAAACAATGTACTCTTCAACAAAACTAGCTACGCATCGATTTAGGCTGGTTATTTCATTTCTCTCAGTATTTTGAACATTTTCAACGCAAAAAATAACGTGCTCCTATATAATGTATGCTATAAAAATACTTTTACTCTACAAAGCTAAACTTTTCACGACAAAAATCACAGTGAAACATATACTAACGTAAATATGAATATGTTTCGGTTTGAAACGTCAAAATGGCATTTCATTGTAACTCGCATTCGCGAATAAGCATTTACGCGCCTCTACGTACTCACGTATACTCGTGTTTCGAAACTCGATACCTATAATGTAAACAAACAAAACTCGCACTCACAAACGATGTCTGACAAGCGAGCAACTAGATGGCGCTTTTAAAATCCCATACAAACCGTAGTAAACGTCAACGCGTTCGAGTATGTACAAAAACTCACACTAAGCACACTGATGGCGTTTTAAGTTAATTTGTTGTCAGGAAACAGTAGGACCGACCGTTATAGATATCTCATAGATGGCGCCACGTTTTAATTTTGAATTTATCAATAGGTGAGCCACAGCAACGCGTGGTCGGGTCAGCTAGTATATTATAAAAAATAATTATTTAAGTAAATATATATACAGTATAATCTCACTAATCCGGCACTTCGATAGATCGGCACGTCCAATAATCCAGCACCCTCCTATATCTGGATAAATCCTGAAAGCCAAAGCAATCGAATTTTATTTAAAAAAATCCCACAAAGATGATTTTCGTGCCAATTTAAAACAATGTAATTACATATATACATGTTAATTTAATACATTACACATACATTATTTTATACATTACCTATGACTTTTTCACTATAATTCAGTAACCAGAACATTCCAATAATCCGGTACCCTCCGGTTTTTAATAGTGCCGGATTAGTAAGATTGTACTGTGTATATATATATATAAAATTCATGGAAACCTATAATTAAATCCACGACCTTCTTAAAAGAGATCATTATTGTTGATCTTTGTATGAGTTTTTTATAGACCCCTAGTTTTGTTCCTTTTTTAGTCGTCATAGACTCCAAGGGGTCGATATAGACTACTTTGGGCATCCGGGGTATGAAGTAATAGTGTAGCGGGTTAAGCAATCACTACCATCGCTCTTGTAAGTTGCAGATTCGAATTCGATTCAAAACAAACTATATACGAAATCAGTAAATGATTGAAAATAATTAAGTGTATTATTATTATCCATCAATATTATAGATTTATGTGTCTTTGACGAAATATCGAAGTCAAATTGTGAGTGTAAAGTGTTTTTATGAGTATATATTTAAAAGCGAGAATTCCCTAATTAAAAGTATTTATTAAAAATAAGCAAAAAACAAGGTTGATTAAAAATATTGAAACTTTAAAATTTCACCATTTCCAGTGTTTCTGTTTTTTGTTGTTCTGGCTCCGTAGAAGCATTTGCCAGTATCAATGTTTAATTTCAACTAAAATCTATATATTAATTCGTGAAGCCTAATCTCTGTACCCCTTTTTAACGGAATTGGGCGAACGGATGAATGTGAAACTTGGCATAGTTAAAGTTTATATAGAGGAGAAGTACAGAAAGCTATTTATTTTATATAAAATGCATTAGAAGTACATTAAATTAAGTAAAATATGCGTTACTCACACTACTGCTTCAATTTTACACAATAGGTAATTAAAAGACATTTTGACGTCTGTCAATAAAGGACTTCAAAAAAGGTTGTGTAGGAGGTTGCTATACTCGACTGTATGTATTATTGTACTCTTACGTTCGAATTACCCTTTTTCATTCTACATTCAACAATGATATTATAACATACAGCTATTATTATAATATGTATCCCTTTAAAAAATCAATGAACTATGGTCGAATGTCGACCACTGGACGCCCACTAGTTCCCATAAAGACCCATTTCCAGTGTTGAAAAATGTGATCGATTCCGATATTCAAACAAAAGTCTTTACTTTTTTAAACATTTATTGAGATTCTTATAACTAATAAGGTTGATTGTCACATTCTTAATATTAGATTTAATATTATATGTTAAGAACGTATATCATAACTAATTATATTTTATTTTTTATTAATTCTATTTACAAATAATGATGAAATCGACGTTTATATTTATTTTAACAGAATTAAAAATAAAACGATTAAATAATGATACATTGAAAATGATGTCTAAAGAAACACAAAATTCTTACACACGCTTAGCGTGTAGCAAACGATTTTCACCCGAATAACGTTTATACAAAACATATTTTCGAATGACATATTAACAGTAGTCCACTTATTTTTACAATTAAAAAACCTATATTTTCATATACACCACAACTGGTTAGTTCAAATTGGATACCTTATAACATAACCTAAAACAAGCAAAGGAGAGTGTGCAATTCACCACGTTATTAAAGTGAGACTTCTTTGCCAATTATAAATTTATCTGACATAAAATAACTGTTAGTTCATATGCATATTTAATAAAGAATAACACGCCTTGGCTTTTTTACATCTTTAATTTATGGTGGCCTGTGTAAGTAATATACAATTCCGCCAATGTCATGTAGATGTCATGTAATGACTTTTTTTGACAAACAATTTCCTAGTAGATTATTATTGCAATTGCAAATTAAATAATAATATTACAAGTTTCTTGCGTTCGTTTCAATGAAATAACAAGATGGCGGCCCTCTTGTTAGAACTTTCCAGGGAGTTTTTGTGGCAAGTTAGAATCCATAGTCCGTGGTATTATTTCCCCTCCACCTCACTAGGGTACAATAACCGAACTATATTACGTAAAACACCACCAATATTACAATATATATAGTAAAATAACACAAGATTATGAATCAAATATAAAAGCCGCTACGTGGCAGCTAAGATCCCGCCCTAAAATCCTACCATCTCATTCTATCACACACATCTATCTCTCTCATTTTATAGCGTAGTTCTTTATTTCTCTTTCTCAAGCTAAATACTAATTTCTGGCCTTTTTGCATACAAAGAAGTCTCACTTAAAAGCCGAATATGCGTATAAGCAGAAAACGCCCACAATACGACATGTGGCGTAAAATTAAAAACTATTATAATGTCCCTGCAGTCTTGTTACACTAAAATTATGACTTAGATATCGATTAGCGGACCCCAGAACATCTTGGAGACCCTCGACTCGTCCTCAGTAGTAAAGAATTCCCTTCCCAGCTTCACGAACTCGTTTAGCGACACTTTGCCATCCTGCGAAAGTCAGAAATTAATAAAAATTAATTCATTTGTATCGAGCAGATCCTTTTAAGTTGAAATCTATATATTTTGAAATAATGTATTCACTGATTAAATTTACAGTATTACTAATAAAAATAATTAATAAATAAAAATTTGTTTTTTTTTCGAACTGACTACGCTATTGACCAAGCAAGGTCTTAACAGCTTCACCGGACTACTAAGGCGAGCGCTTAAGGCACTCAGCCGATTTTATTTTGACAACTAGCTCAAGGGTGCGCGGCACACCTCGGCTTTGGCTGTTGCCTGATATATGCAATTCGCGACCTATCTGAGCTAACCTAAGCTAAAATAACTATTCATACATATGAGTTGTTGAAACATATATGTGTACCAAGCATATATACCTCAACAACCCTTATATATATTTCGTATTGGATAATATTCTAAACTATTTCAATTTGATAAGGGAAAAAATAGAAAAAAAAATTTGTTTGTTTGCCCTGACATAAAGATACATTCACCAACGATTATAAAAAATAAAAAGTATATATAATTTCTCAATTAATAAACAAATTTACAGTCTTAACCATTTATAAGAATAATCAATAACAATTTTAGGAATCATAAAACAAGAAACATTATCCTTTATTCTTAAGTACGCAGTATTCTTTGTTCTTAGATTATATGAACAATAAGAAATGCGTAAGATCAGTACGTAATACATGCAAAAGATTTTCAGTATATATAGATTTGTACTTAAATTATGGTATCTATCTGGTTGCAAAAAAAAATTATAATATTTTACGTCCACTTAATAGCCGTTTAACAGAATGTTACTTTGAAAACATTTTCATTATATTGTATTTTTAATTTTTTTATGCCTGATTATCATTCCACTTTGTTTGTGATTTAATTCATTAACAAGTGCGAATAGTTTACTTCTTTATTTTATTTAAATCCAAAAGCGTTCAGGTTTTTTTTATAAAACAACGTACAATATGTAATAAAGTCAGAACAAGAATTCCCAAAAGTAATATATAATGATAGTTATAAAAATAAAAGAAAAAGAAAATATATTTTGTTTCATCATTATCAACGAGCTGTACCCTGGAGTCAGTGCAGGGCGACAGGCCTCTTCCCGAAGGAAGGTATGAGTGTAATCACAATTCCAAACCCGCGACATATTGCCGATTCCCAACTTTGAGAAATCCATAGTTCTACGTATACTCATACGGTGCTGCTACAGAACATTTTTCAAGTTCAGATTTCCTCACGATGTTTTTCTTCACCGTCAGCCGATAGACAAATTTAACATTAGTACGAATGTACTTGAATTCCCAAAAAATCGTTCGTACGTGTCGAGATTCGAACCTGCGACCGATCAAACTACTAGACCTTTACAAGTGATAATACGAGATACAAGATACGATGTATAAGTAAGTATGTGTGTATATGCATGTATTTGTGAGTTCTGTGTGTACGGATACGTGTTTATGTTGTTATAATGTATGGTTGTGGACTCACCCCGTTAGTGTCTATGGCGGCGAAGGCGACGGCCGCGTGCTCGTTGTCCAGCCCGAGGCACTGGAAGAACAACTTGAACTCGTTCACGGATATGTACCCGGACTTGTCCTTGTCCACCGCCTGGTGGATTATAAAACAAAATCAACACAATTTCTATTAAGTATTCATTATATTTATTTACTCACGGGTTCGGCGAACGTATATATTAGACTCTAATCTAATACATTTTTTTTAAATGTTGAATCTGTACTAATTTTAAAAAGCTGGAGATTTTGTTTGCTTGAATGTGCTAATCTCAGAAACTACTGGTGTTCGATTTAAAAAAAATCTTTAAGTGTTAGAAAGCTCATTTATCGAAAAAGGCTATAGGCTATATATCACAGGAGCAGATCAATAATGAAGAATGTTTCAAAATCGGGGTTAACGTACGTATTATTTAAAAATAGCTCAAAGTAGATATTCCACGCGGACGAAATCGTGGGTAGAAGCTAATAACGTAGTAAAATTATAGTTTTAATCTTAATACTATATGATGTAACATGCCATCTGTCGAATTTCTAAGGAACTATTTTGTTTTCAGTTTATTACAATGTATGCAACACCGCAATATTTGAGACTTCTAACGAATTGTTTTTGTAGGCAATGTCGTATAGAAATAATTGCATTACATTCTTGTAAGGCGTGCATGATTTTATTGATGATGAAAATATTGAATTTTATAGCTTGTCCTACATTATTTTATATCGACTAATGTTCCCACAAATGCTAGAATTGATAAAATTAGACATAGTTACTTTATAGAATAAGATTTTGTGTAAAAAAATTTAATAGACAATATATTTTAGCACTAATTCTTAACTGTAAGTATATTGAGATTGTTGTTAACATGCACTTGTTTTTGTATAGAGTATTTCAAAATAAATTATCCACTGCGGTTGTATAACGAGTTCATTAACAGAGTCATAATGTGTGCTGCCACCTGAGACACAGGATTACCTAGTTTAGTTGGCAGCGGTCATATGTAGAATTCATCAATGTTTAATCTACTTCTTTAATAAATTGTATAATAATATTTTTTGTAAGTTTAAATATAATAATTTGATAAATATAGCTTTCGACTATAGTAAAAAAACTTGATTATTTCGAACTATTATGAAATTACCTTGAACAAGTAAGGAAGCCAACGGTGCGCTTTCTTCTTCAGCGTTTTATCATTCAATACGTGGTGCATGTCTTCTAAATACTGTTCAACTGTAACGAAGTTGTACGGGTCGATAGCTCCCCACTGTTCCTCCCACGTCATCTGAAAGTCAAAACTTCAAATCAATAAATGATAATAAAAAAAATCCTAAAATCAGACCGCAGCGCCACCTACCGAGTCTAATTATTTATCTAAACCTTTCTCAATAATCAGTTTATGTTGTGATTATGTCACATTTTACACAAAAAAACTGTTAACATAAATACAGATGAGTGAATGAGTACCATAAATTATTCTGACTTCATCTAAAATCACTTCTTCACGAAACCAAGTTATTAATATTTTAACCCTGTATGTGAACTCCACATAAATAAACATGAATGACTCATGGACCGTATTAATAAAATAAAATGGAGTATCTACTATAGGGACCCATCTCGAACTGTCAAACCGTTCGAGTAATGACGTTAACCGTCTAGAGTTTTCTATCCATTTATAGAAAGGTTTATAAAGCGCATCGATGTGCGTCCGAGTCGAGTTCTGGGCTAGATGTCAAAACAAATACGAAGAAAGAAAGAGAGACAGCGAGAACTCCGATTACAGCGTTACCTTTCTATACTAATATTATAAATCTGAATAGTTTGTTTGCTTGAACGCGCTAATCTCAGGAACGACTGGTTCGATTTGAATAATTCCTTCAGTGTTAGATAGCTCATTTGTCCTATAATAAAGCCGATCCTATGATTTAGCCTATACTATGTCATCACGCTAAGAGGGGGGTTTCGAGAATCGGGTCTTTTTTCCATTTGAAAGCTTCTACTGGTCCGCTTTCAGCACCAATGAAGAATTTTTCCAAATCGGGTTTTTTTTATCGTTATCCCAAAGAAACTATTCCACGCAGACGAAGTCGCGGGCTGTAGCTAGTAAGATATAAGTATGACTAGTGTACATAGTGATATACATGTGATAGTAAGTAAACTTGGCGTAACAATAAAATTAAAAAACAAATATACATACTACGACTGACGATAAACACCTTACAATAAAAAAATACCGGCGAAATCTTACAATTGCCTATAAAATTATCATATTTCAGTTATGTAAACTAAATGTATACCTTTATAATGTTGCTGAATTCCTTCGCCTGTTTCTCGTCGAGATGTCCGAGGGATTTGAACCTCTCACCGAACAGGACAAAGTCGTTGAAGGAGATCAGGCCGTCCTTATCCACGTCCAGGATGTTGTGGACGGTTCGCATCTTGCGACGCCAGAACTCCGACTGGAAATTAAAAAACTATATACGTACCGTTCATTAACAAGGTTACTATAGGGTGCGCCAACATGGTCAGTGAAACAATCTAATAACTTTGTCAATTCTCAATTGATCTGGGTGTTTGAACGTGTTTTTGACACTTCTTTTCAGTACAATTTCAGCCATGCATCGTTATACACATAAAGAAGCTCTCAACCATGAACTTTTTGCATCGAAACTTCCCGGGAAATATGGTGTCGAAAAAGGCGATATTGACTGGCCGCCAATATCCCCGGATTTGACGCCCTTGCACTACTTCTCGTGGGGATTTTTGAAGAGTATAGTTTATGCCAACAGTTCAAAGACCATTGAAGAAATCAAAGAGAATATCCGAGCCTGAATGGCAGCGATATCTCCCGAGACGCTGGTCAATGTGATGGGAAATGCAAGGAAAAGAGCTTAATTGTGTATCACCAATAAACTTGTCGATATCGTTTTTGAAAAATAGCCAGAATACGTTGTAAAATTCTCTGTAATTTATTGAGAATTGACAAAGTTATTCGACTGTTTCTCCGACCAGATAAGTATGGCGCACGTAATTATAATAATACAATATTGTCAAAATAATTACCACATCCAATATTTAAATGGGCCGAATGGATATGTACTGTTACCGTGCCCTAGCATTACAAACTATGATAGGTGTAAATAGCGTGTACTCACTCGGTCGAAGCCCTTGCATTCCGTGTCGGAATCGGAATCGGAGTCCGAATCTGACTGTTGTTTCCTGCGGTCGGTCTCGGGGCGGCCGTGCTGCTTGCTGTAGCACCGGCGGAGGGCGTTTGCCGCGCGCTCTGCTAGCTCGCGGGACTCGCGGGTCGAGCGCCGCGGACGCTCCTTCAAGTAACACACCACCCCGTTACAACGCGGCTTTGTGTGGATTAACTGTAAATAAATAATATCATCTATTATTTTTGTATCTCAGTAGTTTCTAATAGTATCCCATCTACCATCATCTAGTCTCGGGCCCCGAGCCCGAGCCCTTCCGACCCAGTCCGACCCTGGTAATAATTATCTGTGCATCTTCTCTTATTATTTATTTATTTATTTATACATTAAATACGCAATGGCGGACTTAATGCCGAAGGCATTCTCTACCAGTCAACCATTAGGTGATGCAGAGATAAATGTTGGTAGGTTTAAAAGGAGAAGTTTTTATAAAATTATGTTTAACCTATTTAATATCACAATATATAAATAAAACATTTATTTATATCGTATAACTATCGTATAACTCTATCATATAACGTACACTCGTATAACCACATAACATCTTTAATTGAATTCCAAAACTAAAATTCACCAGGAATAATTCAACAGCGCTCAAAGGGATTGTACAATTCAAGGCTGTGACTTTTGAACTATGACCTGTTTTAAGGAAAATTAAATTACAAATGAGTCGTCGTGAAAAGTGTGACGTGACTGTTTTTACCAATTTATCGGTGAGGTCAATAAAGACACTGTTTATCTCATACAATGGTATTTATTTTATAACATTAACTGAAACAATTATTAATACAAATGTTTACACGGACGTATTCTACGATCGGTTGGAGGGGGCTGCGGCCAGCAGCGTCGGGCGTGTGCCTCGCATTTTGTCTACGCAGGCAAATTGCTATGCACGCGCTATACTGTGTCGCTACATGTTTATGCAAATCAAAAGATATGTAATAATAAAATTATATAAAACGAAAGCGAAAATCCTAAAGATTAGCTATTACCGCGACTTGGTCTGCGTGGGACTTTATATAAAAAAACAGTGATTAATAAAATCATCTGAATGTATTAAGTCCATTTACTTATTTGCATTTCTCTCGTACTTAAGTCGCGGCGTCATTAAAATTACAATAACTTTTGATAAACCGAAATGATTTTAATGAAACCATGACTAAATATTACTTGAGGATTCGCTTTATGATATTCGCTTTCTTAGAGTTTTATCGTGAACACAGTGCTTTAGCAGTGATGCGTGTTCAAACAACAAACAGACAGACAAACATTTCTAAGAATGATTGAAATGTATTCTTTTATTTATTCCAAGACACGTGCATAATTTTTTTCCACAAAAATCTAAAATGTACAGACACGTTAGATTAATATGCTTATTTATATGTAAAGATCTAGATAAAATTCTGTGAAACGAAAGCGAAAATCCTAAAGAATCTTATTTACAGATGTTTATCATATTTTATCATATCAAACGTGTCGCATGCACGTAGCTACACTGAGTTATCAGAACCCGCGACGCCGGGGCCGACGACCTCATTACAGAGGTCGGAACGCATTATATTGCATGTATTATGCATCAATACATGGTTTTACTACTTATATTTATAAGTTGGATGCAAAATTTATCACAAACAGTTTAATTATTTAAATGCTACTGTTATGTATCACCTTTGTGACTTGTGGTTTATTAAAATGAAACACCAAAATGCATCATCTAGTGCGTTCGCGGCACTTCCTTTCAGCCCGACGTCTCTCAACGTAATGCGGGGAGCGGGCGTCGCAGGCGCACATATTTAATTATAATATCAAATACATCACAGCCACAATTTTATTTACGAAATAACAGACGTTGATAACTTTTTCCCATGAAATAACTGTTTTATTTTTAGCAACCAATCTTCTAGTAGACTATTACTGCCATTGTCGAGTAGGTTGATTTCAATGTTCTAACAAGACGGTGGCCTCTTGTTAGAACTTTCCTGGGAGTTTTTTGTGGCAAATCGGAATCCATGCTCCGTGGTATTATTTGCCATCCACACTCACACACAACACAATTACCGAACAGTATTACGTAAAACTCCACCAATATTACAAAATATAGAGTTAAATAACAGAAGATTATGAATAAAATATACAATCTACTACATGGCAGATAAGATTCCTCCAAAAACTCTTACTACTATAGATTATTCAACCAACAAGGTTTTTTTTATTAGTCCGATGAAGCTGTGGAAGCCTATCAGGCTAATAGCGTATAGTCAATTTGAAAAAAGAATGGCTTTTTATGATTATTATCTTGCTTTAATAATGGCCACCCTACATCTATACTAATATTATAAAGAGGTAAAGTTTGTGAGTTTGTGACGTTGTAGGGGGTAAACTCAGGAACTACTGGTGCGATTTGAAAAATTATATCAGTGTTATATAGCTCATTTATCGAGGAAGGTATAGGCTATATATCACGCTAAGACCAATAGGAGCGGAGCACCAATGAAGTATATTTCAAAATTGGGTTATTTTTCCTCTTGACAGCTTCCGCTGCGTGTTAGCGTTAGCCCAAAGTAACTACTCTACGCAGACTAAAATCGGCTGAGTGCCCTAAGCGCTCGGCCTTAGTAGTCCGGTGAAGCTGTAAAGACCTTGCCAGGTCAATAGCATAGTCAGTTCGAAAAAAAAAAAAAAAGCAGACTAAGTCGCGGACAGAAGCTAGTATATTATATACATTACGATGAAATTCCTCTATCCACCAGTAAAAATTTCTTCATAATCGATACAACCGTTTCGCAGATTAGCTATGACAAATTTGAATTGTATTTATCATCATACGTGAAGCCTAAACTTTGTATCCCTTTTTAACGGAATTGCGCGAACGGATGAACGTGAAATTTGGCATAGTTAAAGTTTATATGGAGGAGAAGTGCAGAAAGCTATTTATTATATATAAAATGCATTAGAAGTACATTAAATTAATTAAAATATGCATTACTCACACTAATGCTTCAATTTTACACAACACATATACACACATGTAAATAAGAAAGACATTTTGACATCTGTTAATAACGGACTTCTAAAAAGGTTGCGAAGGAAGTTGCTATGCTCGACTGTATGTATTTTTTAACCGACTTCGAAAGAGGAGGAGGTTACTACGTTCGGTTGTATGTATTTTTTTTAATGTATGTTAATCGATATCTCCGCAAATTATGAACCGATTTTAATGATTCTTTATTTTTTATTTGAATTTGTTATATTCATCAGTGATCCCACATAAATTTGAAGAAAATATTCAACTCCTAAGGGGATAAAATATCGTTTATTTGATTTTCACCCACTTCGTCTCTACGTATTTTCGTGAAATTGGAACCGATTTATTATACCCATTACAAATCAGATATATTTATGAACACTAAAAATGGGGAAATATTTTTTTTACACAAAAAAATAAACCGCCTTCGATGTGAAAAACTAATAAGGCACCAAAAAGCGAAAAATAACTTAATTATTAAATTAACCGAATTAAATAAAAAATATTGATATTTGAACTACCTAATTATATATTTGAAGTCGATGCCATTGATAAAAGAACCCCAATAAAGTTCAAACTTTAAAAATTCAATGAAATATGGTCGAATGTCGACCACTGGGCGCCCACTAGTACGTATAAATGTATAAGTGAAGCTTATTACAGATATAAGTCATATTTATCGGAAAAGTATAATTAAAATACCTGAAGCTGCTTCAAAAAGCATAAGAATTTTCATAAGCATTATTAGAAAGGAGTTTTTGTTACATTAACAACGAATATTTAAAAAAAAATCACGTCCATAATAAGGAAGCATACGATTGTAATCGATGCATATAGTGTGTAATCTATTTAATGTGGTTAACAACGCACATACAAACGAATGCATCGCCACGTTTCGTCCAGTCTATAAATATACACTCTCCCAAGGACGGTCGGACACAAACTATAGAAAGCAGTAGAGTGATTTAGTATAAAAATGGTGAAGAAACAAATACTTTCTATAGATTAATATTTCCACAAAGGCTTATTGTTTATGACACTTTAAAAACTACTCAGGGATAAGTGATAATTTTGAAGAAAGAGAATTTTTGTGTCAGCACATTTGTAAGATAAAATGGAATTAAATGTAAGCGTGAAAAACAACTGTAAGCTTTAATATGATCCAAATTTTATTAAAGTTCAGTGCATCCGACTTTGTTCTCATGAAAACGGTGTTATTTTTTCATGGAATCTTTTAAAGATTAACTGTTTGTATAAGAAAACTATTTAAACGTATTTTAACGTTTTCAATTACGCACTATCTTTAAAATAGGAATTATAATTTTCTTTTACTCATTTTAAATGGGTTATGTTAATGAGATTAATGATACATAGCCTAGATAATATTTTGAAAAGTTCTTTATCTGCCAGCAATGCTGGTCGAAATCTGTTCAGCAATTTTATACGTATATATTTACAGAGATATAATTTATATAGCTCTATTATTCAAAGTTATGACTGCAGTTTAAGTAACGAGCGTTAATTATATTGCTTCTTTAGGAGCCTATGACGTGTAAATCTAGTACAAGTTTTAAATGTATATAAAATACTATAGTTATCGTAAGTGCATTTAAACAGCCATTTGGAATATTCAGTTATTATCAGTAAATAAATAAAAAAAAGCCTTTTATTTGCTACATACTAATACTACTATTACATTTTTATTTTATTTTTTATTCAAGAACTATATAGCACTCGCCTTAGCGGCGTAGGCCTCCCCCAAACTTCTCCATTCATCCTTCCTTGACGCTATTTTTCACCATTTTCAACCACAACTTTCTTTAAAGACATCACTCCACCTCTTTTTGGGCCTTCCTTTTTTTCTTTTATGCCCCCATGGTATCCATACTGTCACTTTTTTTGTCCATCGGTCGTCATGTAATCTATATATATGACCCGCCCAATTCCATTTAAGAGTTCATATATATTTTTTTAATATCTGTTACTTTTGTTTTTTTCCTTACTATTTCGTTTGTTATTCTATCAAAGGTATTAATCCGTAGCATGCTTCTTTATTTTTTTTTAATTTTAATTATTACCAGTAATATAAGTTTAATATATTCAGAACGTGTATAGAAATTGCTCATTTTTACACATCGATTATTATTGATTAGTCTAATGCCACATATATTAACAACAAAAAATTAGATAATACACGTTTAGCAGTATTGGTCAACTATTTTTAACAATTAATATTTTACCATATGCCGTTCTGTGAGCTTACAATTACCGGTCATTTTAATGTGCTATCTGGTTTCATTTAACTGTGACGCGAACATCTTTCTTTTTGTTATTTATTTTTATTCTCAGTATTGGTAAGTGAAGGTTGAAATTGTATTTATGTTTAATACACATTTTGTATTATCAAACTGATGTGTAAAACTGCGGCAGAAAGCGCTAGTTTCAAAGATGCTAAAATTGATAAAATTTAGTAAGGTTTTGGACTATCTTTACATATTAATTGACCTGTACGCAAATTTAAGAACAAGTTACTTGAAGTATACATATACATATAACTATGTTTATGTATCGCTTTCTCTATACACATTAATTAATTAATAATATAAACTGATATGGATCAACATGTTAACGATAATTATGTATGGAAGTAATATTCCACTTTGTGTTTCCGCCAAAAAGGAAAGTAGTATAATGTATTTTAATAAAAATATTTGTGATGAAAATATAGACCAGATCTTTATGTTTCATGTCTGACCAGGCTTGCTAGAAAGAGTATATAGATGAATGTTGCCACGACAAATTGATAAATTCCCACCCGCTTCATCGTTTTAATAGTGATAATTATTATAGGGATTAATCGAATTAAAAAAAAATAAGAACTATCTACGAATTATTTCGCAGCGAATAATCATAATCCTATGCCAATACGTTTAGTAGTTTCGATATAATAGAGCCTCAATGGAAGCGTATTTTCATTATACATATAACGTTTATAGAAGACGGACATGGGTTTTAGATACATACTTTTTGTAATCCGAAAGAAGTAATTCAAATGTCAAAGCCAAATGAATTATTTATTTATTTTTAAACATTATATAATACAGTTTTAGAAGCAGAGATTATCAAGTAAATCTTTCGAGGTCAGTTAAATATTTACTGGTTCCTCAACAGTCAATAACCAAGTGGGTCGGTTGTTTTCCTGTTTGTATTTATTGATAACGATGTCGGCGACTTATTTATAGTAGATAAACGGATAACATATAGTTTTGGGGTGTTTAAATTTAAGCTATTGTTTTGTAAACATCGACGCGTCGCGCGGGGCGGCCATGTCTTGATGCTGTTAATTTTAATCTTGTTCAATTCTGTTCTAATATGTCTATTTAGGTGTTTCGCGATCAAAATCTAAAAGTAAATAACATCCACTATGGTCCACCACCGATAGTACAATCCACCGATTTGTATTCAATAAAAAAGGCAAGATAGTAAAATGCCCTTTCTAGATTGCTAAAAGGCATACAGTATTTTATTTTATTTTAGGCAACCAATCCTCTACAAGACTATTACTGCCATTGTTTGGTAGAACGCGCTAATTGCAAGAACTACTGGTTCGATTGGTGAAATTCTTTCAGTGCTAAATAGCTCACTTATTGAGGGAGGCTATAGGCTACTCACGCTATAGGCACGCTAACAAATATAAAGAAACAGTAGGAGAGGAGCCCCCGGCGGCACCGTGACCCTGAGGCGGAGGCCCGGCTGTATGGTAGCTACAGGGAGTGTAGGAAAACCCTACGGGCTGCCATCAGCCGGGCAAAAGAAGCTGCATGGGAGGAGCTACTCCAAACGAGTTTGTTTGCTTAACGCGCTAATCTCAGGAACAACTGATCCGATTTGAAAAACTATTTCAGCGTTACATATCTCATTTATCGAGAAAGGCTTATAGGCTATATACCACCACGCTAAGACCAATAGGAGCGGAGCACCAATGAGGAATATTTCAAAATCGAGGCTTTCTTTCCTTTTTAGAGGTTCCGCTGCGTGTTAGCCTTAGCATTAGGCCAAAGTAAGTCAAAAGCGAGTCTATAATATACATACATACACTAGGCTTTTGTTTATCAAACGGTGGTGTTATGTTTCCCTATGTCTATAGTCAATCTGTCTAGACTTGAGTGAGATTGTAAAGGTCAATGATATTTAACCACGATACTGAATCATAGAGAGTACAAGGAATACATAATTTTTATCCACATCCAATTGACAATTGTCAACTGTTCGTAAAGACGAAAGCGGATTTAGCTTCCTTTGGGACGCATTACATTTTAATTATGTACACAATATAATTTAGATTTAATTTTCGATATGTGCTTCGTTATATTGTTATATTTATATGTAACTATCGGGCCTGGCAGGCGTTGTCCTTCCCTGATAATTAAAAAATCCTTGACAATTTATATACCAAAACCTTAGTCATGAATCACTTTATCCACTTGTGAAAAATGCATAAAAATCCGTTGAGTTGTTTTTGAGTTTATCGCGAACAGACAGACAGACAGACGCGTTAGGGGATTTTGTTTTATACTATGTAATGATATGTAGTTAATGCGAACTTTTTGAGGTTTTGATATTAAATTTTATAATGCAATAAAAATTTCACGTTTAATTTTGACAATCTATTTAATAGCGGACATGAGATTTTTGGTATGTAATATAAAAATTATAATAGACATAAAACTGAAAATAAATCTAAGAAAATAAAAGAGAGTATTTCTTTATTTTTGTGAACATTTAGAAATGTTTCATTGGCTCGTTTGTAGTAATTGTAAGAATAATTAAAGAGATGGTAGTAGATGGTAACTTTATGGTTTCATTCAATATGTGTATTGAACTGCTTATTTATTTTCATAATTAATCAAGGTTTTTCAATATTTAAAGTGTAACATGTATAAGTATTTTAAGCAAACACAAATAACAGACGACAAATACAATTGGAATCATGATTTAGCCATGAACTGATTCGCAAATCGCTTGCATGAGTTAACGTTTGCTCTCAATTCGCTACACGATTGTCACGGGGGCGAACATATATAATGTACTACTTACGATATTCGTCTACAAGCAAATATTAGAAAATGCTATGTCATTTAAATCTTACCAACCAGTAGCAGCAGTTTCGTTGCTACGCGGCTAACTAAGCCCCGGACGAAATAACAAATGTATACTATTATTATAAATAGCTGGAGGGTGTGTTTGTTTGCACGCGCTAATCTCAGGAACTTATGGTTTGATTTGAAAAATTGTTTCAGTGTTAGATAGCTCAATTTTCGATGAAGGTTATATGTTATATATCATCACGTTAAAACCAATAGAAGCTGAGCACCAATGAAAAATGTTTCAAATTCGGTATTTTTTTCCTTTTGAGTGCTTTCGCTGCCTGTTAGCGTTAGCCCAAAGTAACTATTTACTATAATTATAACTCGTTCACAATGCCCTCACACAAGAAATTTTAAAAATAGGAATCAAAGGCGCTGGTCCTCGATTCCTAGGACTCAGTCACCGACCGGGCTGGATGCTCATCACATGCTTGGACGAGATGAGCAGGAAGTGGTTAACTGAAACCACTCCCAACATAAAGCCCTGGCCGGAGGCTGAATTAAAAATCATGTCGGAGAGTGAACTCCCGAAGCCGGCAATTGGCTCAGCGTTCTTACCGGATAACGAGGCTGCGACCCTTGAAAACGCACTCGAATTAATACGGATACAGAACCCTGAGTTAAACCCGGAACACTGGAGAGTGCTGCACTCGAGGGAAGATAAGGGGGGAAGATTTGTCGCTTTCGCCCTTGACGATCCGTCGCTTCAGACTCTTCAAAAAAATAACTATAAAGTTATGTTTGGCTTTAGATGGATCATATTTAAAGTCAAAACCGGAACGGAGGGAACCCAGGAGGTTAAGCCACTGGCTGGTCCTTCCTCTAACACAGGGCAAATTGAGGGTCAGCAAGCTCAAACGGCAGCACAACCCTCTTTGCCTGTAAATATTGTAGGTGATCCTGTTCCCTCCACCTCCACAGCCACTGGGCAGGGAGAAAGGCTGGCGTCACAAATGATGCAAAAAAGCCTTCACCCACGGCCCGTTGGTAGGGGAGGCAAACAAGGAAAGGCTGGCGGAACCCAACCTAGAGGTGGACGTTTACGTCCCCAGACAGGAAGGGCGACCGCCAGCAAAACACCTGCACGTAAAAAACAATAGCGTCACCTAAGGGTCAAGCGAGGGTTCTCCAGATTAACCTCCATCACGCTATCGCGGCAACGGCGGTACTGGAGAAGTGCCTTACAGAAGGCATTGCTGACCTCGCTCTCATACAAGAACCTTGGTTGCGCAAAAACAAAGTCATGGGACTGAACACGGCAGGGAGCGTCTTAGCGCATAACTGTGGGACTAAGCCCAGAGCTAGCATAGTTTTTAGCAAAAAAACTAAATATTTACCTGTTCCAGAGCTCTGCTCGGATGACCTGGTTGCAGCGTACATTAATCTTGACGGGTGGCAGGGCGCGAAACTACTTGTGTGTTCAGCCTACCTACCTGGAGAGAAGATCAACCCAACAGAGGAGCTTGTGCGAGTTGTGGACTACGCTATGAAACACAACGCCGAGCTATTGGTGGGCTGTGATGCCAACGCACACCATACAGGTTGGGGGAGTAGCAACATAAATGACAGAGGTGAGTTCCTTTATGACTTTATCACTTCTCACAATCTAGTAATTCTAAACAAAGGGTGTAAACCAACCTTTATAACACGCGCTAGACAAGAGGTTCTGGACATCTCATTCGCCACGAAAAATTTAGCTAGGAACATAACTGACTGGCATGTAAGTGACGAAAACTCTATGTCTGATCATAGACATATAAAATATGAACTATCACACTCGCTACAAAGTGAGAATTTTATATATAGGGACCCTAGGAATACTCGATGGGTATCCTATAGAGATAACCTAAGATATAACCTGGAAACAGTCCCTAAATCTATCAAGACAATTGAGAGTCTAGAAGTGGCAACAACTGCTCTTACAACGGCGATTGTGGACGCCTTTGAGCGTAGTTGCCCTGTACGACAAAAGACCTCAACAAGACGAGTACCTTGGTGGAACAAAAAACTTATGAAACTGAGGGAAAAAACTAGACACCTTTTCAATAGAGCCAAAAAAACCAAAGAATGGGAAGCGTACCAAATGGCTCTAACCAACTATAACAAAGAAATTAGGAAAGCCAAGCGGGCATCTTGGAGGAAATTCTGTGAGGAAATCAATGATATGCCTCACGGAGCAAGAATTCACAAGGTGCTGGCCAAGGACAAACCTAATCAAATAGGGCTCCTCAAAAAACCAGATGGTACTTTTACTGCTAATGTAAAGCAGACTATGGAGCTTCTTACCTCAGTCCATTTTCCAGGTTCTGAGAGTCTTATGCCACAAAGCTCACCAATGCCTTCCAAGGCTAAACCTCAGTCTGAGGACTGGCGTAGAGCGACAACAATCATAAGACCACAGAACGTGAAATGGGCTATAAAAACGTTTAAGCCATATAAAACAAGCGGTGAAGATGGAATACAGCCCGTGCTATTACAGCAAGGGATGGACGTTCTAACACCGACTATAGTCAAAATCTTCAGAGCTAGCCTTGCATGGGGATTTATACCTGAAATATGGACAAAAGTACGAGTCCTATTTATACCTAAGGCTGGCAAGAAAGACTATGCTTTACCAAAGTCTTTCAGACCCATAAGCCTTACATCATTTCTTCTCAAAACACTGGAGAAGATACTTGATAAATACATTAGGGAGGTGATACTGGTTACAAACCCTATACACGCTAACCAACATGCCTATAGCAAAGGTAAATCTACCGAAACTGCCCTACTATGTCTGACAGACAAGATAGGAAAGGCATTGGAAGACAAACAAATTGCACTATGTGCATTTCTAGACATTGAGGGTGCTTTTGACAACACCCCAATCAAAGCTTTGATCCAGGGCCTTGTGATTAAAAGAGTAGATACTACTATCACTAGGTGGATCGAAGCAATGCTTTCAAATCGCAAAGTCAATTTGACACTACATGGCACAAATCATGAGGTGGTAACCACAAGAGGATGCCCCCAAGGTGGTGTGCTTTCACCACTATTATGGACCTTGGTGGTTGACCAGCTCCTGCATAAGATGGACGAACTGAGGATAGACACCCAGGGCTACGCCGATGACCTGGTGATAGTTGTCCGAGGTTTCTGCCAAAGTACTATCTCGTACCTTATGCAGAAAGCTCTATCTGCCATCCACAAATGGTGCAACGATAACGAGTTAAAGGTCAACGCAGACAAAACAGTATTGGTACCATTTACAAAGAAAAGGCGTCTTGACAAATTAGTACAACCCACACTAAACGGCAAGACAATTACCTTTTCAACAGAGACCAAGTACTTGGGAGTAATTATAGACCAAAAATTAACTTGGAATAAACAAATTGATGCTTCAATTCAGAAAGCAAAAATAGCAATGGGTATATGCGGACGACTGGCTGGTAAACGCTGGGGTTTAAACCCTAGGCTGGTCATTTGGCTTTATACCGCAATAGTCAGGCCCACAATAACATACGCCTGTGTGCTCTGGAGCGGTAAAACTAGCCAGTTGACTGTTAGAACCCATTTAGCTACGGTACAAAGGACAGCATCTGTCTTAGCGACGGGAGCTATGTCGACCTCCCCTGGAGCGGCTCTGGAAGCTATGTTGAATCTTTTGCCCCTTCATCTACATGTAGAAAAGGTGGCCAGGTCAACAATGCACAGAATGTACGTACAGGGAAGAACGCAGTGGCTATCCTTGTCCCTGAGATCATTACTGGACTCAGTGATAGAAACACCAGTTTTAGGCATGATATCAGACATAACATTACCTGAAACTAATCTCACAAAATTCTACACAGTAGACATACCCACACGGGACTCCTGGACTAACAGTGAAATAACGTGGAAATCGGGTAGCCTATTGTGGTACACTGATGGGTCCAAGATGGGACCTAACGTAGGCTGTGGTATTTATGGGGAGCGACCCAAAATTAGGCATCACACTAATCTTGGTTGTTTCGCCTCCATTTTTCAAGCAGAAGTGTACGCTATATTAGAGTGTGCCCATACTAATCTGCAAAAAGACTACGTAAATCATACAATTTATATCCACTCGGATAGTCAAGCCGCCTTATTGGCCCTTGCTTCAGACTCAGTTGAGTCGAAACTTGTGTCAAATTGTGTGGCCGTATTAAATAGTCTGGGTCAAAATAACAGACTAATTCTGCGATGGGTTCCGGGGCATGCAGGCATTCCTGGCAACGAAGCCGCCGATGAGCTTGCAAGGGCAGGTGCTATGGGAATACACATTGGTCCTGAACCATTTTGTGGAATACCCAAAAGCCTAGCTCTCTTGACCCTTAGAAACCATTACAATCAAGAAGCCAAAAGATTCTGGCATAACTTGCCAGGACAAAACCATTCCAAAGAACTTATCAGGGCATTTAATCAGCGATATGCTGGCAAGGCCCTGGCACTCGGTAGGAATCAATTACGGGTTTTAGTGAGAGCACTCACTGGACACTGCTGCCTTAAAAAGCATCTGTACAACATCGGTGTCCAGAGCACAAGAGAGTGCAGATTTTGTGATGGTGCGGATGAGACCCCCAAACACCTCTTGTGTGAATGTGATCCACTGAAGCCTACACGAAACCGGATTCTGGGAAAGCATGTATTGCTTCCGGATGAGGTACAGATGCTCTCAGCCAAAAAAGTCCTGCAGTTTTTAAATACTATAGGACTAGGCGGAGAGCTTTAGTAATATGGGGCGATCACAATAGATCAACACTGGTCGCAGTGATACAGGATTAAAGACCTGCATAGCCCCTTTTCCAGAATAAAAAAAAAAAAAAACGCTGACGAAGTCGCGGGGAGAAACTATTTAATATATATTTTCATGGGAAACCAAACCATTTTATTTTTATCATGTAATTATTTGTAACCTATTAGAGGGTTCCTTAAAAACTGTTCCATCTAGGTGTAGTTCCTCATTGAACTCCATTATGTCAGTTTTCGCGTAATAAAGCTTAAAAAGCAACATTACTTACACACTAAATTTACTCGTCGCGTAATGCTAAGGACTCACGAAGCGTTTTTTACCCGCGTCCGCCGCGGTTGCGGGCTCGCAACTTCTGTAGAATGCAGATATACTTATATAAAAATTAAAGCTTTTTTTTTTTTCTAACTGACTACACTGTTCGCCTGGCAAGGCGTGTACAGTTGCACCGGACTACTAAAAATTAAAGCACATCTAACGACTCGTTTTACGGGCGCATTGTGTGCGGTTTTTTGCAGTTCCCGCTGCACCGGCGGAGAACTAGTAGAATCACGCGGACCGCGGTCACCCGTAGCCTCAGCGGGTTGCAACCGCCCGTCTTGCGATCATCGCCCACCGCGTTTGCGGACGATGATCTCAACCGCGACGGCTGCGTAACCGTGCAAATAACCGGTCTCGTGAGTTTAGAAATAAAACCGCAGTTCCACAACCGCGGCGGGCACGGGAAAAAATCGCTCCATCAGTTCTTAGCCTAAAGTTTTTTCTCACGCTCAATTCAAGTGTGGTGCCCGCTTTAGCGGTTCTCTCGCTACGCCCCGGAAGAAATTATAAACGAATATATATTTACATTAAAAAACAAATTATTTTATCTATATGCATTTAAAATGAGATATGTAAGAAAACATAAAAAAGAAGTTAAAGAAAATAATACAAATTAATTTTAAAACACCTGTATATAAATGAACAGGTTAATTATGACCTGACTGTGGAAATGTTGGTCTCCAAAATTTAAGTGCCCCGTTAATTTCCTACCTCGCCTCTAGTGCTGATGCTTGTTGTTCATACAATTGTTTCGATGACTAGATATATTACTTAGTGACTCGCTTATTCTCTTTTCTGACATATATTAAACGTTGAGATTTTTTCATAAAAGTCTTTAAGTTGAATGATAACAGGCACTTTAACATCTATTGATTACAATTTGAACAAAACCCAAAATCTTATAAATCCGTTGCTGTAATTTATTTACTAACTTTACTAACCGGCCCAGCGGATGTTATCCCGCCCTGATATTAAAAAAAAAACTTAAAAATTATATACTTAAACCCTTCTCATGAATCATTTCATCTACTGGTGAAAACCGTATGAAAATCCGTTCAGTAGTTATTGATTTTATCGCGAAAAGACAGACAGACGTGGCAGAAGACTTCCTTTTATAAATTTAATGATAATATGACAGCCTTATATGCCATGCAAGCTGGTCTAGTATAGTATAGAATATGTTAGATCTTAATTACATCTATATTTCGGCTTGGCGGCCATATTTAGTCCGAAGACTAGATTTAGTAATAGTCATTGAGATTGTAGCTACAATCACTAGGGTTTATACATATATTTATTGTGATAAGAATATCTCTAAAAACTAAAATAGTGACCAAACCTACGAAATATAAACCTGATATTTATAATAACTCTAATAGAACTCAACTCAGATATAAAGATATTGAAGGATTAGAATTTAGAAGGGCTCACTGAGGAATGCCAACCGACCGGTTCCATAGGTACGACTTGGAACAAATATGCGAGTGTAATTTATCAAAAGCTTTTTTATTGTAAGCACGACTTTAATCTCACTTGATAATAAATGACGATGCATCCCAACATTATAATGCCACGCTTAGAAATGGATTTACTTTTACCGAAGTATTCGACGTGAAGTAACGTGCTTGCGTTGTTGCGTTTCGTTCGGTCAGTGAGAGCGCCGGAGGCCCACCTCCCCTCTCCTCTCCTCCTCTCCTCCTCTCCCTCTCCCTCCTCTAATCCCTTCCCCGCCAAGGGTGGCAACGCACTTGCGACTCCTCTGGTGTTGTTAGTGTCCATGGATGGTGGTGATCACTTAACAGCAGGTGACCCAACTGTTCGTTTGCCACTTATGACATAAAAAAAACAAAGCTTTACCCCCCCCCCCCCCCTTAAAATTGTTACCGGTGTCTTGAAATAAGTAATAAAATGCATTTCAATCATTTAAAAAATGTCTGTCTATCTGTCTGTTTGTATGAATACGTATCACTCATAAAGTACTGCGATAAAACCTCAACAAGAAAATCATAATGCATATAAAATCGGTTCAATCTATCAAAAGTTATTGTCATTTTAATGACGACGTGACTCAAGTACGAGAGAAAAGTAGGTAAGTAAATGGACTTAATAATACATTCAGATGATGTTATTAGTCGCTGGTACTTCGCTTTACATTAGGCTCCACGCGGACCGTTTCACGGGCACTGTTAATACTATATATAAAGTAAATTTTCAAATAAAAGTATTAACCGACTTCAATATCAATCAAAAACCCATAAGGCACTAAAAAGCGGAAAATAAGTAGTTTATCAAAAATAAAACATATGAATATGTGTGCTACCTAGAGATGTACAGGAAGTCGGTACCAACCAAAATTTTTGTATTACAGAGACGCGAGAGTGGACTTAAACTTTGCACCTGTAGATGATATGATTTTCGGTTTGATTGGCACCGACTTCCAATACATCTCTAGGTAGCACAAATATTCATATGTTTTATTTTATTTTACTAGCAGTGCCCGCGAACTCCGTTCCGCCTTAAGTATATTAAAATATGCGCATTTTTGCGGTATGGTATCTATCGGTATGGTATGCGATATGGTTTCAATTGGTTGTACAATAAGTAACGTTTGGTACGAACGCAACCTTTTCAGTAATCCGCGATAGTTTCTACCACCAACTCGGTTACCATCGCTTCACACATTATACACCTTAAGTAATGTAATTACAATGCTTGCGTCATGTTGCAACACAGCAACGAACATAAGCACAATAGGCTCCTAAGAATTGAAGAGTTTTTTTTATAATATTGGTGGCCAACGAACATACGGGTCACCTGATGGTAAGTGATCACGGCCGCCCATGGACAATTATGACACGAGAGGAAACACAGATGCGTTGCCGGCCCTTAAGAAAGGAGTAGGCTCGTTTCTTGAAAGTTTTCTTACTTTGCCACGGGTCCCATAATCAGAACCTAACCAAACTCTCATGAAACTACCCTTGATGTACATCCTTTTCAATAAAAAATGAATCATCGAAACCGGTTAGCGTAATATTGAGTTATTCGTCTATTTGTCGTGTACATACTTAATGCAAATTTAAAACTTATACGGTTTTGCACTGGATGCCGTTGTCGGAACTGTACCAAATTAAAATGGGACCACACTGGAAGTACCAGCTTTCAAATAAAAAAAGAATAATCAAAATCGGTTCACCCAGTCCAAAGTTATGAGGTAACAAACATTAAAAAAAAAAATACAGACGAATTGATAACCTCCTCCTTTTTTTGAAGTCGGTTAAAAAGGATTTTATGTACAATGAACATCATCTTCTAAGTAGAGTTGGCATAATATATTTACCTCTTCCACTCTCCCTCAGTCATCTCATTATTCACACCTTTTATATATCTACATATCATTTGTCACACAATCCATCCACACCTTTTATTCTTATTCTTTTATTCTTTATTCTATTCTCATATATTCGTCCACCGTTATACCTCAATTATTTCTAGTTGCATGACTTTCATCTCTCCTCATGACATGCGTGTATCTACCGAGTATGTCATCCTCTTTGGCAGACAACTTTTGTATATATTGTAAATAGAACGACGTTCAAACAAATGAACGATCGCGTTTCTATAAATACCTTATATGGCCATATAAATAAGCAGTCTATTTCACGCACTCTCAGTATTATTATTATGCTGTCGGTGTTAGTCTAGAATGTTATAGTAGTGAGCCCTAAGCTCCTACATGCCCTTAATGTGTTAACCTAATATTTCTCAACTTCTCTATCACTGATGCTATTTTCATAGATATACTCATTCTTAATCTTATCCATTATAGAGTTCTAGGTTTGGCTTGTTAACAATCTTAGACCACGTCCTCATTTATAAAAAAATTCATAAAGTAAAAAATACAGAATTTCAACTCATAGTGCGAGTTTGCTAGGTGACTGTATGATTGAATAAAGATAAACTTAGATAAATAGTACACGTAAACACGTTTGCATGTGAACATGCATTGTGTGTACGGACACGTGAAACTCTCGCCCGACTACTGGTATTTCGTTTTGCATATAACTATCGTGGGTGTTGCAACGTCTTATTTACGACGGACGTTCCGGATTTTTAAAGCGTATTCATAATATTCCAAAATATAATTTTTACTAGTCGTTCTGGTATATAATTACTTATATTCATACCATATTACTGTGGATTATTTTGTAATAAAAATATAGATTAAAAATAGGTTCTTAACAATGTTATTACTTTTTTTAGTTTTCTTTTCGACAACCAATCTTCTAGCAGATTCTTACTACTACTGTCGAGTAGGTAATGATATTCAAGTTTCTTACGACCATTGCAATATTCTGACAAGATAGTGGCTCCCTTGTTACAATTTTCAGGGAGTTTTTGTACCAAATCAGAATCCAATATCCATGCTCCGTGGTATTATTTGCCATCCGCTTCACTTCTATACGGTACCGTACTATATTACGTAAAACACCACGAATATTACAAAATATACATATCAGACAACACAAGACTACTTATATAAATGAATTAATATAAATCGACTACATGACTTTAATTAAAATTAACTTTTTTTTATGTCATTGATGGCAAACGAACATTTGGGAGGAGTTGCAAGTGCGTTGCCACCCTTTGGGGGGAAGGGTTAGGGAGGGAGAGGGAGAAGAGAGGGGAGGGGAGGTGGGCCTCCGGCGCTCTCACTGACCGAACGAAACGCAACAATGCAAGCACTGTTACTTCACGTGGGTTTTCTATGAGAGGGTGGTACTATCCCGGACGAGCCGACCCATTCATGCTGAAACCAGTAATAGTTTCAGCGTGGTTCTACCACCATTAAAATCGAGATTAGACGGTTACTAACTAGTCTATGAACACCGTCTTGAAGAACACACAAGGAGCAAAGATAATAATAACAATTTTAATTTTAAATAATACAGAAATAAACAATTCGCTAAACACATTTCACGTTTAAAACCGGGCAACTTTAACTAACACGCTTTTATAAATGGAAACCAGTGACTAGTGAGGTGCGAGTTTAAATTTTTCGGTTATTAAATCGATAGAATTATTAACGTTTATTGTTTTATCGATTTTTATTATAAGTGCAGTTCATATTTTTTTATTATTGTTAGTGAAACTTATTAAGGTATTTTTTATTTGTTTATAAATAACTATACTTACATTTTTTCCTTAAATATTTTAAAAAAGTAAACTTTATATTGTCTTCCAATAAAATTATATTAATGTGTATTCTTGTCTAATCTTGTTTTCAAATAGTACCACCAGTAACAACGACACGTTATCATATTACTATAACTACGGATATTCACAATATTATAAATGTGATAACCTCGTTCTAATAGTTTTAGAAGTTATTTACATAAAAGCGCTATTAATAAGGTATACCTAATCATTTATCATATTATTTATTATTCGATGTACTTAACAACTTAACCAATCTAGAGAAAAAATCGATAAATACAAGTAAGAATCATTTAAAATAATTATTAAATTGTAAATTCGACTTGATCGCCATCTCTAATGGACACGAAAGTTAACTACAGCGGTCGTTGAACTCCGTAGCCGTGCCTAAACCAAGGGCCTACATTAGGTAATGTGTTTAGATAATCTAACGGCAGCGTTAAAACGATTCATCAAATAAATTACTTTTGCTAGTTCATTGTATCTTCACAACAAAAGGCCATAAGCGTATAGATCGTATTTAGTGATTAATAAACAGAATGTCACGTTGAGAAATTGTTTATATATTACCATCGAAATTAAGTGCAATCATAAAAACGTGTGCTGGTGGAATTGGATCAATCGGCAGTCACTATCTTTAAACTTGTTTGTAAATACGACCAGATTTATTAAGACTTTTAATATTTAGCGTTTGACCACAGCCTTGACTTATTACAAAACTTTGAAAAATTACATATTAAGTATTGTAAAATCATAATTTATGTGTAAATGTATTTTAAAATATTTTTTTTTTTTTTTCATGTCGTGAAATTAAAAAATAAATAAAAACAATATCCGCCTTTTTGAGATCTGCGTCTTAAAATATCAGGCTTAAATGAAGACTTGACACATCCAAGCCAACCTCACCTGCACGTGGTGCACCCTGCTGAATAACGAACGAGGCAATGGCGAAAGCGGGGTGGTAGGGTTTTACAGCCTGACTGGGTCGTAACCACCATGTATATGGCGAAAAAGAGCGTCATAGTGATTCGCGGGTCGCGTTTCGGGATCAGCCTGCGCATATCCACCCTTTCGCAGGCCGGCATGACAGCGGCGACCGGCGATGGATACTGTGTCACTCGGTGGTCGCCATTGTTTTTGGATTGTACTGTGCTTACAGGCACAGTGCAGTCATTTTGCCGTGCTACTATAAAAAAAAAAACATCGTGGCCTATGTAACACGTTACACTTGGAAAAGAACTGGCTTTCAATTGCAGCTACCGAAACACATCTATAGGCGCTTGCCAATAAATTATCGACTTAAAAATGATAGTCAGGCAGACATTACAAAAAATCTATAGCAGTGCAAGCAAGTAAATTACTTGGTCGGTCAAATCATTTGGTAGATCATATCTAGTTTTTATCACGTGGTGATTACTATTCAGCCGTTCGCCTTTTTATATGGATTTATAAGAGGCGTCCTTATATCAAAGTATTTTACTGTTATTCACTCTCCAACAATATATCTAAAAATATTCTAAAACAATAATACTTTCTTTTACTAGTTTGCATTGAATAGGTTCCATATTTTCCTTCTATTTGAAGTAAAATTTAAATGAGTCCCGCTTTCTCGACCGCGTCTTACTTTTCTATTGTTTATTTCTCACCTACTCGTATATAAGTTCTAGAGTATGCAAACAGAAACACCTGTTACCTAACTACTGAATTATTTATAATCATTATTTTTAATACCGCATAATTTTTAATCCAGCTTTCAAACAAAATTATTCAGAATGTTATAGGCCGTTTTTAAAACTTTACAAAATCCACATTACGGAGTTTTATTTCTAGCCCGACACACGTGTACACAATAACTAAACTATTTTATGCAAAATTCAGCCAATAATACAGATTATTATTGTATCTAGTAGCCCTATGTTATGTATAAAAAATAAAATAATTATATGGCAGATGCGCCATAAAACTTACTACTAAACTAAATATGTTATTGTTACTAACATTTCTTTCAATTAACATCAAATCATATCTTTATTGTCAAGGTAAGTAAAGCACTCCTACTAGCTACACTTTTGATACAAAAAATATTAAAACTTTAAACCTTTATATTAAACTTCAAGATTAATTTTCCTGTAAATTATAATTTTAACATATTAATCTTTATTACGTACTATAAACAAGAAAGTTTTTGAGGATGTATGTTACTTTTTCCAAGCAAAAAAGGCCGGAGGTATTTTGACTTTACAGTAATATAACTTATACACTAGAATAATACATACATTAACAATTTATAAAGATAATACGCGCGGAGCCACAGTAGCAGTTAATTTGAAATGTATCTGTTTTAAAAAAATACCACGATCTGTGAACCATGGATGTATGTCGAATCATTAATGAAATCGTTTTTTGGACTGTATTTTAAATATCGTAAAAAAACATTATACTGTACCCGACATTTGATTTGATACGCCAGAGAGAAGAGTAAGAGGTCTGATTAGTATTAGAATTAGCTATTCCTTCAATTTTATAGGACGTTCTCTCTATCGCACATCGCAATGACTATGATAGACAAAAAAATACAAAACCGAACTTAGCTGACTGTATCGGTCTTTTTCCCGGCATCCTAAATCAAAATCGGGGTTCTGTACTATAATTAGGTGAGTATATCTAATAACTGTATTTCTTCAAAATACTGAATGTTAGAGCTTCTCTTACTTCATTTTATATTGGAGATGGTGATTTAATTATTTTATTGATAAGCTGATTTTTTGTAATATCCAATCGCCCACTCACCCTAGTCAGCAAAAGTAAGTAATGCTGAGAGCTTCCATGCATACATAAACATTTATATACGTATTTTTAAATCGGTCCTGGTTAAATTCATAAACAAAATTAAAATAAAAAAGCCTGTTTTTCCACTACATTGTTACATTATTAACATACAATTTTTTTTAACAGGCAAAGGCCTCTTCTAGAGAACGCTAAGTGTCGCGACTCCTTGCAATTTCTATCCAGCTCCTACCAGCTATAGATTGTAGTTTGTCTTTCCATCGAGCTTTTGGCCAACCTCTACTTCTTTATATCCGGGAGGCCCGTTCCACAGAGTTCTGGTTTTTGTCCATCTGTTATCTGTGATATGAGGGATATTACTGATGAAATCATCACCCAGACCCCCCATCCCCAATGTCATTAAAACCAAACCCCCCATCGGTGCTTACGTAATACTTCAATGGTCCCTTATTCTAGAACTCATTAAATTAGCAACAGTTATTATTATTTGACGAATAAAATACCTATTAATAATGTATTTATCAATTAATCAGATTGTGACCGTATTAAAAGTATAGATAAGAAACCATTAAGTTCAAGGATAATTATGTTTACAACACTATTAAAAAGTACATCGACGTATACCGTATATCCTGGGTTGCCATATACATCTACCATTCGTACATTCCTTAAAACCTGTTTATTGTTGTTTTGTTTTTCTCATATTTTAATATTGGGCTCGTATTGGTGACTTATTTTATTTTACTACATTTTATTAACTCCTTTACTCGTATATCTGTTTAGGTAGAATTTTGTAAATGATTTTTAACCAACTTTCTTATGAGCTAGATACTTGAAATTCGAAACACAGATCTAAAAAAGTAAATTTTCAAAAAAAAGTATTAACCGACTTCAATATCAGTCAAAAACCCATAAGGCACTAAAAAGCGGAAAATAAATAGTTTATCAAATTAACCAAATTAAATAAAACATATGAATATGTGTGCTACCTAGAGATGTATTGGAAGTCGGTGCCAACCAAACCGAAAATCATATCATCTACAGGTACAAAGTTTAAGTCCACTTTCGCGTCTCTGTAATACAAAAATTTTGGTTGGTACCGACTTCCAGTACATCTCTAGGTAGCACACATATTCATATGTTTTATTTAATTTGGTTAATTTGATAAACTATTTATTTTCCGCTTTTTAGTGCCTTATGGGTTTTTGACTGATATTGAAGTTGGTTAATACTTTTTTTTGAAAATTTACTTTATTTTTCCATTTTTAGTGTACATAAATATATTTTACTAGCAGTGCCCGCGAACTCCGTTCCGCCTTAAGTATATTAAAATATGCGCATTTTTGCGGTATGGTATCTATCGGTATGGTATGCGATATGGTTTCAATTGGTTGTACAATAAGTAACGTTTGGTACGAACGCAACCTTTTCAGTAATCCGCGATAGTTTCTACCACCAACTCGGCTACCATCGCTTCACAAATTATACACCTTAAGTAATGTAATTATAATGCTTGCGTCATGTTGCAACACAGCAACGAACATAAGCACAATAGGCTCCTAAGAATTGAAGAGTTTTTTTAATAATATTGGTGGCAAACGAACATACGGTTCACCTGATGGTAAGTGATCACGGCCGCCCATGGACAATTGCGACACGAGAGGAAACACAGATGCGTTGCCGGCCCTTAAGAAAGGAGTAGGCTCGTTTCTTGAAAGTTTTCTTACTTTGTCACGGATCCCATAATCAGAACCTAACCAAACTCTCATCAAACTACCCTTGAAGTACATCCTTTTCAATAAAAAATGAATCATCGAAATCGGTTACCGTAATATTGAGTTATTCGTCTATTTGTCGTGTACATACTTAATGCAAATTTAAAACTTATACGGTTTTGCACTGGATGCCGTTGTCGGAACTTTACCAAATTGAAATGGGACCACACTGGAGGTACCAGCTTTCAAATAAAAAAAAGAATAATCAAAATCGGTTCACCCAGTCCAAAGTTATGAGGTAACAAACATTAAAAAAAAAACAGACGAATTGATAACCTCCTCCTTTTTTTGAAGTCGGTTAAAAATGAATGATAAGGCAAGTAAATAAGGAAAGAGGAAGAAGTATTCTCTCTTTTTCTTAGTCTTCTATCTATCTGTCGATAAGCATGAATACAATATATAAATATACGTATATAATAATGAATGTCGGTTTGTCTGAGAGCAATAAACAAAAAACAAATCTCCGAACCGGTGGTAATTGTGACGTTCATATAAAGCGCCTGCTTAGGGGCTAAATTGAATTATAAAAATTTGACTGAGTTTGACTTTTGATTTTCTTGAGTATTTTTATTCCTAACACAGTATTTATTAACCCTATTTTGTATAATATAACAGCCATTTAATTTTCTTTTCTTTAATTCAAAATAACTATCCCAAATATCGATTAACAGTAATCGACACGTGTCACTTGGTAATAAAGTTGTTGGCAATGAAGGTGATTTTAATTACACACCTATTCTAACAATCCTTGAAGGGTTTTTGACTCGTACGTGCCTATTCTCGCAGCAGTCAACGAACGTTTCATTATAAGGTCGAATTAGGTAACACTCGCAAGGTTTTATATGCCACTGTATACTTTTTTATTGTAGAGGCAAAGACTTTAATGTAGTAAGTAGGAAAAATCATAATCCATATAGAGTTGACAATCGTCAACTATACATACAATCCTTAAGGGTTATGTTTTTCAGTGCGACAAGTTGGCGGCACTTTAATTGATGTTAAATACAGATGCATTCCAGCAAACAACATTTCAATTGTATTTTCCTTTATATTATACTGAACTGTACCGTACTCCATGTTTCAGGCTCACTAAAACCAGTAAGAGCTTTTTAGGTAATAGTGTTAGATTATATAACAAAGTCCCAAAACACATTACCGATTTGCCAGATGGTAAGTTGAAGTGTCATGTCAAGCGAGTCTTAATACATAAAGGCTATTACAGGGTGGATCAATATGTGAACTATGGTGACGTCTGGAAGTGACGCCTCTCTCTGTGCATCCACCAAAAACGAATGTAACTTTATATGTCGTTTTGTTGTTATAATAAAAAAATATGTTATGTATTATGAAAATATAAACCAGATCGAGTTTCTTGCCGGTTCTTCTCGATGACTGGGTTGTTTTCCGAACCGGTGATAGCTTTGACGTTCATAAATGCCTTCTCAGGACCTAAATTGAATAAAGAGTATTTTGATTCGATTTCTATCAGATACCGTGCAGTCATTTTGCTGAACCAGTATAAAAAAATACACGTAGTTTTCTTTTATTCGCTCTACCACCAATAACTCTTTATTTTCTACAATATCGTTGGTTAGCTAGAAGAAAATGTCTTATTGTGTTATGACATTGCAAAAAATGTAATAACATATTCATTCATTCGTTCAATCTCGTTGGCCTATAAATATGATTGTATCTTGCGGCATGTATATACAGTTAACTGCTTGACGACAATCAAATATCCTCTCTATATTCATTTATAGTTATTGAGAATCAACGAGTAATTGACTCCTAAATATAAATTCGTTGACACGTTCGAACATAGTTGGGACACTGGTCAGAGGACGTGAACGATTTCAGAGGATTGTAGTTCTTGTTCCTATACATTGAAGGAGTATTGTAGTGTAGCTAATATGAATTGGAGCGACGGACATTTGTGGGGTAACCGATAAAAGGTTATCAAAACGACTCTCACTTGTTGTTCTCCGAATGAGAAATAAATTATTGTGTACATTGTAAAAAAAACATAAACAGGACAATCGTTAGTGATTTAATACTGGAATGGTAATCTAATAATTTACAAGCTCGCATAAATCCAGCCAACGTTTTTAAGATCATGTACCTATCTAAATATGTAAAAGTCTAGTGTCATGATGTTTGTCTACAATAATCTCCGAATCTATTCAACCGATCTTCATGAAAGTTGGTATTTATGTATAATGTGGTCCAACTTGAGAGATAGGATAATTTATATTTCGATTAACGGCCTCAATAGTTTTTAATTACAATTTAAATGTTTATCAATGTTGATTATTGTTATTAATTGCAAGTTCCATCAGTCTCGAACAGATGGCGCTTTGAATTAGTTTGTTGACAGAAAACTGTAGGATCGACTGTTATAGATATGTTATAAATGGCGATATGTTTCCATTTTGAATTTATTTTTTAATAACTGAACCGCGGTAACGAGTATTGTAATTCATTCAATAAAAAACATTGCACGTCATATCATATCATCTTATACTGGGCTTCTAGGAGATATTTTTTTCATAAATTGTGCCTGAATGCTACATATTAGTTTGTACAATAAATTCTACATTAGGTCTTACGAGGATAAAACCAAAAACATGTTTGTTATTACAACTTATGCGTAAACAACAGAACTTATACGAAACGTAATAATGTAATCGTTCCATTCATTCAACAAGCCGTGTGACCTTCAAAACGTATACGCACAGGTATCAAAACAATATTATATCCGTACACACTAAAACTATTTAGTTGTTTATAGTAACGCAACGCATTGAAGGCCGCAGTTAAAACGATTTAGTAATTTGAATGTTTTATTTAAAATATTATATTATTGTTGCTGCAAACAAGTTCATGATAAGGGTTCGTTGATAATTCGGCCCTGTAATATTACACAATGTCATAGCGTTTCATTTAACGGTACGTGATATTTAAGAATGACCTTGGGTATAGAAGTCTAATCCTTTGAACAAAAAATATATAAAGGACTTACAAGAAAAATAAGTACATATTTCCGTACAAAATTTTGAAGTGTAACTAATTGTGAATTTGAAATTCTGATCGGCAACCTTTTTGTGTGACATAAAGTTGTGGGGGTAAACACTGTGTCTGGTAGAGTGTTGGAGACACCGGTTCTCGTCCGATCACCGATATTAAGCGACGTCGGACGCGGTCAGTATTTGAATGGGTGAGCGCCTAAGAACACCAAGTGACGTTGGTTTTTTTAAATTAAATGGTTATGTAATTCTTTATGACACACATTTATTTCCTTAAATATATTTTTTGTCATTCAAAATATGTTAACAATTTGATTGTCTTTATAAGTTTCATAACTATTTTTTAATAATACATTGGACTTAATTTGTAATTAAAATGAATCGATGGTATGAAATAAAAGGAAACATTTCTAAATGTTTTTTTACAGCGGTAAGATAAATTCTCGTGCGAGTGCTATTTATGCCGGTCCATAAAAAGTCACTAAGTCGGAACGTGACGCATTAAAGGTAGACACTATGTCGCTTTACTCTCATGTATGGCTGCTGTATGTTCTACAACTGGCAGTTGGTCGCGCTATTACTTGTTTGTTTTGCGGCAGTGTCCGCTACGGACAGATAACACGACCTTCCCACAGCTCCATTAACATTAAGTTTGTTCTTGTATGCATAATCTGTGTGTATAATTTCAAATTTTCAAAGAGTTCTTTTTATATATGTACTGATCTCTTCTTAAACGGTCGGACGGACTTTGATGATTTTTTTGTGTTTTAGGTTTTTTTTTATATTATAGGAGGCAAACGAACAGACGGGTCGCCCGATGGTAAGTGATCACCGCCGTCCATAGACACCAGCAACACCAGGGGAGTCACAAGTGCGTTGCCGGCCTTTTATAGAAATATACGCTCGTTTCTTAAAGGTTTGCATTTCATAATTGTTTGGAAATACCGTCGCTGGGAGTCGATTCCACAAGGTCGAAGTACGAGGCAGAAACGACCTTGAAAACCTCACCGTGGAAGACCTCCAGTCATCCAGGTGGTGAGGATGAAATTTTAGTTTTATTTAATTTTAGGTGGATTCAAGAATCGTGTAGATTCACTAATGGAATCAGTAGGTGTCGCTACAGACTGATTCTAGGATTTATTTTTGTTATCAGGGCAGGACAACATCCGTCGAGTCCGCTAGTATTTATATAACATAACAAATATAAGTTTCACTTCCTCTGCGTGTACACACTGAAACACGCACTGTTTCTTTAGTTATCGATGTTAAGACGAGATAAGTGATAGAGAATACTGTATTCACAAAGAACACTATAGTTATACTTTATTGTACTGTCTTTCATCGGTTTCAATAACAAGGAACATGAATTCCGAGATGGCACGAAAACTCCCTGAAAAGTTCTAAAATGAAGCCACCATTTTGATTTTAAAAACACGGAAGCCATCACAAGACACTTCCATAATAACTTTTCGAGCTTTCGTGTTGTCAACAAATCAGAATAATACTTCCATCTTCGTCAAAAAGTGAAGACGCGTTCTAACTCTGATTACATATATATCCCCTTCATAATAATTAGCTACCATATAACTACCATTTAGCTACCTACCATATAACTGTCCGATAATGCTAATAATTATTTATAAACATAAATAGCTCATAGTGGAAAAAATGACCGTACAATTGTTTATTGTTTTTAACAAAGTATTTTAAAATAAAACTGATAACTACAGTTCAATATTCGCGGCCTCGTTGTTTCTTAATAAATAACTTACAATAGTAATTATGAAGTAATTATCTTTACTTATAATCTATTAACTTAATTTAAATTATATAAATATAGTTACAAATATATAGCAGTTAATTTGGAAATAATGGTATTATGTCATTAATAAATGCTTTTGAATGAATTACAATGGACACTAATTTATGTGTTTACGGTCAATTTAAATTACGAACAAACAATACTTCGTAATGTTATAAGTACAATTATCCACAGACAATAATATACTCTACCTGCTACCTATTTCGTATAAAACCTTTTTTTAAGAACCTTTACAAAAAAGGCAGGTATACTGTGAACCTCATTTTTTTTACATAGTATTAAAGTTGTAAATTAACTTCACAAGATGCGCCAAGTTTATTGCCATCCTAGACGGTTAAAGTGAAGCGTGAAGTTACGCATGCTTGGTTGGTAGCCACAGAGAATGCAACTAGCGGCAACTTGTATAATGTCATTGACATTTGACATTCTTGTTCATAAATTAATATTATTACATACATATTACTTACCCTTCCTTGATTTGGAGCACTGGTAACAGATAATACAGCCGCACTTCTCTCAAAATTAATTAAGGAACGTACTCCTAATCTCATCAAAGAGACTGCCATTTTGTCCAAAATAATATTTATTGACACTGACAATACAATAAAAATATATTTTCAAATATAAAAAATCACGATTAGTCCATTAGTCTCCCATAGACGCGTCGCGTCGGGAACAATACGGCGCATTTAACCAAGACGCCAAGTTCGATAGATAACTACTGGTTAACTGGTCCGTATTTTGAGCGTCGGTTCAGTTTTATTCAACATCGAAGGGAGTAAAAGGGAGGGGGCTTGTTTTCAACCGGTAACATGTGCTTATGTTTGGGTCCCGATGTTTGATTCAGCGTTAAAGCGCTTTTAACGTGTTATGTTTTTAGATATTCTAATATAAATATGCAATTGTATTTGATTGTATGATTGATAAACATTTTGTGTTATCGTACAGTTGCCACAGTTATTTATTTTAACAATATCTATACATATAATAAAAAAGTGTGTGTGTACTTATGTACACACGTTAGAAGTTATACTTTGTCGTAACAAGATAAAAATCTTTTCAGAAATGTTAAAATCTTTCGCCTTATTCTACGTTTGTAGAGAAATCGACTATAACAATAGAAAAAAGGTATTTAATACATTGAAAGTTTTAATACAGAGAAATACAAAAAAATAAAATGTTGACTATAGCTAACTTCAGGGTGTCAGTTTTTCGTGACGGTGTCATCGTAAAAATTTACTCTCATCATATTTCCCTAACGCGCCAAAAGAAGTATAACTTCAAAAATGTAAATCTAACGAGTCTGTACATTTAGATTAAAAAAAAAATGTTGCAGGTATCTAGTAATAAGTAATAAAATACATCTCAATTTAGAAATGTCTGTCTGTCTGTTTGTATGAATACGCATCACAGCTAATATACTACGTTTATGATGAAACCTTTTCAAATCCTAAAACATATCTTCTCGTAACACTTAGTCTTTGTTTCATTAAAATCGGTTCGATCTATCAAAAGTTATTGTAATTTTAATGAGGACGCGTCATACGAGAGACAAGTCGATAGTAATTGGACTTAATACATTCGGATGACTTTATTAGTCACTGTACATATGATTCCACGCGGACGAAGTCGCGGGCACAGCTAGTCTTAACTAAAATCATTAATTGAAAGTTAAAAGGTAGATAAAATATAAGTTGATAAAATATAAGGTATATAATTCATGTCGTTGCATTTTTGCTTATACATATATATACTGGTGCTCGTCCAGTGTTCGAATTTCGATCATATTCATTTTTAATTTTTTTTTATTTCAATACTATTGAGGTTTTTTGCTAAAGAGTATACAGACATTGTGGGTGTTAGGGTTTTACAGCCTGACTGGGTCGCAACCATCATGTATATGGCGAAATAGCCCGTCATAGTGATTCGCTTCTGCGGGTCGCGTTTCGGGATCAGCCTGTGCATATCCAGCTATTCGCAGGCCGGCATGACAGCGGCGACCGGCGATGGATAGTGCGTCACTCGGTGGTAGCCATGTTTTTGGATTGTACTGTGCATACCATCAGGCACAGAGTAGTCATTTTGCCGTGCCACAATAAAAAATAAAAAAAATTAGTAGACGTAAGAATCGTGAAGACATATATATAAGACATATATGAATAACGGCTTAGAGTTTTCGAAGCTTAGAAAAATACATGTTTTTTTATTAATAAAAAAAGATTTAAAAAAAACTAAAAAGTTTTTAAAACTAAAACTTGACAATAGCTGTCAAAAAAAGGGAAAACGAATTAAGAAACACAGGGGAAAATGTACTAAACTATTTTATCTTCAACTATTCGCATATACCTATAAATTCGTATATATAGAAATGTAGATACAAGTACTAACAACTTAGAACAATAACGAAGTAGATTTTATTAAAGTTAAGAGCAATAACGAATCGAAAAAAAATAGACGGAATGGATATTCATAGCAAAAGCCTTTTTGTTTTCCCTTCACCGAAAACTGCGATTCATTTGCAAGGATTCGAACAAGTATCTATCGACACGATGCCAGTATGCAAACGCGTTAACCACTGACCTTCGATAAAAAAAAAACTATAAATTATGAAAACGACTGTACAAAAAAGCGCTTTTCTAAAATAATCCCACTCTGAAGCGCTGCAAGAATGCTTAGCTTATAACCGGGTGTAGGCAAATTATCTATGCCGAAGAAATAGTTATAGGAAATTGAGTCTTATATACACTAGAATAAGAACTATAATGTAACGTAAACGGTAATAGATTTAGGATGCAATCGCTTTAGACCAATTCTCAAACAGTTCCATTCGTATATATTATTTGTGAACCGTACGCATGTTTACACACGTACGCCCGGCAACTTCGCAATTTAGGTTAACTATTGTCTCCTAAAATTAATTACATAATGTTAATAAGTTATTGTTGTCTTATTAATGATAAAGGGTCGATTTTAATTTTTCCTTATTTAATTATAAAGCGATTAGTGAAAACGTGGCGATGTGCACGTAGTTAACTTGGAAAGTAAATACGCTTTGTTTGGTTTTTTTGGCTTATAATTTTTTGTTAACACATTTTGACAATACACTTTCTTTAAATACGATCATGTAGCAAGCATTCTAGGTAGATATTGGCTTTTGTTTCTGTTAAGGCTACTTTTTTAATGTGTTTATGCGTGTTTTATGCGTTCTAGTAGATTTACTAGACTCCTGTACAGATTTTGCATGTGATATATTTATATTTACCATGATATCAGACACGTCATCAGAAAAAAAATCATAAGTATTGTTATAAAGTCGTTGTCGTTGTCATATGTCGTAAAGTCATAAGGACTGGCGGCAGAAGTGAAAACTCAAAACAATGCAATAACTATGTTCTGTACTGAATATTAAAACTATTAACATTACTCTAGTTTACACATTTATTGGCGCACGGAGCAATAGTTATATACATTCTTATAAAGTTTATTAAACAACGATACGATGAGCTGCAAGAATCAGTATTACATTAGGTACACGGGCTGCTATACAACTCGTTGCTAGTTTGACGCAAGCGCAATACGGTCGGTAACGCTTACTAGCATGTCATGATGCGTAATTATAAATGTATCTCCTTCCAGAAAAATACCGCGCAACGTGCCTAAAGAAGTACCAAAAAATTACAAATAAAGTTCTAGCTTACCAACAAATTCCTGCTTTTTAGACCGCTATTATTTACATATAAAAGTTACCTAAATTTCCTTTGAAGTTTTCCTAAGATATTCTATCCCATCTCATTAATGTTACGGGATGTATAGTCATTTACATTCACACATATCTTAGTGATCTGCTACTGGCCGCACGGCACGCAAAAACTACTGGATAGTTTATCAACAATTATAACTAGATAGATAGTTTTATTTCTTAAATACTTGGTCCTTATGTTGAAAAAATAACCGAGATAGATTCATGTATTTAATATAAAATTACTAGCGGGCCCGCCTTTATAATATAAAAACAATACCTTAACAAATTATATATCTAAACGTTCCTCATGAATTACTTTATCTAATGGTGAAAAACGCATGAAAATCCGTTAACTAGTTTTTAAGTTTATTGCGAACAGACAAACAGTCGTGGCAGAGGCCTTCGTATTATAATACATAGTATACATATATACACATAATATAACGAATGAGTCCCCCACCTTTCTTCAACCGTCTCTACGAATAATAATTGGGGCAAATTACTTCACAAGCCGCGACGGATACCAACGTTTGGCCCCGGGTAATCTTAGTTAAGCCGGGATGTAGGTATGTTATGACTATCTATTTCTAACAGATCTGAAATAGGACAGCAGTAACCGAAGCCAGACATTAAAGATTGCTAGTCTCAAGGCTTTTAAAACACAACAGTGGAAGCACTGTAATTTTGCAACAGAAATGGGTGTGCTGAAATTTTATATAATTTTCTAAAACATGCAGCACAGCGTACAATTCATGAACAATATAAAAATTTGGTGCATCTTCACTGGAGCTTGCGTGGTTACTAGCATAACTACAATGGCGAGACAGTAAAATGGTACTAGATATAGTTAGATAAACGACATATCGCACCCCCGGTGCGACACTGTCACTTATGCAAAAATGCAACTTTTCAGGAGAAGCATTTAAAACTTTGACATCGTAAAAATTATATAATATTTCGAGATTTAGACAAGGTAAATAGCTAATATTACAACGTTAACTCTTAACTTACTTTTGAAAGAATAATGACGTCTTAATATTTTAAAAAAAGATACTGTAAAACTAATTTAAACCTTCCGACTCCCCCATAAGTGACGTTGTGGCACTAACGAAAAATAATAACCGTAATTATATAACGCTGAGTAACAAAAAAATCAAGAACAAATTGTTTTTTAAGTCCTATTTGAAATCACAATCATGCACTATTATAAGTGTAATAAATATTATATCTTTTTTTAAATTCTACTCAAGCTCTTCTTAGTGAATCTTGTAACTGGCATATAATTTTAATTGTTCTTGTTCTGGTGCATTTTCGTATGCATCGCATAGGTCACGAAGAGATTCTTCGGCCTAAAGAAGCCAATATTAAAATATTGATAAAAAATACGCAGATAGGCGTTGTAATTAATAGCTAACTTATTATTTTGCATCTGAACTTCACTATAGTTCCTTTGCAGTTCGGCGATCATTAAACCAACATTAATAAATAATAACCTACTTGTGTCGGCCCTAAGATAGAGGCTTTCTACTTTTCGAATAGATTCATTGTGATCTTTTACGGCTTTTATCATTTCACTGTACAGTTTGCAATGATTTCCGTGTTTCCCTCGGTGGTCTACTGGAATGATACCGTCATTGAATTTTTGAGCATCAATGATAGTCCGTATAGTCCTTGGACAAATACCCAAGGTATTAATTTAAAATGTCTTGCAAACCCGTAATGTTCGACCTTCTTTGAGTAAATTAAATGCAGTTACTTTGTCTGGGAGAACGCCTATTTGTTTTTATACGGCGGCTTGCAATCTCGAGTGTTCTGATAGTTATTAAGATTACGATTTCTTATCTTTTTTTCGGTGATGATTTTGATTCTTGGTAGATTTTGATTATTCTTTTTTTATTTGAAAGTTGGTACTTCCCGTGTGGTCCCATTTCAATTTGGTCCAGTTCCGACAACGGCATCCAGTGCAAAACCGTATAAGTTTTAAATTTGCAATAAGTATGTACACAACAAATAGACAAATAACTCAATATCACGTTAACCGATTTCGATGATTCATTTTTTATTGGAAAGGATGTACTTCAAGGGTAGTTTGATGAGAGTTTGGTTAGGTTCTGATTATGGGATCCGTGACAAAGTAAGAAAACTTTCAAGAAATGAGCCTACTCCTTTCTTAAGGGCCGACAACACTTCTGTGTTTCCTCTCGTGTCGCAATTGTTCATGGGCGGCCGTGATCACTTACCATCAGGTGACCCGTATGTTCGTTTGCCACCAATATTATTAAAAAAACTCTTCAATTCTTAGGAGCCTAATGTGCTTATGTTCGTTGCTGTGTTGCAACATGATGCAAGCATTGTAATTACACTGGCACTGCTAGTAAAATATATTTATGTACACTAAAAATGGAAAAATAAAGTAAATTTTCAAAAAAAAGTATTAACCGACTTCAATATCAATCAAAAAACCCTTAAGACACTAAAAAGCAGAAAATAAATAGTTTATCAAATTAACCAAATTAAATAAAACATATGAATATGTGTGCTACTTAGAGATGTATTGGAAGTCGGTGCCATTTTCTTGGTGTGGTTTTATTGTGAACCTAGCATATTAGCAGTGATGCGTGTTCATATAAATGATAGACACACAGACTTTTCTATAAATGATTCACATGTATTTTTTATTTCTTATTCTAAGAAAACTGCAAAGAAGTTCTAAAAAAAATTGATTTAGATTATCCACTACTTCTGGTGTGCTGTATACACAAAGGCAAACCTTTATAATTTTATTCATATAAATGAAGCTATTATGATATTTTTTAAATATAAGGCTCAAATATGTTAGAAAGATAAATAAAAAAAGAGAGAGAAACATTAGATGCCCAATGTGTGACATGCAGAAATTAAGATTATCATTCTTTCTTCATTAATACATTTAGTCACTCATTCATTTAGAGTTAATATTGCTGGCAATTTCTTAAAGTCGGTAATTTATTTTTCTTAGAGTTATAGAGGTAATTAGTTTCAAATGATTGAGTTAGTAGGTTATAAAATGAAACTTTACTATGGTTGCAATATAGAGGTACAGTTTATTTCTTCAAGTTTTTGAGGGAAAATATGTACTAAGATGGCTTTTAGTAACTCACTGATTCTTTGAACTTCTAGAGAGTTGGTGTTTGGTTAAAAAAAAAAATTATTTATCAAGGTTCCACTTATAGAGGTTATACGGCATTGTCAATTTTTGTTAACGTCATATACCTCAATGAACGCCGGCTGTACACACTGCATGTCTTGACATGACATGATATAAGCATGACTCATTGTCAGGTTCCACCTGAGCCAGCGTGCAAGAGAGAACGCGGAACAACCGATAGAGAAGCGGGATCGGCCTAAGCGTTTGGCTCGAGATGCATCTTTCTAGAATCTATATAGAAATCATTCAAAAGTTCATAAAGTCATAAATTTTTCATCAATGTTTTCTAATGTCGTTATCACGTAAAATTATCGTCTGTACACCTACTTTACAGATAACCAATTTTTTTATTGCAGAATACTACTTACCCTGAACAGAAGGTGATAACTGTTGGGCAATTTCGCATTGGCCTGATACACGGGCATCAGGTCGTGCCTTGGGGTGATGAGGAATCTCTAGCACTGGTACAGAGGCAGCTCGATGTAGATATCCTTATATCAGGCCACACCCACAGATTTGAGGCTTACGAACATGAGAATAAATTCTACATTAACCCCGGATCAGCTACTGGAGCTTACAGTCCCCTATACAGGTAATGTTCAGTTACTATTTACTAGCTATTCCTGCGACATAGTCTGCATTGTCTGCATGGATCCTAATGTAAAAAAAAAGTGACTAATAAAATCATCTGAATGTATTAAGTCTAATTATCTATCTACTTTTCTCTCGTACTTAAGTCGCGTCGTCTTAAAATTACAATAAATTTTGATAGAGTGAATGGACTTTAATGAAACTAAGATTAATTACTCAAGGATATGCTTTAGGATTTTGTTTGTTTGTGTTTTATCATCAACGCAGTACTTTAGCAATGATTTGTGTTCAAACAAACAGAAAGATAGACATTTCTAAGTATGATTGAAATGTATTTTGTTATTTATTACAAGACAATTGCAAAATTTGTTTTGCACAGAAATCAAAAAATTACAGATACCTTACATTTACATTCTTATTATATGTATAGATATTATTCAAACTAAAAATTTGTTTCCTTCACTTTATTATACTATAGGTAATGTAATGTATACTGCTGGCCGTTTGCGGCCACAGCGACAGCTTCAACTCTGGTGCTCATGTGCTTTCATATGGCTAATATAGCCAAATTTCTTATGGAAGGTGCGTGCACATTGTACACAAGTAGGAACCCCATACGCATAGGTATAATTGATTGCCGCTGGTGGTCGGCCTTTCAATTCATCACGTCTAATGTCAAGTGCAACACGTCGATGTCCTTCATAAGTCTGGACTCTAGTTGCCACATGAGTTTTCCATTCTGGACGCTTAGATGCTAGAACCTCCCATTTACCTCAATATACTAGCCGACCTGCAAACGCGTAGCTGTGGTTCATGTTATTACATGTTCAACTAAAATTGAAGAAGAAATTTAAAATTAAAATGTGGCGCCATCTATTAGATAGTCTGTCCTACAGTTTTCTGTCAACAAACTAATTGAAAGCGCCATCTGTTTCGATACTGATGAAACTTATAATTAATAACAATAATCAACATTATTAATCATTTAATTTGTAATTTAAAAATATTAAGGCCATTAATCCAAATATAAAATATCCTATATCTTAATTTGGACCAAATTATACATAAATGATTCATTTTCTTTTGTTTCTTCTATAGTCTCACTACCTATAAAACTTTAGTAACAATACCGCTGGTTAGCTGGAAGAAAATGCCATGTGGCATTAAGCTCACCAGTGTACAAGCTAAAAAGTGCACTAAAGAATTCATTAATCTCTTTTATAGAACTGCGACCCCCTCATTCGTGTTAATGGACATCCAAAGCGCGACTGTGGTCACTTATGTCTACAAACTACTCGGGGATGAGGTCAAAGTGGAAAGAATTGAGTACAAAAAGGCATAAGATATATTTTAAAATACGTTCCAGATTATTAATATAAGCGAGGTTATATGAGTATCTGATTAGTGTAATATTTTTTGTAAATAAACTATTATTATTATTCAATTGTATTTATTATTTATTAAACTCCTGTCTTCATTATCATCAGCCTGTAAGAGACTGGACATAACCACCACGCCGGCTTACGTATTGGCGATTTCAAACTCTGAGAAATCCAGTTTTTTTTTATTGTAGCACGGCAATGTGACTACATTATGCCTGATGGTAAGCATAGTACAATCCAAAAACAATGGCGACCATCGAGTGACACACTATACATCGCTGGTCGCCGCTGTCATGCCGGCCTGTGAAAAGCTGGATATGCACAGGCTGATCCCGAAACGCGACCCACAGAAGCGAATCACTATCACGGGCTTTTTCGCCATATACATGGTGGTTGCGACGCAGTCAGGCTGTAAAACCCTACCACCCGTCTTTCGTTATTGCCTCGTTCGTTATTCAGCAGGGTGCAGCACGTGCAGGTGAGGTTGGCTTGGGTGTCTCAAGTCTTATGATGTTATTCGACACCCTTACACCACAAAATGTTCTGTTTTCCCACATATAGCAGTACTATAAGAACATTTCTCGGGTTCAGTTTTCCTCACTATGTCTTTCTTCACCAGCCAATACTGTTACCAATTTAAATTAATAAATATAAGCGAATTACGAAAAATTCCTTGGGTTCGAACCTGTGGACATCAGAATGATATTCCACAGCTCAAACTACTATATCACTAGGACTTATCGTATCTGTGTTACATTGCCATAATAAATAGTAGCCGCTAAATTTCAATATATGGAATACCGTTTTCATGTTATTATTCGTTCAGTTCTCGAGCTCGAGCGAGCGCAACGTGCTGTTTTAAAAGTTATGCTAAAGAAACCTTACAGGTACTTGACTGAGTTTCTGTATGAAGAAGCTTCTGTTTTAAGCGTTCGTAACCTATTTATATTAAAAACCACTATTATGATGCACGCGCAGATGACAAGAGTTGGTAAACTTAACACTTTGCTACAAAAACGCATATTTAACGTACTGCCTATTCCAGTTGCTAAATCATCCTTTGCTCAAAGAATGCCTAGATTTCTTAGTCCATATGTGTTCAATAAAGTTGCTAAAATCGTGGACGACTACAACTTCATACGTTGCTCACGCTACCATGTGAAAATTGCCACCAAACGATGGCTTCATAGCATTTCCTATGAACAGACGGAAAATTTACTTAATACTCTATTAGCATTTCGAAAATTATACATATCTATGATACGAGCGCAGACACGTACACTCACTTTTACACATATAAGCATCATAACTGCACACACCCTCTTTCACACTTTAACATTTATTTAGTTATTGTATGATATTTGTTTCTTCTTTGACTTAACTTTAATTCTTAAAATGTAATTTAAATTCCTCTAATATTATAAACCAATACGCGCCACCATCTATTAAAGGCAATTTGTAATCTGGCATTAGGTTTCCATGAAACAGGCATTGCCTAGTTTGGGGCCATAGGGCTTTATGTAAACTGTTTTAGCAAATAAAGATAATTGTATCTAGTTATCGAGCGGTAGCCATGTATCTTAGGTTAGGTCTTAAATTAGGTTTTAAATTATTATATTCGATCTTATATTTACCGTTTATCGTATGTAATATATTAAATTGTAATTGCACTATTGTCTCAGACTTCGAGCAGTCGTTACTTAGCTTTATGGCTCAGTGGTTATTGTGGTCTGTAATCCGGTGAAGCTGTTAAGGCCATACTAGGACAATAGGGTCGTGCGTTCAAAAAAAAGTTATCGTGGTCGGACATCGTTTGGTGAAGGTAAACATCGTAACGAGACCATAGCTTGGTGGTTAGCCAGCCAGGACCGCCGTGTTAGCTACTTTCTTGAAGTTGAAAATCTGTCGCCAAGTTGGTGTGTCCCGACAGCAGCACTTCAGAACCAGTCTTCCTCTGAGTTTAGTGTGTTTACATTGTTGGACCACACCGTCATTTGACCACCTCCCCACCCCTCTCCACGTCCCCTCTCCCAAACACAGGCAGGCAACGCATTAGCGACTCCCATGGATTTGTTAGTGTCTATGGACGGCGGTGATCACTTAACATATATTTTAAAAAATCAGGTGAGATTGTGATTAAATCCTAATACCTATAAAGTATAAAATTAAAAAAAATAAGTATACATTCATTGTAACTCATATAACATTAGTAAAAAGTTATTAAGTGTATTTTATATCTTGCGGGCTCTATCAATGTAATTTTTGTAAAAAATAAATTGTTAATAAATACAATTAAATCACTACACAATAATGACGTAAATTTCAAATCAATAACACTTATTAAATTGCTAAAGTAAATTGCTACTTACACAGTTATTAATAAACGTAATTAACATGTTTATAAATCAAGAGATAAAACAGAATAATTTTAAAAGCTTTGAAATGTGAAATCTAGAGAGCGTTGATAACGAATTTAAAAACAAAATTTTTAAAAATAAACCTATTTCTTATTTACAGTGTTGTCAACAGAATAACCGATAGATGGCGCTAAAACGAATGTCTTTAACGATACAAACCGCTACAAAAGTATTAATAATTTTCATTGGAATGAACGCTTTCCTCTAAAGGTTTAAAAAATATCCGCTTGAGGCATCACCAGTGTGGGGAAAATATTTTTTTAATTGCTTATTGACCGTAGTAGTGTGTTACTGACAATAATTTACACAATATTAACAATATACACAATATTTAAAATAAATAAGTACTATGCATAAAAGTGCTACGCTTATTAAACATTTTGGATTCGCAAATGACGCGTCTGACTCTGAGTGGCGTGAAATTTGTACTTTTTGAAGTGAAACTTCTAGTGCGACTTCCAACAAGGTTGCGTTAAACGTTTAACGCGACCATGGAGGGGGTATGAAAGCACTGTTGCGTTAAACGTTCAACGCTCCTGGGAAGGGGGAATAGAAAGAGACAAAGCGAGAAAAATAATTAAACATTCCGTATCTTACTTTAGTTATCATAATCCCATTCTAAATGTTATTAGATTTGGATATTTCTCCACTCGAAAATGATAATTAAAATATGCGATCAATTGTGAATTGTAATCGATGTTAATAAAGTTTGTCTTAAAGACAGAATGTGATTTCACTAAAAATCAATTTCTACCCCTTCCTATTTTCATTTCCACATTATTACGAAGTTTCACTTCTTCCGCGCGGAGGGACTCCACGCACTATTTTTTTTATAAAACAGCAAAGTTGGAACACAAAGTGTTTGGAGTATACATTTATGGCTAAGATATACTATCAGAGATCTTACATTATTTCCATTTTAATTTAGTAGGATCAAAGTTGCTGCGATAGGCATAATTCAAAACTTAAAATTTGCACGCTGTAGTGCTGTAGTGGAATTTTTTAAGCCTTGCTAGGAATAAAGCTGAATTAAATATTTTGATTTTCTCTTTTTACAGAATCTTAAGCGGTGTTAAGTCACGATGTAGTGAACATAGTACATAATCCTTATGAGAAAACACAGATGGTAACATACTTGAAAATTGTAACATAAATCTATTGACAATCGCTGTTCGGCCTGATTATTAAGTTATTTAAATTTATTTTCTGGAATAATTCTAAATTAAATTTCTAAAATTCTAAAGAAAATTCCGGTGGGCTAACGGCACTCTCACTGACGGAACGAAACGCAACAATGCAAGCGTTGTTACTTCACGTCGGATTTCTGTCGGTCGGGCAGTACTATTACCCCGGGTGAGCCGACCCATTCATGCTAAAACCAGTAATAGTTTCAGCGTGGCTCTACCACTTACCTACCTACCTACGTCATTGTACGATTGGAACCCACTATATACTACTATTATGAGCTATTACTTCAGAAAGTCACTTAAAATCAAGATTACCGTTAGTTAAAAATATTTATAAAAGAAATTATTAAAATTCAGTCGAAAGCGTTGACAAAGAAAGCGTGTGAGTACTTCAGTTGAGCACCAAATTTATTTATTCTGTTGTATGCATAGAGATGGTCGAGGCGAATTCATTTGTCACCCGCCCTTTATGTAAATCGGAATTTCAACTTTCTAAAACGGGTTTGTCTATATATCAGTTTGTAAACAAAAGTAAAAAATACAACCTACACGCTTTTTATTAGATATAATATACGAACAATAAACCGTAAGGCGAGCGTCGTAAAACTCATATTACATGATCGGTTTTAACTTTTGGTGTAAATACATTGAAGTAGGTCGTTGACACGGAGTTACGTAAGAATAATCATATATGTACTATAGTGCAGTGTAAATAAACATTGTGCGCAATGTTTGCGTTACGCGAATGGCACGATTCCGACGAGCGCTCGAGCGTAGTCTGTCTTTTGGCCCGTTTTTGTCGTCGACTTACGAAGCGTGAGAGAGACAAAAACTTCTTGCAGTATAGATAGAATAAAAGCAGAATATTTTAACACGCAGTATTTCATCGATTAAACTTCTTATTCATCTACATATTTCACAAATAATTATTGAACAAAAAAAAAATCAAAATTCCACAAAAATGCTATATGCCCAAAGATAAATCAAAACATTCTCGTATATTTTACATTTGTCACTTCTTCCATCCTTAATTGTTACCAGTGCATATGTATGTATTTCTTACGAGCATATTTTCATCATTTTAATTAGAAATATTAGATTAATTTTTTTAAAATAATTATTATAATATTAAGTGGTCCTGCAAGCACTGTTAGGTCATGTGGGTGTTTCTGTGGGTCGGGTGGTACTACCCTGGGCGAGCCGACCCATTCATGCTGAAACCAGTAATAGCTTCAGCATGGCTCTACCACCTACCAAAATATAACCAGTGTTGCAGAATAAAGACGTTTAAATAAGTATTTGAATGTTCAGAGAGTCCGATGCACTTAATATGTAAGTACCCAAACTTTTATAATGCAATTATTCTATATATATTTAACTTTTTTGTAATAACATCCTTAAAGTTTTAAAAGACTGTGATTTCTATATATATTATACATTCGGTGATGTGTAATTTCTTAGCCTGGAGAAGTAAAGTGAGTGGTGTAATACTCATGGGTGGGACATCAACATATTCTTAGGTGTCAGCTAGTGGCGTAAATATTTTTGTTATTCAAATATTCATGAAGATCTGTTGAAGTCCGTAATCCTCCAATAGCCATTTATAGTAAAATGGTAAGCATAAAAGTCTTTTACATGTAGAAATAGTTATGTATACTATTTTAATGGTGATTGTTCAAACAGCTTTAGTATATACTGATATATTACCTCATCGAAGTCGCCTCTCACCACATGGACATCACTTGCTAATGTTTTTAAGTAGTCATAAGATTCCTTGGTGCACAGGTTCCCGGTACACAGTATGTGCTGGATCCTGCCCGGCAGAAGTAGCTTCTTGAACTTCGGCGGTAAACTGCTGCATCTATGAGGGATATGCAGGTCTCCAAGTACTAGGACCAACTGAAATAATGTAATATGCGTTATTTTACGCTGTTTATATTTTCATATAAATATTAATATAATAAAGTGATCCGTAGTTTATCAAACTGTTTGCAACATTTCTGTTCTTTTTTTATTTTACTGAATATATAGTTAGATCGTTAGGCCCGAAAGTGACTCAAAATTATATCTGTTATCATATATATTACAACAATTCGGCTATTATCACCAGAAGTTTTTAATAAATAGATATAGTGGGCGTATACATTTTCAAAAATATACATACCATTATGGAATGCACTTTGAACAATACCTGTTTTTAACTACAATAAATCCTTTATACAATTTATAGATCTAAAACAAACAAAAATTTTGGAATAAAATTATACCCCAACATTCATTCGGTTACCTACTTCCTACCACAGATACCTACTTATAATTATATGTCTATAAAAACGAATGTCAAAGCTAGAAATTATAATTTGAACAAGATAGACAATAGCGGTTTCTAATGCGTGTGAGCGAAATGGTAGACAAGATATGCTACAGTTACTTTAAGAAAAAGTCATGGAATGTAATGGGGACGTGAACAGCTATTTTTGATCTATGGATTTTATATACCTACATACGAGAAATAATATAGTGCTTGAACATACGTAATGGGAACAAATTCATATAAGAAATATATGATAATTGTTTGCCATAATGTAACTAAATATTCCCTCAGTACGGACTCACCGAAAATCAAAATGTACAATTTAAAAAAAGTATGTTACCGTTATGGTTAATATGTTGCAAATTAAAAATAGTCCACTCGTATAAGTTAAAAAAAAAGAGGGCCAACAAAGAGGGAATGAGAAATAATAAGATGTAGTCTCGAATAAAACTTAAATTTTAAAGTAGTGTCTATTGTGTAAATTCTAGCTATTTACATTACATCTAATTTAAAAGCCCAAATTTGTATTTAGTGGCTTTTACACGATGTGTGCTCTATTTCAAAAAGTGGAAAAGTTTCATAAGAACACTAGAGAAACTTTTCAATTTGATTCGACTAGCTCAAGTATTTCAACAAATAAAACTGCCCTGTATAAGCATTAGATGAAAATTCGTAGTTGATTCAGTTTAAAAAAAAATGTTATTAAATAATTTCAATGTAGACGGAGTATCAGCATAGCTGAAATTCGCATAGAACTGAATTAAGTCGCAAAGTTACCGAAAAAATTACACACATTTCTTGAAACGAAATGACATTAATCTGATATTATGCAATTTTTAACTAAATTAAAGTAAATAAAATAATAATATTATATTAAAGCATCTTATTTTACTTTACTTTATTAAGTTTTTCACATGTTTAAATCGAAAAGAGAACAACAGTCATCTATTTTCGTAGTTTTGATCGTATTGAAGTGGTATTTGAATTGGACGTTCGGAAGAATAAATTGAAAGAATAATTTACTTTCTCGTGAAAACTAGAAAAAATAAATTTTGAATTATTTCTTTTTTATTTTATTAAAGATGCGATATGTCTAAAAACATAATATGTTTGTATTCAGCAGTTTTTTTTTGTTTCCTAATTTAACCATTTTATAGATGGTTGTAATCGTCTCTGATATTTATTTATATAACTAGTTGGATTGATTGTTGGAACAATTTATTTATTTCGATACTTTATACTTTTAGTTATTTCTTGAATCAAATAAAATGATGTTTCAGGGGACAAAACTGGTATTATTGACACGTTCCACATCACTATTTAATAAACTTTTCAATTTGATTCGACTAGCTCAAGTATTTCAACAAATAAAACTGCCCTGTATAAGCATTAGATGAAAATGGAGTACACATCCTTTTTTCCGAACTGACTACGCTATTGACCAAGCGAGGTCTTAACAGCTTTACCGGACTACTGAGGCGAGCGCTTAAGGCACTCAGCCGATTTTATTTTGACAACTAGCGCAAGGGTGCGCGGCACACCTCGGCTTTGGCTGTTGCCTGATACATGCAATTCGCGACCTATCTGAGCTAACCTAAGCTAAGCTAACTATTCATACATATATGAGTTGTTGAAACATATATGTGTACCAAGCATACATACCTCAACAACTCTTATATATATTTCGTATCGGATAATATTCTAAACTATTTCAGTTTGATAAGGGAAAAAAAAAAAACCCTTCCACTTGCATGTGTAAGCGTGTATGCGTGCACGTGTGTGGAGGTGATATGTGTAATGTTGACGCAGTGATGTAAGATTTTGTGTCACTGTATCGCGCGACCAGCGTACTCAAGGGCTCCACGCCGAGGGAACGGACCTAGGCTTGAGCTGCTGCCGAAGGGGGCCTAGTCTGGTGTGCGGGAGCGAATTTTACCCCCAGACCACGGCGGCGTGATCTGTGGTTACACGGGCGTGGGCGTGAGCACGCTCTGTTTAGAGAGACAAGCTGGTACTGATCGTTCACTGCCGTTCATCGGGATGGTCGTTAAATCCAAAATTCGTTGATAGTATCAATCATCTTCGTTACACACAGTTCGCTATGTCAACAAAACTCAATATACCTGTGCAGTTATCCAATCTATTACCAACCAGTGTAGGGACTGGTCAACATATGAGCCATGTATATTATTATATGTAGACTTGGAACGATTGGGAACGATTTAGAATTGCAGCACCTGGGTTGGATACTGGGGAATGAATTCCTGGAGACTATTACAACTATTATCACCAATGCCCCATATGCATTACTAAAATTTTATTTTTTTATTTATTTTATTTATTTATTTATTTTAGGATCGTCAACATGACAATACATTAGTATATTAAAAAAAAAGTAGAACTATTGTAACACATTATAAATGTAGTCATATTTACAGACAATCACGGCATGCTCCAACAATAAATTAAATATTAATAAAACAAAAGATTAAACTATTTTACATATAAAAAAAATACAATACAATAAAATACAATATAATGGTTATTGTTCACACTATGATACAGGAAATTGTGGTTGCAGGTTGGCTAGAATGTATAATTGGACTCATATGTTTTGTATAATGAATGTAAAATGGTTTAGAAGTTTTTTGTGTAGAAACTGTATGAAGTATTCTTTGGTGTTTGCAGGTCATCGCCGAGTCGCATAAGTCGACTTAATAAATTAACTTTTTAAGACAAAATACTCAGAATGAATAACATTATCTTTATATTAGCAAATTTCTAAAAACATCATACATCTGATATTATTCGTTTTTCTTTTTTCTATGAATAATAAGTTGTCTTGTTTGAATTAAAAGCATTGTTTCGTCATTATTTCTCTATTCTATTGCATCCTCCAGACTTGGGAGATAGTTTCCATTTTCTGGTAATGACTCTACATAACGGAAATTTTCATGCTTTCATCCACATCTACGTAGACTTTATTAAGAAATCGAAATTCTTCAAATGTGGAGATTCAGTAAACATGTAGTTTCATAAACGTTTTATAATGTTTTCTAAAGTATAGCATAACTAATCCTATGTTATGTGATTAATGTGGTGATGTTACTTGTCTTCAAGTTTCATTGAAGCCGTTGGTCTACCAAACTCCTTATTATATTTTTCTTCTTGTTAATATTCGATGTATTTCTAGGATTGTATAATATTTTGCAGCTTCCATTTAGCTTTTTTCAGCATTTTCAGTGTAATCGGTCGGACTTACTTTATATATTTTTTTCTGATATAACAAAGTATTAAATATCTACTTACAGTAAGTACTCTTAATCATTGTAGCCGCTCTTAATATTGACTTAGGTTTGGGCTTGAGCGTATTATAGTCAAGAGTTTAATACAAAACAAAATTAAAATTTTATTATTGGAAACTAATATTGACATTTATTTCTCTTTGTCTCAAGATGTAATCAATGTATCATGCAAATTTATACTTAAATTTGTGTTCTGAGTCACTATACTCAGAGCGATCAAAAATAATGTCGAGCATTGTAAGTAACAATTCGATTTATGAAAGAATGAAAGAACTTGAAAGAAAAGGTACCTTTCGCACCTTTGCTGACCACGGAAGATAGAGAAGAATCTTTATTCCGTGTTTGCTGACAGATATAAGTATAAATTCAAACTCAACTTATCACTATCACTACAACAACTAAGTTTCAACCATGCGCATAAAATACGAATGGATCTTCTTTGATTTTCCAAAAATATTAAATGACTTCTTATAGAATATTATTAATATATTTGTTTACGAATATAGCTAAGATTATATTCAATCGTAAAAATGTACATAAAAGAAATAAAAAAGTATAAACTGGCAATGTGTACTATAATGGGTCAAAATTATACAAAAAGATAATATTACTCTAAGTGACTGTAAATTATATTAAAGTACTCTAGTGAAAATCGGTCATTTCAAAATGTATGAATTTGAAAGTGTTATATAAATATATTTTTTTAAAGTGGTATACTATAAAGTTAATTATAGTAATATCGTATATTTTAATTATGCACAAGAATTCTGTTTATATTCAAGAATGAGTAAAAGCTAAAATTAGATCAGTGCAACATTCATCACTTCACCTTCGTCTATAATCTATGGTTCAGGTGCGGAAAGAAAAAGAATAATTTCATGGTGTTGTGGGTGACACATATACGTAGAAAAATTTAGTGTAAGTAAAACACATTGGCACCAACTGCAGGGAAATGGAATCAATGGAATATGAGCTCGCTAGGAACCTCACTCTGTTGTTCTTCGTGGAACGCCTGCTCGATAAAGGCGAGCCGCGCACGTTACACGATCTTTCCTGCCAGTTTGGTGCCAAAGGCTTCACCAAGGAGATGCGGCAGATTGCTGGCGGGTCACAGTCGGGACTGAAGAAGTTCCTGGCACAGTACCCAGCGTTGTTCAACATAGACGGGGACTATGTTGATATCAACACGTTCCAGAAGCATCCAAGCGGGCTTGGCGCCTCATCAAACAACGACTACATCGAAGAAGCGAAGCAATACTTTGCGAGTAAGATGATTCAGTACGGCGATGGTACCGAGGTACCGATAAAAAGCCTTCTCGGGCACCGCAGCCAAGCCTCCCCGCAGGTGCGTCACATCTCCGGCCAACGCATCAAGGAGTTCAAAGAATTCCTCATGAAACATCCGGATGTGTTCCAGATAGTCGATGACAACGTCATTCTAGTCAGTGAGAATCATAGGAGAGATAATGCGCACACAAATTCTGGACAATTCCATAATTTACCTGTAGCTAATATAAACACAGACACTGCACAGCAGTTGCTAGATTATATTGCCCAGTGTATTGAAGCCAAAGGGCCTGTAATGGTTGATCAGCTTTTCCATTTAATTGTTTCAAGATTCCCTCAGGAGTACTGGTATCAAATGTTCAAGTCCCCGGCAGATTTGAGTGCATTTCTAAAATTGTTCTCAGACAGTTTTCATGTACAAGCGAACCTTGTAACATTAATAAGCAAACCAAAAATACCTGTAATGTATCTAAATGCAAAATCAAAAGTCAAGACTGATTCACCAAAGCCAGTGATTGAAGAGAAAGCCGAATCCCCCGCTCCGCCTATGGTGGTGAGCCCTACACCTTCTTCAGATGGAAAGAAGAGTCCAGCAAATAGAATACTCAGTCCTACTGAATCTCCTAGAGGTCCTCAAGCCAACATTGCAAATCAAACTTTGAAGCAAAGGATCAATTCCATTGTTATTAAGAATTTGGCCGAAAACATGGTCAAAGACAGGGTAAACAATCACTTGAATGCTCGTAGTACTGAAGAAACAAATGGTACACCAAGCATAAGGAATAGTATTGTCGGAGAAGCTTGGCGTCAGAAGGTTCTACAGTGCACAACTGTCATAGCTAGTGTCAGAGAATGTGCCACTTTGATCGAAAGCATTATGGCTCCTAAACGAAATACAAGGAATATAGTTTCTTTTGATTGTGAAGGAATTAATCTTGGACTAAAAGGAGTACTGACTTTGTGTCAGATAGCTACGATGAATGGTGAAGTTTACATATTAGATATAATGACATGCCCGGGAATGATTACGGAAGGCAAAATAAAAGAGTTGCTTGAAAGTGATAATGTTGTAAAAATTATACATGATTGCAGAAATGATTCTGTTAATTTACACAATCAATTTGAGATAATTTTGAAGAATGTTTTCGATACACAGGCAGCTCATGCTGTTTTACAATTGCAGCAACAGGGTGTGCCTGTCTACAAGGTTAAAAATTTAAGCCTCAATGCTCTGTGTGAATTGTATAATGCTCCAATGAACCCGATGAAAGAACAACTGAAGAATGTCTATCGCAGAGACCAGAGATACTGGGCAAGGAGGCCTCTGACAAAAGATATGATAATCTATGCTGCTTCCGATGTCCTCTCCTTGGTGAATCCTGCAATATATGCTTACATGTCCAGTAATATTAAACCAGAAAATCAACAACTATTTGAAGAATTAAGTAATGAACAAGTTTTTATGCATATTCAACCAACAGAAGTAAAGTTACGGAAAAGGCAAAGAAAAATAAATACAGAAGTTTGTGAGCTAAAACTGAAATTATCTGAAAGTGTTAAGAACATTGTTCTCAGCAACAGGGAGATCAGATTGCTAAGATATTTAGAATTAACTGAAGAAGAAAAAGAGAAGTTGAAAGGTTGTCACAAAATATCAAAAAAACTAGAAAAACTGGAAGCGATCGGAAATGACAAAGACTCTGATACAGATGATGATGACAGAGAAAATGAAATGGCTAGCTTGGAATCCAATCCCTCTGATCCTATCTTATCTCCACATTCTACTCAGCCTCCGAGCCTTACAGAATCCATGCAAATGATGGATGAAATTCTATCGGATACCAGTATGGATAAGGTGGAAAAAATAAACCGTTTGGAGGCTATTTTATCTTCTGTGGCACCACTCAGTGGTGAATTAGAGGAAAAGTTCTCGCAGACTATGGAGCAAACATTGCCACTACTCAAAAACAAGGATTGGTCCAATTTAAGCCAAATATTGAATATGGGAGATGGTGATAGGAGAAATTGCTGCTGCAAATGCCATAACTCTAATTTTGACGATGGGAAGTGCAATGATCTCAATGAAACAAAGAAGTTGGAGAGTGCTTCACAAACCCTTAGCACAGGGGATATTGTGATAACTAGAATACATTTCAGAGAGGAGGACAAGGTCCATGAGAGGATTCTAGATGCCTCTCCGATGAGCAAACGGGTCGGTATAAACAGTTCGTCTTGATGACACTCAGTCATTCTTCCATATTTTCTGAGTGCCACGATTAAGTTTCCAGGTTTTTTCTATATGTGATCAATACTTTATTATTAGTTGTAAGATTGTAAGGTATCTTGTCTTGCTGGGGAATAGTATCAATTATTGTGAAGTAGGTTAGGGATGGTCCAATTGCGGGACTATTGTGCGGGAGGAATAACAAATAAATGCATGTTGTTAGGTCGCATTGCCTGTGTATAAACGCCTACGCTATATGTTCATTTGAGCGGAGACGTGATTGTACACTCGAATAATGCAGTTAGATGCATTACAAATACAAATGACGGCTACTTAATTCCTTCAATTGGAAATTACAGTATTCGCTGTTAGGTATTTAATAGTAATTTATTTTTTATTTACTTCGGCTATTGCCGTTAAGCATCCCGAACTTAAATGTGATAGATATCAAGGCCTTTATTCTCTCGGATCTGTTTTGAATTGTAAATAAGATAAACTTTGATTAAAATTCATAATCTTTCCATTCTAAGATCACGATATTTGATTGATGGAGTGTTTCACTGATATGATAGTTTAGATATATTTGCCTTATTTATTTTAATGCTAAATATTGCTAAATATCATTTAGTAGTGGTGATACAGTTAAATTTATATTGAAAATGGCAATAATAAGTGTATACAGTTAATGTTTTTAATATAAAATATTTATCTAAACAATTACATTTTAGTATACATGAAGTATTTACTCACTTTAAAGGAAATTGTTAAAAAATGGTTAAGGGATAATGATAAAGGAAATTTTATATCTTTAGATGTGGTGCTTGAATATGTTGTCAGTAGTTTTTTTTGTTATTTAGATTGGCCTACTATTTATCCATTATGGTGTAAAGTAGGTTAAGCAATATTTGTGATGAGATAACTAATGAGGTTGTAAGCTTTTCGTTTTAAAATAATTTTGTGCCTTCGAGTCATATCCAACGGATGCCTTCATAACTTGTGAACTAGTAGGAAATTTTTATACGTATTTTAGTAGTGATTCTGTAATACATATTTAGATGAATTTGTTGTTTTGTCACACTTAGTACTAAAATATATATATACATAACTTTAAAAATTGTTTTCCACTGATTGAAGTTTGCACTTCATCTTACAGTGTTAATGGTAGCTATTTATGGGGATTTCATCTAACAGGTAACTAGATGGATCACAAAGGCTGCATTAAAGTCAATTAACATACTCATGTTCATTAGGATTAGTTAAGAAAAACTGATCATAAAAGTTCTACCTGAGAAATACCCCATAGTTGCAAATTGTGTGTATTCTAAGCATGTTGAATCCGTTCGAATAGTTTATTTTTGTGTTATTACAATGTAAAATATGTTAAAGTTTAAGTGATATTTAACGCTTTTTTGCTTCTATATTGTAGCAATATCATTGCATGTATTTAAAGAAGTACCTTTTACATGTATTAAATCATCAGTATTGTACCTTTTTAGCACCTAGTTCATCTACATATGCACTGATTTAAACCTCTAATGAGTTTATTCAATCAATTCTTTTTTTTTTTTAATAAATTAGCATGATAAATAATGGTATTGAAAATTAGTTTGTTGGACTCCTTAATGTCTCTATTCTTGCATAATAAAAATAATGGATAATCAAAATTTATTTAAATCAATATTTTGTGCCTTTTATACTGCATAATTTTTTTTTTATTTACATTTTGCATACGTACATACATATTTTTTGTAAGAAGTTTTGTCAGTGCCACTAATATTCGTTAATAAATATAAGAGTACATATTCCACTTGTTTTTTCTAACTTATTATGTCTTAGATATATGTTTATTTTCATCCTACTTACATCGCTAACCACTTGAAAGTCGGTAATGTTGTAATGTGGCAAATTGTCAGTTACCTACTGATTTGCGTATTGTTTATGTTTATTACGAATAAAAAGTTGTAAAATAATTTGTTTGATTTTAAATTCTATCGAAATTTCACACCAATTAACATACTCCAAAAGTTGAAGTTATAGATACGTATTGTGTTCAAATTGGTTAAAATGTGAAAGTACAATAGGAATTATGAAACAAAGCCGTTAAAATTGCTCGAAATACATTATCGAACAAGTACAGTAATGTGGCTTGCATAACAATATCAATGGCTGCCGTCAATTAATATTCACGCGTTTTTCTCCTTTGCTTATTATTCAGCAAATAGAAAGTTTATCGTGTGTATGTATGTGAAATTATACTCAATTCTAAGACAGTCATAAGATAATGTGTGTCATGAACTTATACTGCGTTAAAATTTTATATTACTTATTACCATATTTTTAATTTATTTCAATACACATATTTCCTACATTATTAAAATAAACTCAAAAAGAAGGGTCATAAACAGATCTATTAGAATTGGTACCTACACAAAGCAATGAATACAGTGTAAAATGATACAAGATATTTACCAGTATCAAATAGCTAAATCATTTCAAATACCTACAAATTTAAAGCCATAACAGTCAACTTAATTTTAGATACCTAGAAGTATATTGTAGTTCCTTTTATTCAATGTTTTCTATAACTAAGTACAGAAAGAATAATTACACATCAGCTTAATAACGATACTAATATTTTCTCACATGTTATTAATGACATTCATTATAAATCTGTAGTTATAATAACGTAACAATATTCCTGTTTCATAAGGATTTGGTTCGAAACGACGAACATCTGGCATTAAAGTCACCTCTCTCTCGAGAATTTATCACTACATATTATAAACCAAAGTCGTCTGTCTGTCTGTTCGCGATAAACTAAAAAAATACTAAACGAATTTTCATGTGGCTTCACTAGTAGATAAAATGATTTATGAGGAAGGTTAGGTATATAATTTGTTAAGGTTTTTTTATAATCAGTGCGGGACAACGTCCGACGTGCCCGCTAGTAAAATACAATTTAGGGATACAAAACACCCATATCAAGAACAAGACATTTTTGCAACTAATAATTATGGGATTTGAACCCACAATAGCGTGGTAGGGGTGGAACACCCGGCAATTCGTGGTGAGGAGATCCTGATTCGTAATATATTCTCACTAGTAAATAACGAGTAGTGTAATGAGAAGACCGCTTTAAACCTATACACTCAAATTAACGTTGGATTAATGAAATAAATAAATAGTATCATATTAAAAGACAATACTGTTAGTGTTTCTTGTTCTAGAAATAATTGCACTTGTGTATATTATTGTAATTATTTTCAATGTAAATATGCATAGTTATATATGTAGTAATAATAATTGTTTATTGCTTTTCATAACTTAGCTAAATAAATATTTAGATTCGGGCAATAATTTTACAGTACCAAGCACTAGCAATACTGCTGAGAAACGTCAGTTTTAAATTTGAAAACTTCCGTTTGTGTATTTCTATTCTAGTCGACAATTTTTTCACAATTGAAATATAAACTAATTGTCTTTTCGTAAGCATGGAGGATTTCGACGTGTTTACGAACGAAATAAATTTTACCAAGCCGCTGTATAAGAATATTTTAAATAAATACGTAAAAGATGTACCTCGCACACCAAACGGACCGAATTACCAAAGTGAGTATATACTATTTCATTTTCTTCCTTGTTTTATGATAATACTTATAATATAATACTCACGAAGAGATAATAACAATGCTTATAAATATAACTTAATAATTTATGGAAAAAGAAATATAACCAAGGGAAAATTGTTAATGACAAAGTAATACTAGTTCCTCAACTGCAGTTGGCTCACATTTCGTGAATTTTAATACTGCAATAAGTCATTTGAAAGACAGTTTTTATTTTAAACTTAGTTAATTATGTTTTTAACAACATTGTCACTTAAGATGATATCTCTGTGGTGAAATTCTAACCCATGGTACATATTAATAATTCCAGGCAGTAGGAAGTTGTTTGCAGAAGAACTTCTGGCTGATAATGATGAAGATGGATGTGCATTCCACATGAGTGAAGCAGTGTCTGCCTCTCTCAGAACTATGGCTGTATACAGAGATGAACAAATTAGGACTGCAAGTATGCTATCAATTTTTCCTTTTTACGAGACATTGTGGATTACAAAATGGCTATAAAAGATAACAATGAAACTACTATAACCACCATATTAAAAGATTATCAATTGGTTGTAACTTATTAAGTATAATAATAATATCTTGTTTTGTTACTTTTAATATTGTATTTAAGCCATACTAGAGTTAAAATTAATGTTTGAAAAAAACTGTATCACAAATGAGTCAATAACGCAATATAATTACATTTTTTTCCAGAAGATAAATTACTAAAAGTAACAACATTTTTAAAACCTGTGACAGAACTGATTGACTCAGATCCAGAGTAAGTAGATTTTCAATATCAGCCTATAAGTTTGTTGGGTCAAGTATTTACAGAAAAGCAAAGATTTAAAATCAGAAGGAAGGGGTATACTGTCAGGCAAAATATCATACGAGGAATATACTAGATAATCATCCCTGAAAACCTCAAGGATCCATTTTGAGAAGATACGGCATCACACAATTTATTTTAATGGTGTTCATGATAGATCTGTTCATTAATTTGCAGCACCACATATATTCTTCTATTCTATTGTAACATACAATTGGCTTATGTGAGCCAAGAGTATGGATTGCTGGTTAGGAGAAAGTGGGATGAAATATTTCTGCATACTTTACATAAATGTCTATCAGTCTATAGACGTCAGCATTGTGTTTGTGTTCATTGAGCTATAAACAGTCAATTTATTTTGAAATCATGTCTTTTCTAGCCAATTTTGAAAACCTGTAAAAACCAACTCGACAACTGGTTATAAACTAATGAACTATCATTTTTAATAAATGAACATCTATAGTCATTGAAAATCTAAAAATTTCGATGCTATGAATGAACTAGACATCAGCAATTATGCTGCTTGTCTATTAATGAATTATTTTTTTTAGATCAAACAGTGATGACAAAATTCTAGATATATTATTATCAAGCGATGTGACTGATGTAGAAGATACATTGAAATCATTAAATATTAAAGATGATTTTCCATTCCATAAGAGATACCTCAGGTTCAGCCCAGAAAACAATGTTGACAACTTTCATAAGATATTGAAAGAACTGCCTAAAGGTATTTACATAAAATTTTATTAAAACTATGAACCTCCTTTTTAATTTTTTTTTTTACCATAAAATCGAAAAGTTACACTTCAAAATGTTGCCAACATTTGTAGTCAATAGGATAAATTTTTATCATATTGACTAATCAGCTCAAATGAATATTTAGTTTTTGGTATAGTTTTTATCAATCACTCTATTACAGTTGAAGTCTTATAGTTCTTTGAAAAACAATAATATGCTAAATATATATGGCCTAATGTGGACATATTTGACATAATTTAATATAAGTTTCTTTTTATTGTTTTGTGTTTAGTGCATATAATAATTTGTATCTACACAATGGTAAATTTTAAGATTTGATGCCTTGGACCTCAAAGAGTCATTTAAGTTAGACTCAGTGCTTTATACTATTTTGCGTGTGTTTTACTTTACTTCCCAGAAAGTGCTATTTGCTACTTCAAGTCATTTCTTATATGGTGGTAGAGCCACGCTAAAGCTGTTTTAGCATGAATGGGTCCGCTCGCCCGGGGTAGTACCACCCTCTCACAGAAAACCGACGTAAAGTAACAGTGCTTGCATTGTTGCATTTCGTTCTGTCAGTGAGAGCGCCGGAGACCCACCTCCCCTCCCCTTCTACTTTCCCTTCCTTCCCCCCCCCAGCACAGACTGGCAACGCACTTGCAACTCCCCTGGTATTGCAGGTGCCTATGGACGGTGGTGATCACTTACATCAGGTGACCCATCTGTTTGTTTGCCTTCTATGCTATAAAAAAAAAATCCTACCCTGCTAATTAAATGTTACAATAATCTGTATTAAAAAAAAATTATAATATATATACATTTTACAAATGAAGTTATAATAATAATAATAAGCCTTTTATTCTGAACTTTTATACATTGTTTTTTTTTTCCTTATAATATATCACGGAGTTCAGTGTGCCTCTTGGCATAGGCCTCCTCTAACATTTTCCATTGGGTTCTGTCTTGCGCTACCCTTCTCCAGTGATGACCAGCTGTAAGTTTTATGTCATCTTCCCATCTTGTTAGTTGACATCCTCTACTTCGCTTGCCATCTCTGGGGTACCAGTCTGTGACCATTTTACTCCATTTACTTTGGCGATCTCTGGTCATGTGGCCTGTCCATCTCCACTTCTGTTGGTCTATTCTATTGATCACATCGACTAGTTTAGTTTTTTTGTCTTATCGAGCTGCTCTTTACTTTGTCTAGCTTCTTTAATGAAGTTACTTAACTCTTATTTATTTCCATATTAATACATTCTAGATTGATTTTCTTTACAGAATGGACTATAATACAATTGACGGCACCATACAATGCAAACGAAAACATAAAACCTCTAACTGAGTATAGAATGGAAATGAAATCTTTATATTTGAGCATATTCACAAATGACTACTTGGATTGCTGTGGTCATGGGCCAGTTACCATTAATATACCAGCTAACATAACTAAAGGTATGTATGTGAGGGAAAAACTGTATTTGGGGTTGCCAATTCTTTATACACCAATATATTAACTATCTTGGTCATTTTCATATGCATTTAGGTATTTCCTTGCTATATCCTTCTTTCCTATGATAGGTTAACAAAATTATTTTTAATGCAAACCTTGAAAAATTTTTTGTTGAATGTTCTGTAATCTGTAAAACTTATCTAACTTATCTAGTGTTGCTACATGAAAGAAAATCTGAACTGAATTGCAACAATAACATAACTTGAAAAGAATGTGTTCCTACTAATGTGTGCCTACTAAGTTGATTATCAATCCATTATTATTCCATTGGGGTAGGTAGGAAAAACAAAATTTCACATTATTAGATCCTTTTTATTATTTGTTTATCATAATATTATCTATTTATTTATTTTAGAAGGCGAGAAGCCGTTGTTTGTCGAACTGTATTCTCTATTAGATGAGAATTATAACACAATTAACAATGCCCAGTTCTTGAACAACAAACGTTTGGTTCAGAATTATTGGAATAAAAGGGAGGATATTGATTTAAGGATGAAGGTATTTATTGGTTATATTCTCAATCAGGCTTCTTTATAAAAATTCACTAGTTTTACCATTACAGGAAAAGGATACCCATATTTAACTGCTTTGATGATGTTTATTTATTAATATTGGCAGTGTTCTTTATAACTTTTTTAATTTTTTCTTAATAAAACATACTTTACGCAAAACTATGTGGACTGCATTTAGTGTGCATATGTTCTATTACTACAAATTACTTAAATGGTTACTTATTCAAACTGAAATAGTTTAGAATATTATCGGATACAAAATATATATAAGAGTTGTTGAGGTATGTATGCTTGGTACACATATATGTTTCAACAACTCATATATGTATGAATAGTTAGCTTAGCTTAGGTTAGCTTACATAGGTCGCGAATTGCATGTATCAGGCAACAGCCAAAGCCGAGGTGTGCCGTGCACCCTTGAGCTAGTTGTCAAAATAAAATCGGCTGAGTGCCTTAAGCGCTCGCCTTAGTAGTCCGGTGAAGCTGGTGAAGCTTGCTTGGTGAATAGCGTAGTCAGTTGGGAAAAAAAAAGAAAAAGGTTACTTATTTATGTGATAGCAGAATAACTAATTACATTTATAATTATTTCAACGAAATTTTTATATCACCTTTATTAATTTTATTTGCGGGGTCGTAGGGTTTTACAGCCTCATTTAGTCGCAATCACCATGTATATGGCGAAAAAGCCCGTCATAGTGATTCCATTCTGCGGGATCACCTTGTGCATATCCAGCTTTTCGCAGGCCGGCATGACAGCGGCGACCGGCGATGGATAGTGCGTCACTCGGTGTTCGCCATTGTTTTTGGATTGTACTGTGGTTATCATCAGACACAGTGCAGTCATTTTGTCGTGGTACAATAAAAAAAATATTGTTCAGCCAATTAATTCTTCTTTTACATACTTGTGCGATTTGGTAACGCCACACATTTTGTTTGGCTTTAGGTCTCGGTATGTTGGGCCTCTATACAGAGATAACCCTGGTTTCAAAGTTAGTCACGAGATAATGAAGGGATACCTTCTCAATATACTCATCTTTGCCCAATCTGATACATTTTTCAGAGCGTTATTAATGTTATGGACAAAGAATGGCTCGGTGGCTTCGGTAGTCTACTTACTGGCCGACTGATGGACGATACTTTAAAGGATAAAGTTGTAAACTTGGTGGATAACATCATTTCAGACTGGGGGTGAGTAGAAATATGTCAAGAAATGAAATCTTTTCAACATTTATAATTAAACTAACACTCCTTGCCCCTTTGTACCTAATTAATTACAGCACAAAACTTGGTACTTAGTTAAAATACAGACTAGCGCCACCTAGTGACGAGTAAAATAGTTTGGTTAATGTTAAAGTTTATGATTTGAATACATATCAACATCCATTTTTGTAGGTCTAAACAAAATCGGCTGAGTGCCTTAAGCGCTCGCCTTAGTAGTCCGGTGAAGCTGTTAAGACCTTGTTAGGTCAATAGAGTAGTCAGTTCGAGAAAAAAAAAACATTTTTGTAGATACTAGAATGTACGTATATTCCCACAGACATGTTTCATCCTTTTCTATATATATAATAAGAATGTAAATCTAAGGTGTCTGTATTACTTTGATTTTCGTGAAAAAAATTGTTGCAGGTGTCTAGGGATAATTAATGGAATACATTTTAGTCATTTTTAGAAATGTCTGTTTGTCTCTTTGTATGAACACTCGTCACTGCTAAAGCATTGATTCACAATAAATTATAAAACATATCCTCGAGAGTAACTTAGTTTTTGTTTCATTAAAATCGGTCCACTCTATCAAAAGTTATTGTAATTTGAATAAGGGCTCGAGTTAAGTATGAGAAAAGAGTAGTAATATACATATACTAATATTATAAAGCAGGAAGGTTTGTTTGTTTGGTTGAACGCACTAATCTCAGCAACTACTGGCCTTATATGAATTTTTTTTTTCAGTGTTAGATAGCGTTAGGAAATCTGTAGGTTATATATCTATTAGTTATATAATATATATTTATATATATATTAGTTTTTAGTGAAATCATATTGTAGTAAATATATTAAGACAAACTTTATTAACGTTGCTTACAATTCACAATTGATCGTATCTTTTAATTATCATTTTCAAGTGGAGAAATATCCAAATCTATAACATTTACAATGGGATTATTATAACTAAAGTAAGATAGGAAATGTTTAATTATATTTCTCCCTCTATGTCTTTCTATTCCCCCTCCCCAGGAGCGTTGAACGTTTAACGCAACAGTGCTTTCATACCCCCTCCATGGTCGCGTTAAACGTTTAACGCAACCTTGTTGGTAGTCTCATTAGAAGTTTCACTTCAAAAATAATAAAAAACATTGAAAAAAGCAAATAATTAAACATTTTACTTTTTTCAAATTTTTACCAACATTGTGAGAAGAATTTGTCCGATTTAACAGTTACTTCAATATGAACAAAACTATGAAATTACTTTACAAAAAAAAAATAAACCTACTTCAATATGAAAATTTTGATTTCTACTCTTACATTACAGGTGCTATAAGTAAGTATTCCTAATAAATCAATAAATTGAAAAATTATAATAAAATAATAAATAGGTACTAGTTTTTATCTTTATATTCACCCAACTACCTATCTGGATGCCAAATCTGAACTTTCTAGGTCACCTGGAACTAGCTTAGAATTTAGGTCTATAGGTCAGTCAGTGATAATAATGACGATTTTTTGAAGTTTATATTTAAATAACTGTTTGATGTGTGTTTATAAAATTTGGAGCGCATATATATCTCGCAAGTCTTAATACATGGGTCGAATTTGGCATGTTTATGTGAAATAGTTAGTGAGATAGAAAGGGGTGAAATGGTTCGTGTAGGGTAGCGGTGTAGGGTAGCGCGCGCTCGCCATTCTGTGACTAGACAAGTTTATAAATAAAAAATAATAACCGATACAATTGTGACACTCTCTGATACTGTAAAAAATCTACTGATAAATTTATCAATGCTAGATGGGAACTAGAAAATTCTGTGAACAAATATGTTCGTGATATAACTTTACATGATTCAAGTTGACATCCTTTTAAAGTGCTAATCTCTTGCTATAACCATTAAACATGTGTATGAATTTAATTGTTGAATCACTCTGTTTACAGCTTCATCCGATTGACGCAAAAGCAAAGATTCCTCCTGTACAACCTTATAGAATGTTGTCCGGTGTTGTCATCGCAACAAATAAAATCTTGTGTAAGAAGAATCCTGACAGAACATGGCAACCCGGAGGATGTCAGAAAAGTTCTAACGTGTTGTGATAATTGTTCGAAAGATTTTCGGATTTTAAATGAATTGTGTTTAAAGTGTTTATCAAAGTGTTTCGAGTGTATACATAATTTCACATTGGTGGACGGTATACGAGCGTTTTCGCAAGCGGCAACACTGGTTAAAGACGGCGACGAGTGGACATCGCTTAAGAAGGCGAAGCGGCATCCTGTCATATTAATAGTTGATGAGGTAAGCTCCAATTACATTCAATGTGTGTGTTATTATTGTAACTATACTATTGACCGTACCAATGTACTATTGACCAAGTATTTGTGCTAATCATCGAGTATTTAAATACTATTGACCATGCAATTATACTAATGACTGATAATTTGACTACTATTTACCCATATGTAATTGCTATTGATTATCGCAATGTTCAATTTTGCATTCACATGTTTTTTTCTCGAACTGACTACGCTATTGACCTAACAAGGTCTTAACAGCTTCACCGGACTACTAAGGCGAGCGCTTAAGGCACACATCTTATTTTATTTTGACAACTAGCTCAAGGGTGCGTCGCACACCTCGGCTTTGGCAGTTGCCTTATACATGCCATTCGCGACCTATCTAAGCTAACCCAAGCATATATGAGTTGTTGAAACATATATGTGTACCAAGCATACATATCTCAACAACTCTTATATAAATTTCGTATCGGATAATTTTCTAAATTATTTCTTCAGTTTGATAAGGGGAAAAAAATAAAACCCTTCCACTTGCATGTGTAAACGTGTATGCGTGCACGTGTGTGGAGGTGATATGTGTAATGTTGTCGCAGTGTTGTAAGATTTTGTGTGAGTGTATCGCGCGAACAACGTACTCAAGGGCTCCACGCCGAGGGAACGAACCTATATATTATTTTATATTAGCGGATATCCGCGACGTCATAGGAAAAACATAGCAGCACTACACGGTGTGCCTCATTCATTCATGGCGAGAAAATTCATATTTGAAGCTATTGTTATAATCGTTTTTTTTTTAAATAAGGATCAAGTATTTAGGAAGTAAAGAAAACTTAATCGAAGTATATTGAGTTATATTTGCATAGATCTCTGTTATTTAATTTATATTTCGTTATTGTTAGTCATTACCGATTTTTTGTTCTGGTTAGCCTAAAATTATTTTAAATGCGTATATCGAATTATAAATATGATTTTACATATAGATTGTTTGTTTGAATACAGTCTCTTGGACTCTAAAACTACTAGAGAAATTTTAAAAATTCTTATATACTTTAGTATATTTATATCACGCTGCGACTCTTAGGAGTGGAGCAGTTATTGTCAAAAATGTTAGTCAGAAGTTACTTCAAAACAGGGTGCAGTAATAGTGCGGGCTGAGCATTGTGGATTTAACAGTGACTGTTAAGTCCTCGCTAGGTCAATAGCGTAGTCACTTCGAAAAAAAAAAAATTTGACAGTGAAAAAATTAAATGCTAGTAAGAGACCATGGCTTACAGCTAGTTTTGATATATTGACTTTACCCTACTTTTATATTATACTGGCCGACCCACCCACGCGTTGCAGTGCCTCAGTTGAATTAAAATTATGATAAAGTATATTTTTTTATGTCATAGCTGGCAAACGGACTTGTGGGTTACCTGATGTTAAGTGATCACCACCGTCCTTAGACACTAACAACACTAGGGGGGGACGAAAGTGCGTTGCCAGCCTGTGTTTGTGGGAAAGGGAGGGGAGGGGAGGAGAGCTGGGCCTCCGGTGCTCTCACTGACCGAACGAAACACAACAATTCAAACACTGTTACTTCACGTCGGTTTTCTATGAGAGGGTGGTACTACCCCGGGCGAGCCGACCCATTCATGCTGAAATCAGTAATAGCTTCAACGTGGCTCTACCACCTACTAATGTATTTGGGTGGCGCCATCTATGAGATATCTATAACAGTCGGTCCTACAGTTTTCTGTCAACAAACTAATTTAAAGCGCCATCTGTTCGATAGTGATGAAACTTAGATTAATAACAATAATCAACATTGAGAATAATTTAATTTGTTATTTAAAAATATTGAGGCTATTAATGTAAATGCCAACTTTCATGAAGATTGGTCGAGTTGTTTCGGAGTTCATCATAGACAAACATCATGACACTGGATTTTTATATATTTTTACGAGCAATAATGTTTTGTTTCATTAATAACCTTGTGATTTTCAGATGCTAGATACATTCCCATGGGAAAGTATTCCCATATTGAATCAGCATCCCGTATCTCGTATAGAGAATATACATTTCTTGTATTACTTGTACAAAATACACGAGAAAGACATGGTCGACGGATATTTCGTGACTAAAGCTGACGTTGGGCGATATGTTATTAACCCAGGTAAGGACATTTCTTAAAATTATTGTAATAGAGCTGGTCCGGTTTAATATTAGGTCTTTACCTATGAAATTGCCGTTTTGTATGAAAAAATTTAAACGAATTTTTTTCATGTATTTTTTATTTGTATTAATCACCCATGCAATCAATGCATCTTTGCCAACGCAGTGGCAGTTTATTGATGCCCTTCTTAAAGAAATCAGCTGGACGGGAGGCAACAAATTTGTCAAAGGCAATTTGTACTGCTTTTCGAGTATTGAATTGTTTCCCGCCAAGGAGTTATCCAAATTCTGGAAAAATTAGTAGTCTGTAGGCGCAAGGTCTGGTGAGTAGGGCAGATGACGGAGAACTTCCAACCCCAGTTCTTGAAACTTGGAGACCGTCTGCTGTGCAGTATGAGGTTGCGCGTTGTCGTGCAGGAGAAGCGGAGACGAGCGATTGACCAATGGTGGTTGAAGATGTGCCAGCTTCTCCATCATTCTGTTCAGTTCTTCACAGTACACATCTGCACTAATGCTCACCCCGTTTGGTAAGAAGCTGTGATGAATCACACCGGCGCTAGACCACCAAACAGTGACCATCACTTTTCTAGGGGTAAGATTTCGTTTAGGGCATTATTTAGGTGCTGAACCAGGATCTAACCAACTTGCTGAGCGCTTGCGTTTATGAAACAGAATCCATTTTTTTATCGCAAGTAACAATGCGGTTCAAAATTCCTTCATTTGTGTGTCTGTTGAACAGTGTAAGGCACGTCTCGACGCGTACTTCGCGCTCGCGATCATTGAATTTGTGGGGCACCCATTTGTCAAGCTTTTTACCTTGCCAATTTGACGCAAATGGACCAATATTGTTTTGACGCTAATGTCGAAAGCTGCTGCTAATTCAGCAGTAGATTGTGTATCATCAGCTTTCACAATCGCCTTTAATTCGTTATTGTCGACCAAAGTTTTCGCACGACCGCGAGGTTCATTTTGCAGGTCGTAATTCCCAGAACGGAAGCGAGCAAACCAATAACAGGTGGTGCGTTGGTTTGTAGTGTTAGCTCCGTAAACGTCGTTGATGTTGCGTGCCGCTTGTGCCGCGTTGCTGCCACGACGGTACTCATATTTCATAATTACTCGAATTTTTAACGTATCCGTACCATGATTGTATATTTTTGTAGTGTCACAAATCGATTCATTAGATCGATTCGCTATTTAATATCGATTAAAATAATCGATCTAAAAATTCCGATAATTCGATTAATCGATCTCGGCTCGCGATCTATAATCAAAATCTTTTCGACGATTCTATATACTATGAATATGAACAGAAAAGAACTTGGAACGTATGGAGAAGCGAATGGTGTCGTTCGTACGGTACTGGTGCGGCTCGTGGAGCGGGCATATCGGGGAGCCGCCGCCCCCGCAACGTTTCCTCGAGTACCTGACCGAGGCGGACGTGTTCGTGTACTGCGGGCACGGGGACGGCTGCCACTTCGGTAACGGAGGGGCCAACGGCGCCGGGGTCGAGGGCGCCGTGGGGTCCCGCGCCGCCGTGCTGCTGTCGGGCTGCGGGTCCGTCCGCGTGGCGCTCCCCCCGGGCAGGGCGCCTCCTGCTGCTGCGCATCATCACCTCCACATCGCCGGCTGGTGAGTCGCATGTCACTACATCATCTCCTTCCCCCACCCCCACAACCTAGAGATAATCAACTAGATCTAATGAATAATAACGGTCAGTGACTTAGTGACCCATTTAGATGTAATTTGGTGTTTTTGGATGAAAATACATGTTTTAACATAACTGTATGATAGTATAAGTAATTCGATTACCGGGTATAAAGCGATCGAACACGTAATGGAAATGTCAGTCGATGTTGAGATTTGAACGAATACGCAAATAAAAAAAGTGTGTGTGCGATTCACACACGATAGAAGTGAAACTTCAGTAAATCGACAAAAGACCGAGATGAATATATATAACAAGGGTAGGATAATTACAAAGTTTATTTGTTTAAAAATGAAAGTATTTTGATTAATTTTAAAATATATTTTCATTTCAATAAAATAATAAACTTACGATGAAATTTCTTTACGTTGTAATCTAGTTACTCTACATCGTAAATAAAAAATCCGTTCGAAAATAATAACCGCCATAATTTTGTAACCGACGAACGAAAATACCGCGAAAAGGTGATACGTCACTTACCTGTCGTTTTTCCGTTGCATCAGGTTTGGAATCACAAGGATTCTAAAGAAGTTTCACTTCAAAAAATGACCTGATTGTTGTAAGAAGATACTTTACTGGTCCTGACCTGCCCCTACAATACGTTAAAAGGGCTGGTTTAGATTAGCCCAGTTGTCAATCACGAAATATACGTTGGAATTCGTGAGGCTCACATTCCGGTACACGTGTCTATATGTCTCAGGAATTCTTATACGTATGAATAGCTAGGTCAGTTCTAGCTTAAACAGATTCGCGGTGTTACATCCAAGACAACATCCCAAGCTAAGTTTCGGCCACTATAACAACCTTCTGCTCCAGTGCCATAAGCGCTCGCCTCAGTAGTACAGTGAGACTGCAGGCTCATCAGGCGTATATCGTAGTCAGTTCGAAGAAAATGACCGCATCTCTCATCGCGTCACTATATCATCTCCTACGTCACCTCCCCAAGCGCCTTCCTCGACATAAACTCCTCTACTCCCCATACCACCACATCATAACTCCTCCACAATGTCACCCATAACTCAATCTAGTAATCACCTGACCTTAGGGGGTGTTCAAGTATTACCTAAGCAGATTTTTTATAATTTCTGACCATCCCTTACCCTTTCATCCTTATATAAATGCTAGCAGTCCCGCCGGATGTTATGTGATCATTTCAATCAATTAATAAGATGGTGGACGTCTTGTTAGATCTTTCCAGGGACTTTTTGTGGCATCTCAGAATTCATGCCGTGATATTATTTCTCATCCGCTTGACTAGTGCACAATAACCGAACTATATTACGTAAAACACCATTGATATTACAAAATAAATAGTAAAATATCACAAGATTGTGAATAACATATATAAAAGTCATTACATGACAGACTTGAACGAGAAAAACTCAAAGTCCTTATAGTCACTGAGATTGAACGAAGTTAGTAGAAAACATTTTTTATTTTATTTTCCATCACAGCCCCGTAGTGGTAGGTATGCTGTGGGAAGTGACAGACTTGGAGGTGGACAAGGTGGTCAGCTCGCTGGTGTCACTCTTCGTGCCGTCCGACGCGAAGGTACCCTGGCCGGCAGTCGGAAAAGCAAAATGGAGTCAGGGGTTATTAGGTAAAATGTCTTTAATATTATTATTTCAATCAAAAATGACCTTTACAGACAATGCCCCTGACAGGTAGATATAAATAAAACTCTTTAAAAAAAACCTATATTCAGTATTCAAAATGTTTTAGCATTAAATTAGTGACTTCGAATAGCAGAATATGAAGATTGTGTATGACTTGGTGTTCTCCGAGATCAGTAGATGTATTTTAGTATCCAGCAGAGCGATAAGGACTAGTACTCGAATGCATTGCTACCACAATGCACATGATGCTAAATCAGTCACAGTGACTAACTTTTAGTTTGGCGAATTTCGTGGTTAGCCAGTGTATATTCAATTAATAACCAGGGTTGCTGAAATCAATATTTATGATGCTAAATCAGTCACAGTGACTTTTGTGTCGTCTGGGATCAGTCGATCCAACCTCAACCGTGGTGGTAGAAATCTGTAACCGATCGGATTGTTTTTACCGTGCATATGATGTTAAACCAGTCACAGTGACTATATATTAATTTGTTACGATCCCTAATCACTCTTATGTATATTTCGTAACCAAAACGAGTTGGTAAGGTTTCTGCAGCTGACTGAATCCTGTATTGATGTATATATTGTATTTAAGCGGTGCGTCACACTGTCGTACACCAGTCACAGTGACTCCCTTCAAATTTGTCGCATTCCGACATAGATACGAATGTAAAACGTTCAGTGGGCGTCCTTGTTGTAAAATTGTACCGTGTTGTTGGCCAGTCAGTCAAGCGTTACGTTCACGAGACACTTACGCAGGCCCGCATGACAGCGGCAACCGACGATGGGTAGTTAGTTTCTAGGTTTTTTGGGGTGTAAGGGGTGTGAAATAACATCTAAGACTTGAGACACCCAAGCCAACCTCACCTGCACGTGGTGCACCCTGCTGAATAACGAACGAGGCAATGGCGAAAGCGGGGTGGTAGGGTTTTACAGCCTGACGGGGTCGCAACCACCATGTATATGGCGAAAAAGCCCGTCATAGTGATTCGCTTTTGCGAGTCGCGTTTCGGGATCAGCCTGTGCATATCTTTTCGCAGGCCGGCATGACAGCGGCGACCGGCGATGGATAGTATATCACTTGGTTGTCGCCGTTGTTTTTGGATTGGACTGTGCTTACCATCAGGCGCAGTGCAGTCATTTTGCCGTGCTACAATAAAAAAATAAAAAAATAGGTGGTTTTGTCTTTGTTTTTTTATGGTACAATACTTACCATCAGACATAGTGCAGTCACTTTGTCGTGTTACAATAAAATAAAATAAAAAGTCACAGTGTAGTCACTTTGACCTATTTTCAGAGACAACAGTAGAGCAGAAGTGTCAGTTGACACCAGAGCCTGATCTACTCCGTGCTGTCTGTAGGTCCCGAGCTTGCACCAGCTATGTTATGATAGCAAGTAGTGTTGTTGCACGCGGCTTGCCTCTCAGAATACGTCAAAATACATGATGCAGTGCATTATTTTTAATACATTTCATTGTAATTATGTAGAGATTCAACGATATTTAAGCACTACATACAATTATGGAGTCAACGGAGCGCTCACTCAGTTTCATCGAACCTCGACTTTTAACAACTGATTTGAATGTGTGACTTAAAGTGCCTTATATTATTACAAATTCAACTGATATGTATAATTTCACTGATGTGTAGTGTCTGGATTTTTTTTGTTTTAGAAAATTTTAGACACTCGGTAAGAGATCAATGTGTGAACATTATTTATACATAGTGAATTTAGTTGAATATTATGATGTATTATAGATATAAAGATGTGGTATATATATATTTAATAAATAGACATACTCTTCTGTATTGTAAATAGTTTTTGGAGAGACAAATAAAAAACATTTTTGTGCATTCATTGCTTTTATTCTATGTTATTTATTGCGATCAAAATATATAACTGAATAGTCTGTGGGATTCTTTAAAGGAGAGTGGAAAAGTGGGTGTGTTGACCTGTGATAACATAAATATACAGGCGATTAAAGTAAAACTTCTTTGGTGTTATAAAAGAGATTACGATTAAGTTAAAAATTAATTCTATTGCATGATTTTTATTATTATTCAATTTAATATGTTTTATTGATTTTGCGTACTTTTCTATATTTTATTTAGTTTACAACAAAGAGTTGCTAATAATATTTCCTGTGTTATTTAAGTTCCGACTTAGCTGATAGATGGCACTACAGATAATGAAGCTTAGATTTAATTTGTTTGAACTGAAACAAATTGAAACCAGATGGCATCACGGTCGCGCGTCCATATAAATTATATTGTATGATTTTTATTATTACTCAATGTATATTATTTTTTTCAAAAGTTTCGATTGATTTTTTTATAAATTATTTATTGACAATATCAAACAAAATTTAAAAACCGGATGATACAGAAACGTGACACCATATTGCCGTAACAGACTTCCGTTGCACTGTCGTCCAGTTGTTACCTCCTAGTTGCGCCTAAAGCAATTTTACTTCAAAACATAACTTAGTTTTAGAAGGCTCTTCTTTAGTTAGAAAAAGGGTATCAGAAGATATTAAAACGCTAATTTATCACTGTATCAAATTCCCATACTACCAAGCAGAAATGCATGCGATGTCTTGCGATTGGAATTACTACTTCGATTATCTATTTTCTTTTTGTTATTATAAATGGCGCTACATATATGGCGTAGTTTTAGATTCGTATGTCATTTTGTCTAATAATTTTTTTGCAAATATACGTCAGAAATCGTACTCTAGTATCATTTTATTAAAATATCATATAAATTGTTCTAAAGCTGAAATAATTTTCCACGATGCTGTTGGCAAACGCTCGGAGCTTTCAACAAATTAAAAAACAAAAAAGTTGCTGGTTTTTTCATACTTTTTTAGAAAAAAGTTTTTAATAAATATTGTAAAGTTTAAGTTTCCTAACGAATTCTATAATCGATAATTTGTTATGCAATCACCGTTTGCTGAGATATGAGAGAATAAACGAACAAGGCGTGGTGGTGCCAGTGTTTACGCGTTCGTGGGTTATGAGTCCTTTAGCGTGGTGCAGGGCGGGAGGGGGTTGGTGTTAACCGTATAAGCGTGATGGTTAAGGCCGCGGTGAGGGGGGAAGATGCAAACAAGAGGTGGAATTCGAGTCCTTTGGCGAAGGGATGGCGATGTTTGGAGGTTACACTGAAGGGAGTGTTGCTTAAGCGTGTGTAGAGTGCTAGTCTAGCCATCAATTTGGTGGGGAGGAGGAGGGTGCAAACAAGGGATGGTGCTACGTTATGTTTACGCGTGCGTGGGTTGCGGGTCCCGCGCTCGGGGGACGCCGGGCCGGGGGGAGGGCGAGGGGCGGGGGCGGCGCCGCCGGGAGGAGGGGGGAGTGCGCTCCTTGCTCTCGCACTGTCGCTGCACCGCCTGTAAACAAAACAACTTGTACATAGGGAGGGATATTTGGTGGTATCTTGGAATGTCATGTAATGTATTTTATATTTTATTCATAATCTTGTATTATTTGACTCTGACTTTTGTAACATTGGTGGTGTTTTCCGTAATAGGGTTCGGTTTTTGTGCACAAAGTGATGTGGATGGGAAATAATACTACGGAACCTGGACTTTTACTTACACTAAAGCTCCCTGGAAACTTCCAACAAGTGGATCAGTAACTAATCTTCTAGATTATTATTGACATTTTCGACTAGGTAACCATATTACAAATGTCTTGTGACGATCTCAACGGTTACGATCTAGTGTCCCCCTTCTTAAAACTTTCCGGGGAGATTTTATGGTACCTCAGAATTCATGTTCCGTGGTATTATTTCCCATTTACTTATTCACAATGACCGAATTACATTAAGTAAAATACTACCAATATCAAAGAATATAGACTGAAATAACACAAGATTATGAAAGAAGAGGAATAAAATCGACTACATGACAGACAATGATTTCGTCAAAAACTCGCTAACTTAAAACCTATCGTCTAAACTCACTTCGTCCATCTTTATGACGTCAATAAACTCCATCACCTTCTTCTCTAGACTCTTGATGTAGAGTCGTGCGTTGTTCTCATTTATGTCAAAGGATTTCCCCAATAATTTGAGCAGCGGTAGAGAATCGCAGCCAGATGATCTTGAAAAAAAAAAAAAACAATTCAGACATATTTTTAAGCGACGATATCTCACTGAAATCGTGCTTTGATATACTTTGGCCTGAATGCTACAGAGTTAAATTTTAACTTACTTAGTTTATGGTTAAATTATACAGGGCGACTGGTTAGTCCGTCGCAATATTTGTACAGGTTATTAAGTAATCGTTTCAAGTTCTAAATCAATTAAAAAAATAGGTGCTTAATGTTTGACCTAATTATTTAGAGAAATACAGAAATTATATTGAATCCATTACACGGTTTTTTTAAAGCACGCACCATGACGGTGTCATTTGCCATGGGATAGTATTCAGTGAAGCGGGAATGAACAAACAACAAAGGATAATTTTTAGAAATGTGCCGATTATGACCGTGGCCGAGTAGCCGTTTTTTTTTTAAAGAATAATGTTGTGTAAAGATAGTTCAGTTCTTGTGAAAGAGCTCAATTAAAAATTAAACATGTTAAAAAAGTCTCGTGTATGGATGAAGCAGTAACTGTTTAGTATTTTTCGACAATTTTTTTTTTACTTAGCATCACGTACATGCAATTTTATTTCAATATTACTTAGTTTATTAATAAAAAAAGAAATAATTATAAATGTTTAATTATGATACTAATTTTCATTGATAAATGTCATAGATATTCTTTTCTTTACGAGCAAGTAATTTTAGAAACTGATTATCAAAAGAAAGATCACTTTGCTCAACTGTTCATAATGTGTAAGATTAATTAAAAAATAAAAAGGTTAATAAGCAATCAAGCTTTTATTTAATGGAATTACACTACTTACTTATTATTGAGGAATATATAAAAAGTAAGCAGCTCGGCGCTCTTTGCCGAATAGTCGCCACATCTCTAATAATTTATCGAAGTTTAAAAAGAAGGGCTAATATCGGTATTATTATCAAAGGTTATTAACTCCGAATTCTCCCGTTGCAGGTTATGGCACCGATCATTGCACTTAGGTTTATTTCATTTATATCCATATTTTGGAAAGTCTTAGAACAAACTTTAACCTTAGTTCTCTTTGTTGTTTATTAATATTTGTTTTGATATTATTATTTTATTTGTTAAATGTGACCATGAAGTATTATACCCTAGAGTAGTGTAGAGGCAAGTGTATTAGTGTGTAGTGTACCTATTACCTGGTATAGTAAAAAAAACGTTTGCCTTATCCTTTGCTTACCCTTCTAGTTTGGCTATTACTGTCACGTTTTAAAAGAATGCTATAAGCAATAAGTCAGGCGCAAAATATTTATTATGCCATGAGGAGGGATAGAAGATAGACCTTTTTTAGAGCTTTTAACGTTTGAACGTAATCTCAACTGATGTATAACAATGTCCGCAATAACAATATGATCTAAGACGGTAAACACACTAAACCAAAGGATTAATTCTCAAGAACAGCTGCCGGAACACACCAACAGATTCTTGGCAACAGACTTTAAACTTAGCCGTACTTTAAAAGCCGTACAACCATGCTGTGATTTTAACATAATTTTTCTTCACCGAAAGCTCTGACTCAGTTGCAAGGATTCAAACCTAAATTTATCGACACGGTGTCTTAAAACACAAACCTCAGAGCCTTCGCTTCAGAAACTGTTAGACTATCACTACATATTATAAAACAAAGTCCTGCGTCACGTCAGTCTGTCTGTTTGCGTTAAATTAAAAAACTACTGAACGGATTTTCATGCCTGCATGCATTTTCACCAGTAGATAAAGTGATTATTAATCACCAAGGAAGGAAGGTTTAGATTCGTCTTTCTTTTATTATCAAGGTGGGACTAATCAATAAGTCCCAGTGATAACCAGCGCTCTGTTTATTAAATGTTACAGGTCTATAATAAGCTCACAAGATACAAGTAAAAATACACTACTATAATTTACAAGTGAAAACGCTTTTAAGACAATGAAAGTTACAATTGTAACTTTCGTTGAACAGAACACCGGTGTTTTTTTTCAGTCAATCTTATGGTAGATTATTACTGCCATTGTCGAGTAGGTAAAATGGTATTACTAGTTTCCTACGATCATACATTTCAATATTCTAACAAATTAGTGGCCGCCTTGTAAAACTTTCCAAAGAGTTTTAGTGGCAAGTCAGAATCCATGCTCCGTGGCATTATTTCCCATCCACTCCACTTCTGTACAATAACCGAATTATATTACATATAACACCACCAATATTACAAGTAGCCCAAGATTATGAATAAAATCCCACCTCCCCTCCCCTTCTTCCTTCCCTTACGGGGAGTAAGACAGGTTGGCAACGCACTTCTGACTACACTGGTGTTGCAAGTGTCTATGGACGGTGGTGATCATTTAACATCAGTTTAACCCACCTGCCCGTTTGCCTCCTAAGATATAAAAAAAATAAAAAATATAAAAGCCACTACATAAATCAGACAATGAACTCACGAAGCAATGCATCGTATTTGCTGTAGTAAAGTATTCAGCACTTCAGTATTCTTTTCATAAGTCGCTCGAGCAATTGCAGTTATATTGCGTCTGTCTTCCAGAGTTATACTGAGAGACTCGATACTATCTTGCTGCTTGTACAGCTTAGCCTGATGGATAGCTGCTTCCTCATCTATCACACAAAAATAACATTGAATTGCGTCAGTTCGTAGCGCAAAAATAGTAAAGATGAGTTTTATCATATGTTGTCAATGTTACCGAGCTGAGGAATTACGACAAAAAATACTGGATCCGTGGAGGATTGTTGAAGAAGTTAATAGTTTACTAGGAACACCTGTAGCAATTATGGTGTGGCGTTCCGCCCTTTCTTAATTTAATATCATTAGTTGTAAATATTAGCACATAAGGCAACATGCAAATAAGGCACCCAAAGGACTTGTAACCGGGTGCCTAAATATGTAAAAAACCAACGCGCTACCCAGACATCTGTCACTATCAGGTTTTTTGGCGGGATCTTAGTCTGTCATGTAGTGGATTTTATTTTTTATTCATAATCTTGTGTTACTTGACTCTATATTGTGTAAAATTGGTGGTGTTTTATGTAATATAGTTTGTTTATTGTGCATAAGTGAAGTGAATAGAAAATAATACCACGGACCATGAATTCTGAGATGTCACAAAAACTCCATGGAAAGTTCTAACAAGGGAGCCACCATCTTGTTAGAATATTGAATGAATTACTCGACAATGGAAATTAACAAACTCTCTGGATAAAAAAGATGGTACGCTACTATTAACAATGAGAATAAGATAAAAAAGTGGTTATAGAAGATTTGGCGTTTCTGCCTTTACATTAATTTGGACATAGAAAAGATTTGGCGCGTATGCCTTTACATTAACTTGGACATAGAAGAAAATTGACTATAGAATACATAAGAACTACCTATATTGACAACTTCACAATTAAAAGATTATTTAAAAAATGTATGAAATATTATACAGAAGATTTGGCGATTAGGCCTTTAAAAAATACTTAAGAACTACCTATATTGACAACTTCAGAATTGGCAGTATGGATTAATTCCTTCGCCTGTCCTATTGGACGAATATTATTACTACTACTTCTGTCACTATCAGCCGGGACGCGTAGGAACGTAATGTAAGACAATATATATTAAGAATATTATATCTGTATAACAGTGTGATATGACATTTTACTATGACATGATATTCGCATAAAGGATAGTCACTGGAACGCCTTCTGTGTTTCATTTCGCTCCACACCCAACATGAACCGTCGAGGCTAGAAAACGCCAAAATAGCTTAGTTGATAGTGTGGTTGGATACCGCGTCGATGGACGTAGGTTCGAATTCTAGCAACCGAGTCCACGATAAAGGAAAATATCGTGACAAAACTATAGCATGGTGGTAGGGCTTTAAGTTTTTTTTTTAAGTGCCCGTCTCTCCATTGCACTGGTTGTCCGTCTGGGAGACAGTCGGAATGTACCAGGCTGTCTCTCCTTAGCGCGGGAGACCCAGGATTAGGCTGGGCCGGTTACCCGGAGCGAGATGGTTGTTAGCTAGCTCGAGCCCGTGTCGCCCCATCAGGGCAGTAGAAGTACATCGGGGGGTTTTAGTCCGTGGGAGTCGGGCATAACCCACTCTCTCCCTCGGGAGGGTGGGTATCCATAAAGGATTTCCCCTCGTCAATAAAAAAGGGCTTTTTTAAGTCCGTTGCCCGACAGCTGTCCTTCAAGTTGATAATATGTCGCCAGGCACCTGTTGGTATGTTCAGGCAGCTGCACCTGAGAGCCAGTCTCCTCTAGGTTCATCGTGTTTATCATCTTGGACCATAACGTCATTTAACATCAGATCAGCAAATTTAGAAGGTGGTGGAGCCACGCTGTAGCTATTACTAGTTTCAGCATGAATAGGTCGATTCGCCCGGGGTAGTACCACCCTCTCACAGAACAACGACGTGAAGTAAGAGTGTTTGCATTGTTGCGTTTCGTTCGGTCAGTGAGAGTGCCGGAGGCCCACCTCCATTCCCCTCTCCTTTCCCTTTTCTCCTTTCCCTTCCCCTCCCCCATACACAGACTGGCAACGCACTTGCGACTCCCCTGGTGTTGAAGGCACTAGCCTATGGACGGTGGTGATCATTTAACACATCAGGTGACCCAACTGTTCGTTTGTCGCCTTTTGACATTAAAAAAAAAGATCACTTTGTGGTCAAATGTTAAAACGCTATGAAGTATAAAAAAAAGTTACGTGAATTATGAATCAGTTCGCAATAAAAAGTGGAGGAAGTCTTACGGACTACCGACAGGAGGGAAAACTCAAAACAATGTAACAGCAGTATTCGCTTTTGAATTATAGTTTGAATTATAATAGTTTCATTTCACAATTTGTATATTCAAGTTATTATCATTAGTATGGTTTTGGTCACGTGTATTGGCACTCCGAACATTAATGTAATTTTTATACACTTTATTAATTAATAAAACATTATAAGGGGCTGCACAATCTCAGTACAAATTACAAATATTAGATATACACAGGCCGCTATATACTACGCGTCGTTAGTGTGACGCAAACCGTGCAAGCGCAGTACTGTCGGTCACGCTAGCATGTCACTGACGCGAAATCATAAGTTTATGTCCTGCAAATACCGGTCAAAGGCTACAGAAATTTTCACTTAACAAAAATTGTGTTGTTCTAAAAGTGTTTTATTTGATACGGGAGATATTGTCAAATGAACACTTGGTAAGGTTAGTAAATAGAAGCACCTACCAATGTTGCTCTTCAAAGCCTTCACATTGTCACTTAGATTTTTTAATTCAGTGTTCACTTCGTTAATATAATTGAATAGGGCGTAGTTTTCTTCTTCCCTTCGCGTGAACTCTTGGATCAGTTTATCTACGTCATCTTCTCCAGCAAACTCCTGGAGTTAGACGTAATATAAATAATAATATCTCGAGGAATACTTAAATAATCACACTGTTTCATGGTTATTATATGCCCTGAAGTAAAGAATATATCACATAATCTTGTAAGTGGTAGAGCGACACTGAAGCTATTATTGATTTCAACATGAATGGGTTGGCTTGCTCGTGATAGTACCACCCTCTCACAGAAAACCGACGTGAAGTAACAGTGCTTGCATTATTGCGTTTCGTTCGGTCAGTGAGAGCGCCGGATAACCAACAACCCAGCCCCCGTCCCCACCCCAACCCTCCTCAAACACAGGCCGACAACGCACTTGTAACTCCCCTGGTGTTGCTAATGTCTATGGACGGTGGTGATCACTTACCATCAGGTCGCCTGTTCGTTTGCCCCCCTATAATATAAAAAAAAATTAAACATAACTCTAATTTTAAGTATATGTATAGCTCCTTTAACCAAAAAAAAGAAGTAACTCAAAACTTCAGTTTTGTGAGAGAATGCATAAGATTATCTTAAAATTTTTTTTGTAAGAATATTTTATTTTCTTCATTTAACATTTAAAAAAGTCTTAAATGTATATTTTTTAAATCGACGTCAAATCGTCACGTCTTTCGTAAAAGACAAAGGACATTTACTTGTTTATTTATATAACTAGCTATAACTATAATTATCTGTGCCCGCGACTTTGTCCGCGTGGAAGCTTATCTAATAACCGTGATTAATAAAGGCATCTGAACGTATTAAGTCCATGTACTTAATTTACTCTCGTACTTACGCCGCGTCGTCATTATAATTACAATAACTCGAGTTAACTGATTTTCATCAAAAAACAAAGATTAAGTTATTCTCGAAGACATGTTTTATGATTTTCTGTGTGTGGTTTTATTGTGAACTTTGTAATTTAGCAGTGATGCATATTCATACAAACAGACAGACAGACAGACATTTCTAAAAATGATTGAAATGTATTTTATTACTTATTTATAGACACCTGCAACAATTTTTTTCATGAAAACGAAAAATTACAGACACTTTAGATTTACATACTTACTATATGTATAGATACTAAGACACCCGGAATAAATAGTAGTCCGGTGAAGCTGTTAAGACATTGCATGGTCAATAGCGTAGTCAGTTCGGAAAAAAAAACCCCGGAATAAATTTTTTCACATTAGATTTACATTTTTATTATATGAAGAGTAATTTAGATCTTCATTTTTTTTACTGGCATAAAATTCAAAATTGCCGCAGACTTCAAAATAAATATACCTATCGAAAAGTCATATTTCAATGCTGTAATTGCTTTTTAAATACATAAGAATTAAAAAATCGCTGACACACAAACACATATACAATGCGGGTCGAATAAAATGCCTCTTTATTTGAAAACGGTTAAAAATAAATTAAGCGCTGTAAGCTAATTCTGAATTTTCTTTTATTATTATATTATGTTGAAATAAGTATTGTTATTTGGTTGTTGTAGAAAATATCACCATTATTATAGCAGAAAGACGTTTGAATTGGCATTTAATAAAAGTTTAATGTTAATTCAATTTTTTTTAAAATAAAATCTGTTGCTAGATAATTTCAACATACTGCACTACAATAATTAGCATAAAATTGAATTAAGTCTCAGTGTTACTGATAACCCTACGTGCATTTTTTTAAATGAAATAAATCTGGATTAATATTTTTTTGTATTAAAACATGGATTTATTTCACTTTATTAACTATATTAGGAGGCCAAGCTTTTGACACGTTTCAATCAAAAAGAGAACAACTGCAAATATAGCCTCTTTTGATAATTCATGGATTAATTTAGGTCACTATAATAAAAAAAAATGTTTATCTTATCCGATTGAGCTGAAAAAAACTCTTATGTTCGATTTTGCATTGGTCCTTCCAAATGTGTCGGTGTGTATTTAAGTGCTGGTGACTTTCTCTATGATAGTTCTGGTTATTAGCTATTTTAAAGTTAGCTCAGTAAAGATGTGTTTGAAATTGGTTTCCGTTATGGTTGCCAGAATGACATTACATTACAAAATGAGTTAAATCCAATTTTAATCGTTTTATATGTTTATATTGAACTTTTTAAGATTTTCGTTTTTTATACTTTGAGAACGAAGGTCAAATTTTGCCGTTCATAAGGTTTTTTTATTAATATGATCATCATACTTCACATGTACAAAATTTGAAAATCTTGAAGAGTAAGGTACGATATTAGGAACGGCTAAAATTAAGTTTACCTTATTTTGAACTGTAATGACTCACTTATAGATATTGTACGGTACTATTTTAATCCAAAGATGTTGGCTAAAAGGTGTCTATAAAAAAAGTCGAGGCAGTCCTAAGGAATTCCGACAGAACGAAAAACTCAAAACAATTAAATAACTGCTTTCTCTTTTGTATTTTTAAATTATTTGTTATGTTAATGCTACTATTTAAATTTCACAGTTTGTTTATTGAAATTATTAATATTGGTGTGGGTTTTCATATCTATTGGCACTCGGAGCAATAATTATATACATTTTTATAAAATCTATTAATCAGTGAAACGTATGATGGGCTGCAAAATATCAATAATACATGTACACAGGGCACTATACTACGCTAGTATGGCGTAAACCTCGGTAAGCGCAATACGGTTGGTCACGCTTACTAGCATGTAATGACGCGAAATTATAAATTCATTTGCCAAAAATACCGCTCAGCGCGCCTACAGAAGTTTTCGCTTCATAAATAATTTCCTTCCAAATTATATTTTTCTTAAGATGTCTGCTTTTTTGGATTGTTTTTATAACTTATCATCGAAGACAGTAAAATCTGTAAATGACTTACCTTAATAGCGTCTAATATATTAACATAGTTATTGTAAGTCCTCATTTCTTCCTCTTGCTGTTCCAACCTTTTGGCTTCTGCTTTCGCATCAGCAGCGGTTAGTCTAACAGTGCCTTTAGTACGAAGGAACTCTTCTAGCTTCATGCTGTGGTCAAGCTGCCTTTGTAGTTCACGTACTTCCTAGACAAGATACTGCTTGTTGATTTGATATATGGAAATTAATGTCTTATTTTTATAATATTTTTAAAAGCTAATAATTCACCATTGTTACCTTAAAATCAAAATAATTATTAATAGCGTAGAAGCCTAGACTGATTTTATGGTGAGCCTGATAGTAAAGAAGTTGTTCGAGAAGGTGTAAGATACTCGGAAACTTAAAGAAATCTTGAACGACCTTTTAACAATAAAATGTCGACTTGAAAATTTCAGGATACTGATTATTTTAATGGTAGAAAATACTGAAGTAACGAGAAATAAAAAAACTATTTTAGACGATTTTGGAAACTTTAAGAGGCCTGTTCAATTTTTTTTGATCTGCGCTTTGAAGGGGATTTCCTATAACATTATAAATCAATATAAATTCGTAAGAAACTCGAAATAATTTTTTTTTTGGGCCATCCTAATATGTATATGCCAAGTGGAAGATAAAATGGCGTCTATGTGGAAGTGTGACATCATTAATAGAGACGTCACGGCTATGATTTGAATAATCAATCCACCAATATAATCAAATAAAACGTTAACCGATACAGAAATGCAACACTGAATATAGTTACGATGAATTTTCCTTAGGTGTGACTAACCAAACTGTCTGAGGATACTCAATATCTTTTTGTTGTCTAACTGATTACACTATTGGCCTAGTAAAGGTCTTTCTAGTTTCACCGGACTACCCAATATCTAGTCGTCGGTCGCCTTTTATGGTATTCAGCTAAAACTGACAACAAATAACAATTAAGACGCAAGAACAGATGATAACTTCAACCATTGGCATTTGGGGTCATTAGTAACCCCCCTGATATAGTCAATAGCACAGACGCAGGTCAATAGTAGCTCCCCCGATGTATATAAGTGTAAAAAAACCTTACCAGACAATGTTTCCTGTAATCTATTGCCGCTTTTTCCTTAAGAGCTTCAAGTTTGGCGCACCATTCCTCCCTTTGATCGTAAGTTGTGATCGCTTGCTCAACTAAATCCAGGATTTGCGCTTTACCATCCATAAGCCGCTTGATTTGATTCCTCCAAATACCGTTGAAAAATTGCCTGGAAAGATTAGCTCTTATGGTGTAACGACAATCATTGGATGATAACACAGTGGAGCGAATAAGTTGAGTGTCACTTTAGCTATGATTAGCTATGATAGTGTGTTTGGACACCGCGTCAATTGACGTAGGTTCGAACTTGCAACTTTGCAATTGAGTCGGAACTTTTGGTGGAGGAAATCATCGGGATGAAATCATGTTCAGGGTTTTTTCTAAGTCCTAGGCTAGTCCTAAGGTTAGCTACTACCCTCAGGGCGAAGATCTGTCGCCAAGCACCAGTTGGTGTGTTCCGGCAGACGGACTGGAGAGCCAGTCCTTCTAGATTTAGCATGCTTACCATCTTAGACTCCAGAAAACCTATAAAGTATTTAAAAATGTCAGTGCTTCTTTTGTAGTGCTTAACTTTTTGGTTAGTAAAGTCTCAACCAGAGATACAAGGGTTATTTACAAGTACCCTACCATCTTACTCTAAGTATGTTTCCATTTGTTTAATCAAAATTGTATAAAACATGGAACTGAAGTAAGTTTGAGCTTCTCTCTATATATATAACGGCGAGCCTAAAATAATGCTATGTTCAGAGATGCCTTCCTTCTCGCACATCTTCAGAAAGCAAGAAACAATACCAGATATAAATAGCCAACACGTGTTATATTTTTTCATTCGTTCATACAATGACATTTTTCGACATATCACCGTTCGTATTTTACAACCGACAAACCGATAGAAAAACCTCCCGACTGCCAGTAACAATTGTTAAAAGCTTTCATCCTCTGTGTATAACGCTGCGACATATATATGTTGCTAGTTTTTACACGCGGCAATGTACATTTGGAAAATAAAATAGCCCATGGTACTCGCTAGTTATGTAGGTATGTATATTTCAAAATTTTCAAAATCCGTTAAGTTCAAAATCAGTACAAACGAAAAATTTGATGTCTTTACAATAGCATCACATAGAGCCCTAACATTTATAAAAACATTCACCGATCTCGTAACAGCCGGTCGATTTCCACCCGCAGCTTATAGTTTTCACTATTGACTGTATTGAACTTCTTCATCGCCGTGTCGCGACGGTTTTCCAGCTGCGTGATCACCGTGTGGTTCGTCAGTGTATTCCCATATACCTGTTAATATATTTTTAACAGATTGAAACGAAGCGACGTGGATGAAGGTATCCTGACGTCATTATATTTTTAACTAAGAATATCTTGTACTATAACCAAATTATAGGAAACTGGGATACTGGGTTAAGCTTAATAAAATTTATATAAGTATTGTTTGGAGAGCCAATAGATGTGAAATATTAATAATTTCAATGTACAAATTATGAAATTTCATTTGAAAAAGTACACAGTTATTCCATTTTTTTTAGCTTCTCTTCTGTACGCAGTCCATATTATTGCCTCCATTTTTTTCGTATAATTCAAATTAAAATAATATAATAACTATTTTTAATCTTATGAATATATCTACTTTAAAGTTAGTATGACAAAATGTGAAATGCTCTGCAACTATTTTCAGCAAACAATTATGATTAGGTATGTTTGTAATAATATAGTACAGTTATTTCTATACAATGTGTATAATATTGACCATGGAAATACTTCGCTAGACATTGAATAGATGGCGGTATTTTATATTTTGTAGTGTTTAAAAAATAAAATGATTCACTACACAATCCACAGATGGCGTGATACCCACTTTAGAGTATTTGAAAAATAAATACATATGATGTTTAAAAAAAGTACTAAAAATTATAGTTATCAAATTTACAACTATGGTATATTTCAAATCTGGAGTTTGAATAGTGTTTTGTTTAATGAAAATGTAAAAAAATATAAACATTTATCTCCTTTTACTTAGTAATCGCTTCGCTCATACTAATAAATGGCTTATAAGGCGTTTATATTCAGATATATCTACGGTATTTATCTGTAACATGTATTTTATAATAAGTACTAATTTATAACTATATTCACTACCGTTAAATGCTTAATGGTTGTGTGAAACAAAATCCTCGAGAATTTACATTCTCTTTCTATAATTTCCTTCATATTATTTCTTCAATAATAAAATACAATCTAGCGCCATCTAGTAGCGATTAAATAGCATAGAATTACGAAACAGTTTACACTTACAAAGCTACACGGACTGCTCCCAGCTTTGTTACTCTATATTAAATATGATTAAAACCAACACACATCTAAATATATAAAAATCCAGTGTCATGATGTTTGTCCACCATGAACTCCGAAACTACTCAACCGATCTTCATGATCGTTTGCATTTATGTATAATTTGGTCCAACTTGAGAGATATGATAATTTATATTTCTAATAATGGCCTAAATATTTTTTAAGTCCAAATGAAATTATTGTCAATGTTGGATATTGTTATTAATTGTAAGTTTCAACAGTCTCGACAGATGGCTCTTTAAACTAGTTTCTTGAGAGAAAACAGTAAGAGCGACTGTTATAGATTCGCATAGATGGCGTCACATTTTAATTTTGAATTTCTTTTTCAACTTAAGGTTAGTTTATGGTGCATGTGTTCTATTAATCTATTTACTACGTAACCTCGCTTTTTCTATATCAAGTTTTTGAGCAGACTCATTACCCCATCATACCAAATACTTATTCATAATTTTAATTCAATATATTATAATAAGTGAGCAACAGAAACGCGTGCCCGGCCTCGCTAGTTTTTATGTATATTTTGATGTTTAAGAAGTTATGTTACCGTATCACAACCAGCTCCTTTAGATTTCAAGCCCTTGATCTCCTTCTGAACTTGTTTTAGTAAAAAATCAAGCTCGTTAATATTTCCGCGATGCTCCCTGACCTCTGTTGAGTATTTCTCGTGTTCTTTTAGAAGAACTACTAGCTTCTCACGTGTTCTAGCGCCTTCTAGAAGGTTCGAAGTACTTCTTGTCAACTGTTGAGGTGGGGATTTTAAAATTATTTATATTGTAAACGTATTTTGGTGTTAATGTACATTCACTTATGTAATTCCTGTCTAGACTACGGACTGGAGCTATGTCGGCCATTTTAGATTGTTGCATGAGACTGAGAAACGGTAGACTTCTGTGTAAGATTAAGACAGATGAGTTTCTCTTTAATTTTTATTTCAAAATATCTGATTCCCGCTACTTCGTCTGCGTCATTTTTTATCTCAATTGTTTTGTTATGTCATAAAGGGATTAGGCAGCGTTTTCGACGAATACTCCCAGGCGACTTAACTTTTTCCAACACTTCCAACATTTATCGTTATATTGCAAACAATTTATAAAAATCTTGACAAATTATATATCTAAACCTTGCTCGTGGATCACTCTATCTATTAATAGTTATCTATTAATAATTAATATAAATCCGCTCAATAGTTTTTGAATTTATCGCAAACAAACACAGACAGACTCAGTGGAAGACTTTGTTTTATAATATGTGTTGAAGTACTACTCTATAAGGGGGCGTTAATTAATTACGTGTAGGATTTAGGGGGAGGGGATTAATGCGAATCTCACTCAATCTCAAATGGGAGAGAGAGGGATTATAGGGAATATTACGTAAACATATTCAGAGAAAAATAGTGTAAAAATGTGAGAAACTCAAATTAAAGTGCAATGTTTCTATATAGTAAAATCCATGAATAAATATAAAGTTATTTAGTATTGATATTTAGAAATGTAATGTAATAATAATTATAACTAAATAGTAAACAATTTAAGGATAAAAAATTGTGTTTTTTCTTAAAATAAATCCAACAATATTTATACTCAAAATACACATTAAAAGATCTCGTGTGCGATTAGGGAGTGAGGGCTCGACACAAATTTCAAGACATCTCAAAGGGAGCAGAGTAGGTCAAGAAATCCTCAAAAATGTGTCACGTAATTAATGGACAACCCCTAAGGGTAAAGCAAATTATATTATTGTCTAGACGAGGTAGGTCACAGGGGAGTGGTCAAATAACAGTATCGCTTAAAGAAAGTGCATGATCCGATAACTGAATTGGTTCCTATCGTAAGATACCTTTCGTTTGGCAATATTTGAAGGCTTGAAATAAATCATAAAAATATTTCATTTAGGACCGTGAGATTCGGTCATCGTTACATACCGCTAACTAAACTCGATTAAGTTCAACTTTTTCTTTTCATTTTTTGTAAGTAGCGTTCATATTTGTTTATAGTGAACTAGCGACTCGCTCCGGCTTCGCATAGCTACATTATTTGGCCTCATAAATATCTAAATCATTTAAATCGATTTTCCCACTTTGATATATTTCGCAGTTTACAAAAGTCATAGAAGTTATGTAGAAATTTTCATTCAAATAACTTTTGTTTCCTGCGCGTTATTTTGCATCTGTTCTATCTGTTGACGACAGTTGACTTACGAATAGTCAGTCACTATGTTATAATGTTCCGTTTCAAACACTGTCGAATCGTTCGAATGGTAACGTCATACGTCCAAAGTTTACCACCCTTTTATTGAAAGGTATAAAAAGCTACCTATCTATAGGTGGTAGAGCCACGCTGTAGCTATTACTGGTTTAGCATGAATTTAGCAATGGTAGCATGAATGGGTCAGCTCTCCCGGGGTAGTACCACCCTCTCACGGAAAATCGACGTGAAGTAACAGTGCTTGCATTGTTGCGTTTCGTTCGGTCAGTGAGAGCGCCGGAGGCCCACTTCCCTTCCCCGTCCTCTCCCCCCCGCCTTCTCCCTACCCTCCCTCTAAACACAGACTGGCAACGCACTTGCGACTCCTCTGGTGTTGCAAGTGTCTATGGACGGTGGTGATCACTTAACATCAGGTGACCCACCTGTTCGTTTGCCTGCATTCATGCAGAAACCTGTAATAGCTTCAGCGTGGCTCTACCACCTACAGCTACCTACCAATTATCAGCAAACATGACATGTCGGTGTCATAACATAGTATAAAACAAAGTCTCCTACCGCGTCCGTCTGTCTGTCTGTTCGCGATAAACTCAAAAACTCCTGAACGAATTTTTATGTAGTTTTCACCAGTGGATAAAATTATTCACGAGGAACGTTTTGGTATGTAATTTGTCCCGGATGTTTTTATAATCAGGACGGGACAACGTCTGCCGGACCCGCTAGTATATACTAAGTATATAAGTCATGCCGACGTGCAGATACATAATTATTTGGTAAATTAAGTCGCAATAATCCAGACACAAGTTCTATGCAATCAGAGTTACCTTTTCTGATCATAGCACCGCTCGTTATACTTTCATAATTCTGCCTGCAAGCAACCTAGTAAAATTCTCATATAACCAATAAAGAATTGTTGTGTATAAGAACTGGTAATACACGTATTTTTCTTATTCCGATACGGCTACAAACACCGTAGAGCTGAGAACTACCAAATCGTGATCTTCATTTGTCATCACAGTCAAATTGCTAATGTCACTAAGAGACTATATAAAGGTATTTAAGAGTTAATTCTATTAATACCTTAAGTTCTAGCATTATTTTCTCCAGTTCATTATTCAATGTAGTGATGATAGTCTTCTGCATCCTCAATGTAGGCTGGACGCTGCTCGTAACCGTCGATCGGTCTATTTCCATAACCCTGAACTAAAAATACAGTTCGTTTCAAACATTACAAAATCACATTTACAATAAGACCGTTACTTACAGGATTGGTGTGGTTTTGTTCACGACCATACTTAGTGTTATTAGCGGTCATAGACTATGGGGCAATAAGAAATATGTACTAGCATTAAAATCAACGTCTCTCTGCTTATGATCATTAGGTCCATTAGCGCGTTTATAATTCAAGAACCACTTTTTTTACACTGGGATTAAAAATATTACGGGTTTTTCTTTCTATTATAGACTAGCTGTAGCCGCGACTCCGTCCGCGTCGAACCTAATGTAACGAAACGGTGAATAATAAAATCATCTGAATGTATTAAGACCATTTACGTACCTACTTTCTCTCGTATCGCCATTAAAATTACAATACCTTTTGATAGAGTTGACCGATTTTAAAGAAACAAAGATTAAATTTACTCGGGGATATACTTTATGGTCTGAGGTTTTATCGTGTACACAGTACTTTAGCAGTGACGCGTGTTCAAACAAACAGACAGACAGGTATTTCTAAAAATTATTTTATTACTTATTCCAAGACAACTGTAACATTTTTTTTTCACAAAAGTATAAAAAGTATACGTTAGATTTACTATTCTTAATGTTTTGATATAGACTAACTGGTACCTACGACTTTGTTGCGATTACATGTTGCCTAAATTATGAGCTGATTATTATTTTATTTATTGTAATTTTATTTTCATTATTTAACTTTTTTTTTTTATTGTAGCACAGCAAAGTGACTGCACTGTGCCTGATGGTGAGCACAGTACAATCTAAAAACAATGGCGACTACCGAGAGATGCGTTATCGCTCGCCGGTCGCCGCTGTCATGCCGGCCTGCGTGAGCGAATAACCTCCGTCCGTGTCCAGAGGTAACCAGTGTTAATCATCTCACCGGTACTCGACCCACGGCGAAAGTCATTCACTACGCGCAGAACGAATCACTATTACGGGCTTTTTCGCTACATGCATGGTGGTCGCGACCCAGTCGGGCTTTAAAACCCTACCAACCCGCTTTCACCATTGCCTCGTTCGTTACTCAGTAGGGTGCACCACGTGCAGGTGAGGTTGGCTTGGGCGTCTCAAGCTTAAGATGTTATGCGACACCCCTTACATCCCAAAACTATAACTCTTACAATCCTATAACCGATCAATTAAAACTTAATTAAAAATCCGATGCTTACTAATAAATGAAATAACAATGGTTAAGTATAATACCTACGTAAAATAATAATAATAGTTGATCGAATAATAGAGTTGGAAGCAGAAAAAAGGTGCGGTCTACAGAAATAATAAAAATATCCTATAACCAAGTTTGAAGTTACATCTATGAAATATTTTGTCACTATTCCATAGCACTCTAGATAATCTTTGAAATGGCTTCTATCCACCAGCAAAAATATCGTCACAGTCAACTGACTGGTATAATTACTAGTGGTGTCCTTTTTTGATCGAAATTGTCAGATCTACTTAAAACTATACGTGACAATAGCGGCTATATAACTATAATGAATTACGCAGTTGTGTTATCTAGCATAACTGTTGTTTTAAACTGTTATTCTGCTATTTTTATATCACATTGCATTTATAACAATAATTAAATAAATATTCGTTGTTGTTGTTCAATAAGCATTCATTCGTCCGAATATGAGTCTGGGCAAACAGAAAACAATTCAATTTTATGTATGTGTCTAGACTGAAAAGTATAACCTGTCTTTGGAGCTTTGAAAGCTCATCTTCAGCGATCTTCTCCATCTCCATGTCTTCATTTGGTGACGTCATTTTCTCAACAAATCACTGATGTATTATTGAGTACACGTGCACTTGATAAATCGGCCAATCAATTTATATTTCAAATAAGGATTGGTTCTAGTTACTAAAGCAAGTATTCGGTATAAAGTAAAAGTTGAATCGATATTATTACCAAGGTTAACGTTCCTCTACACGGATTGGCATTTTAGTGACCTTTTAGTCTTTGAATAGTGCGCAAAATACGAAAAGAACAACACGCTATACGTAAAATGTTAATGGAAGTGATTATTAAAGAATTGTAATGATTAAAATATGTAATTAGTCGAAAAAAGTTATTTACCGTAAAAAAAATGTAATATTTTCGTTGTGAAAAAGGTCAACGTATTGTAATTTTAGTGTGAATATACGATTTCGGGTGAAATCTTTACTTTGTAATTATTCCAAGAGTTACGTTACTTAATTAGCCTCGAAAACTTTGTTAACATCACCGATACTACAAGTTCTTTGTGTAATAATCGTGTATGGTTATTCTTAAAATAATAACTTGTGTTAATTGCCAGCTCGTTTTAGGATTCGTCGGTGTGAGATCGTTTCCTTATGTTTGCCGACAAACTGTAGAAAAAAGTCTAATAAAATTATTTCGCCATTTTTGTTTGACCGCTCTCTTCGTATTACCTTGATATTATTATTATATACGTGTCCCTCTCTCACCCGAAGGCTGCACGTTTACCTGGTGCATCTGTCTCGCTTGTTGCACGTGTTGATTTATGTCAAAGATCAGATAATAATATCAGTGGTGACATCATCTAATGTAACATAGAATGTGTCGATTCTTTTTTCTTCTTCTTTCGTGAGCTCGTATTGATAATTGAAATTATTATTTTCATCAGGTGTATTGTACTTGATTTTGGAAATTATATATAATATTTTTAATTAATCATCGATGTTACATTAGGTGCAGTACCTTAAATAGTAATATAATTGCGAATTTATGTGTTTGTTCGTTGCGTTTTCACACCAAAGGGCATAAAGTACCTTTCACACAGAAATGATCTCGTTCCCGAGGAATAGGCCACAACTACATCAATGCATTCGAAGTAGTTGGAAAAAGCCAGTAGAGCAATTATTGATATATTAACTCTGATGTCAGATTTCCATATTTTTTGCGTATGGTATACCTATAATGAGTAGTTTTTTTTTAAATTAAATTATTTAAAAAAGATATAAATACACTCAAATATTATATGTATATTTAAGGGTTATGAAACTGATTCCTATAATACTTTCAAGAACCATCATGAATAAATTATATAATTTCAATCGACTGAAGAGGCACACAGTGGGCACAAAATAAGATGAATTTTTACATAATATTAAAATGTTATACTATTAAAGAGAACAAATATTAACATATAATGTTGGTGGATAGTCAGAGAAGAATAAATAAATATAAATTAACATTAAATCGTATACTATTACAGAAGGAATTCCTGGGTCAATGTTGGCCTATGACGAGATCATAAATATATAAGTCTCTTGACTTTAATGATAATTAAAAAAAAAAACAATAATGTGTACCACACATATTAAAAACGCCATCGCCCTAAGCTTGGCAAGCAAAGCTTTGTTGCCATGTAGTCTGTTCACATTTCTACATACTACCAATTTCCAATGTTTTGATTATTTTACATAAGTCGTGAGAATGAGGAACCACTTCCATGTAAAGTATAATAAAAAAATCAGATACTTAAAAAAAATTGAATGTCAAAATTGATTTTTAACCTCCGTCCTTTTTATCATAGCTTCATAGTAGTTTTTTCTAAGCGCCAATACCGGATTTTACCTGCTTACCTGTCTGTCGTTGTTTAATCTTTGACCGCCGTAAGTTGTTCTGGGTGGAAGGTTTCGCTTCACTCTATTCAAACTTCACTGTTGTGTCCGGACCGTTGTCGAGGCAACGTTATTAACTCCTCCGCGCTCGCGTGTGTACAGACATAACGATATAGTTCAACGGAGATGTTTCGTGCTGTGCTAACAGTGTGGTGTCAGTGACCTGGATATGTTACCCTGCTAATAAAATGGCATTAAAAAAAGATTTCGATTTCCCCAAGAGTATAAAAATCAAACTGCCCAAAAGCGTTAAAATACAACAAGCCTTAGATAAGATCTTCAAGAAAAATTCATATACGAAAATAGTTCAGAGTTAATAAAAACTTGATTATAAAACAAAAATCGTGTCAGTAGATTTTAAATGGCTGGTGAATTTAGTTCAAATGTTAATAGTAGAAAATCTGTAGTCGAGAAACAAGAGTTGAGGGCGAAATCACCGAATTTTTTAACAATAGAAACTGAATTTGTCGGGAGAGGAGACATAAAAGCACCGTCAAATAAACACAGGAGAAGCAGAAGTAGAAGTGGGACTAGGATAACACCGTCGATCATAAGTCTGTCCGACGAAAACTTTTATGAACAATTAGAAGAGTACGTAAAACAGATGTCTGGCGTTAATCCGACCGTCGCGATGGACACCAACGTCGAACCAGACGTTTGGACGCAATTGCAGCAGAAGGAGTCTGATCTCCTGCTCGCAGCCGAGCTGGGGAAGGCTCTCCTTGATAAAAACGAGGAGTTGAAAAAGGAGCAGGAACGTCTGGCAGAGGAGTACTCCAAAAAACTTGAGGTAGCAACTTGTTTATACTATAGTCCCGTTATAACTGCTTAACTCTACATTTTTGTTTTATACATAATTTTAATGTACTAATAATGTAATGTATTGTTTCTACTCAAAGGACAACAAACTATACCATACATCGTTATTGTTGTCATATGTTGGTTATCCGTTATCCGCTATTATTATTGACAGTTAAAATGGCTAACGGATGTCACTGTCATATGCGAACAAACAAGCAACAACCAATAGATGTTAAAAGGAGAGCAATTTACATCGCTTAGTGAACAACAACAAAGAATATTCATTTCATTAATGTTATAATTGCAATGCGATATAAAAATAGCAAATTCTCCAATAGCAGAATAATTGACAACAGTTATTCTAGATAACACAACTGCTCATTGTTGTTATATAGCCGTTATTGCCACGTATAATGTCAACTAGATCTGACAATGTCGAGCAAAAAAATATCGACAGCAAACATATTTGTTACCTATAAGGCACATGAGAATGGTAATTTAACATTTTGTATACTAAATACCTTCTTAAAAGATTACTAATTATCCAAGGAAACGTAAAATCGGCCAAGTTATTTCTGAGAAAAACGCGCAACTGTAAATATACCAAGTAAATAACATTCTTTTTTTAGGTGAGTTAAAGATTATATGAACAAAAACTAGTTACTAGAGATGTAACTTTAAACAAAGGTTTATTCGTATAAGGCGGCGCCTTTTTAACGAACGGCCTTTTGTATCCTTTATCATAATTCTGTCGACCTGAAAAAGGTTTAAATTACTTGTGTGTTCTTAACTTTGGAAACCCTAATGGCTACTAGGTTCTTGTGTATAATGAGTAATATTTAAATATTGCAGGTAACAGAATTTGGCCCTATTCTTGTGTCTTGTTTTCGAATGTGAAACATATAAGCGTTTACAGCGCGTGTTTTGAAATCCAGTTAAATAAGAACTCTCATAATATTTCTGATATGATTCCTCTCTAAATATTTACTATAACTACTGCTTATAAAATTTCATGATTATACTCAACTTTAGATAGTTCTGGTGACGTCATAAATGTTTTCGCAAACTCTAGCAATCTTTTTACGCTAATAAATCCTTTTTTCAGAATCTTTGTTGAATACTTGGTTTCTTTAATACAGACCTATCGGTGTTAATGACAGTTTATAGGTCTTAATCTTTTAAGTCGTTTTGAATGTGGCCGTAAATTCGGGCTTGCGCGTAATTCAACAGTTTAATAAAAAACCAATTAAAAATATTTTGTATGAAACTTAAATTGGCATTTATTTTTTTAGAACTTATATATACTTAACATTTAAAAACATAAAAACAGTATATTGATACTTTTGAATAATCTTTAATGAAATTAGCAGACGCATTATCGGATACAAATTGATAATATTGTTGAAACATGAACGATTTTTTTTTGTCATAGGAGGAGGAGGAGTCGCAAGTGCGTTGTCACCCTTTCGGGGGAAGGGTTAGGGGAGGGAGACGGAGAGGGAGAGGGGAGACGAGGTGGGCCTCCGGCGCTCTCACTAACCGAACGAAACGCAACAATGCAAGCACTGTTACTTCACGTCGGTTTTCTATGAGAGGGTGGTACTACCCCGGGCGAGCCGACCCATTCATGCTGAAACCAGTTGTAGTTTCAGCGTGGCTCTACCACCATTAAAATTAATAACCAACTCCGTACATATATAACACAACTTTTATGTAATATAAGCAATTAATAACCATTTTTAGTAATTCACAAATGAATCACTACAACATTTCTACGTGATAACAAAAGCCAATTATTTTTTGCAACTATTTATATTCATATGTTTCTTTATCAATCTAAATATATAAAGATGGAGTGTCTTGATGTTTGTCCACGACGAACTTCGAAACTACTCAAGAGATCTTCATGAAAGTTGGCATTTATGTATAACTAACTACTGCCCGCGACTTCGTCTGCGTGGAATAATTACTTCGGGTTAACTAACACGCAGCGGAAGCTCTCAAAAGGGAAAAGAAACCGATTTTAAAACATTCTTCATTGGTGCTCCGCTCCTGTTGGTCTTAACGTGAAGATATATAGCCTATAGCTATCTAATCAATGAGCTATCTAACACTGAAAGAATTTTACAATTCGGAAAAGGAGTTCCTGATATTAGCGCGTTCAACCAAAAAGACAAACCCTACAGCTTTATAATACTAGTATAGATTTAGCGATTTAGATATTTTTTTAGATGAAAACGCTGTGTCTATGATATAAAACAAAAAAAGGTCGAGAAAGTCATAAGGACTGCAGACATATCACAGAAAACCGACGTGAAGTAATAGTGCTTGCATTGTTGCGTTTCGTTCGGTCAATGAGAGCGCCGGAGGCAACCTCTCTTCGCTTTTCCCTTCCTTCTCCCTCCAAGCACAGACTGCTAACGCACTTGCGACTCCCCTGGTGCTGCAAGTGTATGGACGGTGGTGATCACTTAACATCAGGTGACCCTCCTGTTCATTTGTCTCCTATGATATAAAAAAAAAACATTAATAAAAACTTAAAACAATGGCATTAAAACTGTGCTCTCTTTTGAATCTTGTAACTTAATGGTTGTGTGAATTATTTAAATTTCATAATTTGTAACTTGAATATATTATCAATAGTCTCTCTTTCACATCTACTGGCATTCAGAATAATAATTATATACTTTTTATATAGTTTATTAATTCATCAAACATATGATGGGCTGCACAATCTCAGTACTAAATATAAATGTTAGATAGATCCGTTACCTCGGCGTGGAGCCCTTGAGTACGCTGCTCGCGCGATACAGTGACACAAAATCTTACATCACTGCGACAACATTACACATATCACCTCCACACACGTGCACGCACACATGCTTACACATGGAAGTGGAACGGTTTTATTTTTTCCCTTATCAAACTGAAATAGTTTAAAAAATTATTCGATACGAAATATATATAAGAGCTGTTGAGGTATGTATGCTTGGTACACATATATGTTTCAACAGCTCATATATGTATGAATAGTTAGCTTGGTTAGCTCAGATAGGTCGCGAATTGCATGTATCAGGCAACGGCCCAAACCGAGGTGTGCCGCGCACCCTTGAGCTAGTTGCCAAATAAAATCGGCTGAGTGCCTTATGCGCTAGCTTTAGTAGTCCGGTGAAGCTGTTAAGACCTTGCTAGGCCAATAGTGTAGTCAGTTCGAAAAAAAAAAACAATGTTAGACGTACACAGGCTGCTATACTACGGCGTCGCTAGTCTGACGCAAGCCGCACAAGCGCAATACCGATTAATACCGAAAAATACCGATTAATGCGGCTAAAGAAATTTTCCGCGGGGCATTACTAGTTTATACATATGCGATCTATATAGATCTTTTGCGTTTGAATAACTGACGTAAACAAAGGGAACACAAAGTAGACGTGAAAAATTATAGACTACAGGCGTTAGTACATTATTTTACTATTGGTAACCTTAATTACCCTCTCAATTTACCTCAGAATCGTTGCGCCGTGTTAGCGATTTTTTTCTTTTTTTTTTGTACACAATTTACAATGTAAGTCATGGCCAATATTCGATACAGTCTTCTAGTGGCCTTATACGTCATCTCTGCCTGTATTGATTGCCATTTAAATTTAGCGATTTGATAACTACATAGCTCAGTAGGCACTTTAAAACATTAATGCAAGGGATATATTTATTTGTATTTTATTTTATACTAGCGTTTTTTTTTTTTTTTTTAACGTGGGGAAATCCCTTATGGATTCGCCACCCTCCCGGGGGAGAGGGTGGGTTATGTCCGAGTCGCACGGACTAAAACCCCACGGTGTACCGACAGACCGTTTTGTGGGGGCGGCAAGGGATCGTTCGAGCTAATCAACCTTGTAGAGCCGCCCCCACGGTCCGCCCGGCGGAAGGTGACCGCCGGGCTCCTACCTATAGAGGGACAGACCAGGTACACACCGGCTGCCCCCTTCAGGTCCGGCTACGGTGGCAGGAGGAGTTGGGCGAAGCGTCTTCTCCTCCTGCCTGTCCTCCTTTGGCGGAGACGGCCACTTTGAGGGTCTGCCTCGCGGGCCCTCTCCGCCTCCTCCTTCTGCGAGATGACCTCCTCGAACTAAATGTTACCTCGAGTGACTTACAATATCGTGTAATGATTAATCTTATAAAATATATCTTATCACGAATACATATATTGATAAAGATATTTGATAACAACATCATCTGAAGGTGATCAGATTGTTTAGGTATTTCTATTTATTTTTTTGTTCTGTAGTCGTCGCCGAAACATTTGCCGGTGTCAGTTTTAATTTGAATAGAAATTATGATTCGAGTTTGATTTGAAATTTTTCTTTTCTTTTCCATTCTTCAATGTAGGAATTATGTAAGTATAAAATATGTAGGAGTTATGTAAGTATCGAACGTGGTCAAGTTACATTATAAAAAAGTAATGGTAGTCTCAGTAAAATAGATATTATTTCGTAGTGGCATCATTTGTGAACAATAAACAAATTGTATCACGTAGAGTGCTCTAAAGTTACACAATATAGTGTAATTAAAGTGAAGTTTTGAAAGCAAAATAGAAACACTACTTGTTCAATGAAATTCCCAACAAAGACCGATGTATTTTTAATAGAATATGTCTAGCTGTTCTTGCGACTAACGTTAACACGCAGCGAAAACTCTCAAACGGAAAAAGAACCCCGATTTAGAAACATTCTTCATTGACGCTTCACTCCTATTGGTCTTAGCGTGATGATATATAGCCTATAGCCTTCCTCGATAAATGAGCTATGTAACATTGAAACAAATTTTCAAATCGGACCAATAGTTCCTGAGATTAGCGCGTTCAACCAAACAAATAAGTTTTATAATCTTTATATATAAATTTCTTCTGTGCGTGTGTATGTCACTGAACTCCTCCTAAACGGCTGGACCGATTTTGATGAAATTTTGTGCCCACGTTCCAGTGGATCCGAGAATGGTTTAGATTCAAAATTGGACCCGGTAGGTGGCGCTGCGGTTGAATTTTAGATAAACTTTTTTATTATCAAGGCAGGACAACGTTCGCCCGGCCCGCTAGTGTTAGTATAGATTACTACTCTTCTATCGTATTTACCTCGAGGCGGCATTCAAATTACAATAACTTTTGATAGAGTGGACTGATTTTAATAAAACAAAGACCAAGTTACTCCCGAAGATATGCTTTATGGTTTTATTGAACCCTGTACTATAGCAGTGATGCGTGTTCGTACAAACAGACAGACAGACATTTCTAAAAATAATTGAAATGTATTATATTACTGATTCCTAGAGACACACAACATTTTTTGTCTCGAAAATCGATACAGTACAGACACGTTGGATATACATTCTTATTATATGTATAGATTATATTATTTTTTGGGCGTAGGATTGTCGAAATTTCAGAAAGTAATGTCAAAATATATTCATATATGTATAACAATATAAAACTATGATATTGTGATAAAATATCGAATAATAGAGATAAATAAAGGTACACTAGGGTTTTCCTAACTCCTAAGATTCTTTTTTGCGATAATGATATTACTAGTGTTTTGGGATAATATATCAGTGTCCTAACAAGATCGTGGCTCTGTTGGTAGAATTTTCCAGTGAATTTTTGTGACATCTCAGAATTCCTGCCTCATGACATTATTTTCCATCCGCTTGTGCACAATAAACGAGCTATATAACGTAAAATGCCACCAATATTATAAAATGTCGAGTTAAACAATACAAGATTATGAATGACGACATGATATAAAATATAGTCTTCTGCCACATTTATCTGTCTGTTCGCGATAAACTCAAAGAATACTGAATGGATTTTCATGCGGTTTTCACCAGTGGATAAAGTAATTAAAGAGGAAGGTTTAGATATATAATTTGTTAAGGGTTTTTTTTATTATCAGGGCGGGACAACGTCCGCCAGGCTTGCTAGTAAAGTATAAAATCCACTACATGACATCAGTAAGATCCCGCCAAAAACTCCAAGAATAATTTTGATATATAAGTTAATTTCATAAATTGTTGAAAAATAACTCAAACAATAATTAATTCAATGTATAAGCCATAATTATAAAATGTTCTCACGTAGCACTTCAAAGAACCCATTTAAACTAGTTAATTATATTTAAATTGCTAATTAAATGGAAGATACACGTATTTTATGCTATGTTTTAATGCATTTTTTTTTTATTTAGACATATAAATTAATAATTTTATGGTATAAGGCTTTTTAATTTAGTACGTTATATTTTATTCTTGTTTATCCTCTTAAGATCCAATTCATTGTCCAAACTAATATGTCACATACAGGCCCAAGTTTGAAAAAGAAATCATCTCATAGAAGCCAAGTATACAAGACGATGTACATTCGAGTTTTATGGGTTTTGCCATTGACATATAAAAACGCAAGAATCACAGTCTCGAATAAAAGTAGCGCTCAAAACCGGCCGCAGAAACTCGCCAATACATAAGTGGTTATAGTTATTCGATTAACTTATGATTTTGCAAATTCAATCTTACCTGAATGATTTAAAGTTGTTTTTACAAGGACGCAAGCGACGCGAGACTATTTGAAATGACTGCATAATCCCACATTATGCACTCATTTTTGTGTGCCGGCTGTGAGATGTTATGTGGGTATCTTGGGGTTTGAAGTATAACTTCTTTAGGCTCGACTAGGTGGTAACTAGACAATAATGCAACGGAAGTCCGTTACGGCAATATGGCGTCACATATCTGGACCATCCTGTTTTTAAATAATTTTGATTTTGTCAATAAATAGTTTATAAGCAAATCAATCAAAAATTGTGGATTTGTTTTTAATAAAAAATATTAAATAGAATAATTATAAAAATCATACAATAGAATTAATTATGTATATATGGGCGCGTGACCGTGCTGCCATCTGGTTTCAATGTAAATATGTAGCAAATTAAATCTAAGCTTAATAATCTGTAGTGCCATCTATCAGCTACTCTTTTAACGCTAAAGAAGTTTTACTTGAATCGCGTGTGACGGTTACAAGTATTCATTTTTTTTTGTATATCAATAGGTTTTGCTTTTAAAGTTTCACGCCAATTGTAAACTCACCTAATTGTGTTCTTACATTTCAAAATTAATATAATTTTAATCGTTCATATAAAAAATTTTTTTTGCATTTTTTTTCTATTATAATTTTCATATTTTATATGGCATGACACGAAATCATAGGTTTATCTCCTGACAAAAATAACGTTTTACGTGCCGAAAAAAGTATAACTTCAAAAAAATATTTTCCTATAATAAAATATCGATAATGAACTGTAAATAATGTCGATTTGACTTAATGATTATAATTTTCATATTTTATATTATTATAATGTTTTATTGTATTTAATATGATATTGTTATTACTGAGAAAGCCCTGAAACCATGAATCCTGAAAAAAAAAACCGAAAATGCAGGCCTCGGTAATAGTCTAAACTTGGCTAGTTTTGTGTTACATAAAAACAGCAAGCTAAACTTGATAAACTTGAAGAACTTTGTTTTTAACCGGAACGGTGGTGCCGCTCAAAGAGACTCTATAAATAGCCTACTAAAGCTAAAGCCCACAGAAAAGTTGTAAGGCTAAAGGATCCCAAACGTCGATGGCGCGAAAGTGCCAAAGGCGACACCAGCGCCCTCTAGACCCGACTCGCCCGTGGCTGCGGGTTCCGCAGTTTCGGGCAAGAAGCCCCGCCCACCGCCCCCCGTTACGATCCAAGACAAAGCGTCTTGGGTTGAGATTTCTAGCCTGCTGGAAACGGCAGGTATCCCTTACACCTCCGCCGTGAATACCGCTGTAGGTATTCAGGTGAAGGTAGCCACGTCCACCGCCCATCGCAACCTCACTCGTTTCCTTCGGGACAACCAGTGGGGCTATTTCACGCACTCTCTCGAAGAGGAGCGTAAACTACGGGTTGTGATCCGTAGAGTCCCCTCAGAACTCCCGACTGACGACATTTCAGACGACCTCAAGGAACAGAAGATTCCTGTTCGCGAGGTTCATCGTATGCGCTCTCCGCGCACCAGGGCTCCATATGATATGGTTCTCGTTGTCCTCGATCGCACCCCTCAGGGGAAAGCGATTTTTAATCTTACATCCCTTTGCGGCCTCTCCGGCGTCATAGTCGAGCCGCCGCGCAAAACGTCTGTGCCCTCGCAGTGTCACAACTGCCAGGTGTACGGACACTCCGCACGAAACTGTCGCCTGAAACCCAGGTGCGTTAAGTGCCTCGGCGACCACTCCACTAGGGAGTGTTCTCGCACGAAAGACGCCTCCGACCCTCCGAGCTGTGTTCTGTGCCGCGGCGTGGGCCATACCGCGAATTATCGCGGATGTCCCCGCGCCCCGCGCACAAAGCGCCCTCGATACCCCAGGCAGGCGTCGCCGTCTAAGACGGCCGCTGCCCCCGCCCGTCCTCGACCTCCGCCTCTCATGTCTCGAGAGGCCTTCCCGAACCTGCCGGGCACGTCTCGTGCACCGGCAGCGTCCGTACCCGCGACTAGTGCGCCCCCCCGCCCCTACCGGGCCCCTCAGGCCCCGTGGGCTCCTAAACCCGCGTCCCAGCACACTCCCAAACCTCCGGCGGCTAATCCTTCACAGGATGACCCCGCATACTCCTTTTCCCTATCGAGTATTGACTACGCAGGTCAACTACTCATTTTCCACGAGATCTCGGAGATCTCGGCGTACGAAGAGTGCTCTCGTAATCCGCTACTAGGTGCCGTCACGGCAATCCATAGATTTCCAGCCATCGCGGCTACACTACAACGGCTCGCGCGCGCAGCTGTTAAAAAATAAATAACTCAAATAAGATAGAGTAAATCGCGTATTTACGTCTATCTTCCCCTAAAAATAACCGTCAAACAATAATAATAATTTTTGTTATGTCTATTTTTAGACTTCGGTGCCGTCACCGTTAGTAAATTTAAATTCGATCTTATTAAATGCGTGTTGCGCCCACGCTTTTGTAATCGATCCCTATTAGCTCCCGCACACTTCGCGGTTCTCAATAATATCTCGAGCCTAGGTCGTCCCCGCGCGGAGCCCTCGTGATATTATTATCGCGATACAGTGACTCACCTACATCACTTGAACACACATATGAGATCATCTCTCTCACACACGTGCACATATATACACTTGGTGGGAGGGTTTTGTTTTTTTTCCCTCATCGAACTGAATCGAATAGTTTAGTTCGTTTCATTCCGATATACACGTATTCATTTGTGAATCATGCAATTTCGACTGTATGGTTCACAAATGTATATATGTATGAATAGCTTAGAATAGTTAGCTAGGTCAGACGTGACTTTTTCCAGGTAACATCCCAAGCCGAGGTGCGCATGCGCCCTTGTGTATGTTACCTAAAAACCAAATCGGCTGAGTGCCTTAAGCGCTCGCCTTAGTAGTCCGGTGAAGCTGTAAAGACCCTGCAGGGTCAATAGCGTAGTCAGTTCGAGAAAAAAAAAAAAAAAAAGCTAAAGGATCCCATCGGACTTCGTAACTATATAATAATAATCATAAATACAGTAAAAAATAATCCCAGGAGGGTTGATGTCAGGCAGGCGGCCGATCGTAAAAATTAAGCCAAATCATATACCACAACATGACAAATATGTTGTACCGACCCTACTTATGTAGGATAAAGTTAAGAAGAAAAAAATAATAAGATGTTTATTTATTTTATGATTTTCAGTTTTTATACACCGAGAAGAAAGTTCAAATTTTGCCGTTCATAAGTTTATTAGTTTTTTTTATAATATTCACATTTTATATGTACAAAATTTGAAAATTTTGAAAAATAACGTGGAATATTAGGAACGGCTTAAATAGGTTTTAACTCATTTTGGAATGTAACAACTCAATTGATGTTATCAGTACATATTATAAACCAAAGTTCTCTGCCACGTCTGTCTGTCTGTTCGCCATAAACTCAAAAACTACTAAACGCATTTTTATGGGGTTTTTGACCAGTATTTAAAGTGATTGATGAGAAAGGTCTACGTATATAATTTGTCCATTAGTTTGTTTTTTTTAAAATTATTATTATTATTATCAGGGCAGGTCAATGTCCGCCGTGCCCGCTAGTTATTCAATCTTTTATTGAAAGATTGTCTAAAAATGTTCTTTCCTTTAAAATTTAAAATCATCTAAACGTCCAATGTGCATTTAAATGAACTATAGATAAAAATATTGGTTGAGTTTTTCATTAAAAAAGACTAAAGTGCCTTAGCCAGAACATGTAAACAAATGTTGCACGTTATATTGAACACTGGGTTTTTAATTCATCTCGATAGCTTGGGCCGTAGGAGGTTATACTTTATAATTTATGTGAATTAAATTACAACAGGAATTTTGCACAAAACTTATAGTCTAAGCGAGAGAAACAAGGCACGAATAGCTTGTCTACGGTTTATAAATATCTCTGGCATGCATTCCAACTGAACGTATAAAATAAAATGTATTCGTATCTAGGACTTACGTAATGCAATACATTGCCGTCCACTACGAGGCGGTTCGCGTTAACAGATTGCAACGAATATGTAAAGTCTAATAAAACTTCTATGAATTTATACTAATGTAATGCGATTTGTGGAAATCTAACGGAACATATATTAAAATTGCGTTGTCATTATTCCTCTGCTTTAATACCGTATGTCAACCTTTTTAATTTCGCGAAAATTGGTACAGTGCAACCTTGAAGAAAAAATCTCTAAACGATATTGAAAACGGGTTTCATACCATTTAATAGATGAAAAGAACTAAAAGAAAACACAGACAGACTGTTATTTAATTAATAGCAAGTACATATCATTACGTTTTTGTATAAAGAATAAGCGAAAATGACGAAGTTGAAAAATTCAAATAAAATTTGATGAGAAATTGGAGTTAAATAGTCAAAGTGACTCATTAGTACAGCGGTGTCGTACAAATACCTGAGAATTCCAGGTATCATTAATTACTCTATACATATATAACTGGGCAATAGAAAATAGTTTATTACATTTGTTTTGTTCAGTATCTATTGACAAGTTAAAGATTTTATCTATCTCTCTTCATGCTCCTTATGGCTCCAATCTTTTTTATTTTACTTTTGGCAACCAATCTTCTAGTAGATTATTTCTGCCATTGTCGAGTAGGTATTAATATTACAAGTTTCTTGCGATCATTTCACTGAACTAACTAGATGGTGGCCGTCTTCTTAGAACTTTCCAGGGAGTTTTTGTGGCAAGTCAGAATATATACCCCGTGGCACAATTTCCCATCCAATTCACTTGTGCAAAATAACCGCACTATATTACGTAAAACACCACCGACATTATAAAATATAGAGCATTAACATTATATAACACAAGATTATGAATCAAATATGATCCCGCCAAAATTCTCAATACAGATAAAATATGTAGATATTAAAATACGAAGAAAAAAGTTTGTATAACATTTATTATGGACGATTTTCGACCACTAGATGTATAAGTCAATGCCTAGTCTAACTTGAAGAATCACAATTCACGATTGTCTTTCAAATACGTGATTACGTAAAATAAACTACAACGATTGAAGGATATATAACGTAAAATAGAATTATGAAAATTAGAGCCTCACATGACCAATTAGATTGGCGTAAAAGTTCCCAATTAAGACGTAATTTATTCTATTTCAAATCGTATTGTAGTCTGTATTAATAGCGATTTTTTATTTTTATAAGTATTCGTTTTGGAGTTTTTGGCGGGATGTTTTGTTTGACATGTAGTGACTTCTATATTCTATTCTCAATATTGTGTCATTTGACTCTATATTTTGTAATATTCGCGGTGTTTTAGGTGATATGGTTCGGTTATTGTGCACAAGTCTCGAATAAAATTAGCGCTCAAAACCGCTTATGATTATTATTATGATAACGGCATAATTCAAAATTATGCACTCATTTTCGTGTGCCGGCTGTGAGACGTTAAGTGTGCATTTTGGGTTTTTGTATATCAGTTACCACGGAGCATGAATTTTGAGATACCACAAAAACCGCCGCCATCTTGTCAGAACATTAAAATTATCGCAAAGAGACTTATAATTATATGATAATTGTATTATTACCTACTCGACAATAGCCGTAAAAATCTGATAGTTTGCTAAAAATATAGCTCAAAATGTTTTATTTGTTTCTTCATTACGCGGAGTAATTTCTATTATATATATATGATCTGTAGAAATGGCTCATCAAAACATTTCTTAAAAGAAGCAACGATGTTATCTTTCAGGAAATGTGCTATCGCATAATGAATTTTTTCTCGTATCCATTTATCCGCTAGGTCGTTTACTACAACTTCCTCTTCAGGGATCTTTCCTTTTTTTATTCTCAAGCAACGACAACAAACTAAACAGACAATCGTAATTTACGTACAGTTGCTAATTGTCAACATTTCGTACGAACTATCGATTGCGTCATAACGGATCATCAGAATATTAAAAACATGTATATTATGTAAATTTTGGTCAAATAAAATCATTCAAAATGTGCTAACGTTACGTTAACATTAGGGGTCCTTAGGTTAACATTTGGGGTTGTTAGGTTAACATCAGGGGTTCTTAGGTTAGGTTAGTTAGTTAGGTTAACATTAAGGGTTCCTATTTTAACATAAGGGGTTCCATAAAAATAACCGTATTATTTTAACCGTATATATTATTTCATAATATATTTTATAAAAAAAAAACAGAATTAACTTTTTAAAATGTTTATTTAAATGTTACAATGCTGTTACAATAATGGCGATATTATCCAATACGACCAACTAGCAATGTATTTACACTACTTATCCCTATTTTCAGAATTTACTTAAAGTGGTTTATATATTTTTAAGATAAATTTAAGTAGAACGTGTAAACATGACAAAACTTTAAACACATTTTCTCACAAAATTAATTCATTGAGTTACTTTTTCTTTTTATTAAAGGTGCGACATATACCTATCATCAAATACTTATCTGTGGACATTTTTAAGATGTACAATACCGTAGTATAATACTTTTATATATCTTATACGGTTGTGCTAGCGTTTCCAATGTAAACATTAAAGGTAAATGCGTTGCGTTTCATTAAATTTCTAGAAGGTTCCACAGCTATCTAGGTTAATACTGTGAGAAACAATAGCCCATTATGTTATATCCACACCTCTATCAAATCTAGACGTCCGCCTCTCTGTTTATCTATTTATGTATATATAATAAGAATGGAAATCTAAAATGTCTGTATTTGTTAGATTTTTGTAAAAAAAATCTTGCTTTAATTTTAGAAATCCCTGTCTGTTTATCTATGTGTTTTTTTGGTCACGCATCACTGCTAAAGTAACGTGTTCATGATAAAACGTCACAAAGCATATCCTGGAGTAACGTTCAGTCTTTGTTTCATTAAAATCGGTTCATTCTATCAATAGTTATTGTAAATGTAATACATTCAAATTCACTGACGAAGTCGCGGGAACAGCTAGTTACATATATGTATGGGTTTTAGGCGTGGCCTGACCGATCGATACTGTACTATGTAATTGGTACATTAATTTAGTTTTAGTACTCGTTCGTGTTTTTTTTTAATAGTCGTAATGTGGTCGTTACATGCTATTGTGATCTCAATCTATATAAAAGAATGTAATTCAAGCCACCAATATACAATATAGCATTAAAGAAAAAGTCGTAGTGTTGTAGTCTCTTACAGACCGATGATGATGAATAAATTTGGAGCCGTCTTTGCATAAATTCCGATGAACGTACGATATATAGGATGATTGGTATCCGGTCACAAATGTTCTAGCAAATTTAATTAACACACATCCTTTGTACATCCACGTTTTGTTGGTGGTAGAGCCACGCTAAAGCTATTACTGGTTTCAGCATAAACGGGCCGGCTCGTCCGGGTAGTACCACCCTCTCAAGTTATGTATTTGTTACAGTAGAAGTCTTATCAAAATTGGTATAGCCATTTTGAAGATAAGTCGGACTGACAACAGAGATTTCAATTTTATTTCTATGTATATAGATTATATTTTAATGCGCTGTATAGTTAATGCGATTCGGCATTCGGTATTTATAACAAAGAGGGAGACCGCTAGAGTACCACTTCGGAATAAACCTACTTCAGTGACAGTAGTCCGGTGATAAGTAGTCCGGTGAAGCTGTTAAGACCTTGCCAGGTCAATAGCATAGTCAGTTCGAGAAAAAAAAAAAAAAAAAAAACTACTTCAGTGATGAAATCCTTTTTTTTCTCTAACTACCTACGCTATTGGCCTATCAAGACCTTAACAGTTTCAATAGACTACTAAGGCGAGCGCTTAAGGCACTCAGCTGATTTTGTTTTGACAACTAGCTCAAGGGTGCACGGCGCACCTCGGTTTGGGCTGTTAGCTAGTTCAATTCGCGACCTAACTGAGCTAACTTAAGCTACATATTCATACTAATATGAGTTATTGAAATTTATATGCGTACCAAACATACATACCTCAATAGCTCTTATATGTATTTCGAGACGCTAATTTTTTCTGTGTGATAAAATCCTTATAAAAAATAATTTATTCAATTTACGCCCTAAGAATGCGCTTATGAATGTCAAAGCTACCATCGGTCCGGAAAACAACCCAGTCATCGAGAAGAACCGCCAAGAAATTCAATCCGGGTTTATGTCTACATTTCAAATACATTACACGTTACAGTCGTTTTTAGTGCATGCACAGAGGGGAGTCAATTCTAGGCTTCAACGTCGTTCACGTATTGATCCACTCTGTAATAGCCTTATAACACTAAAATCTGTTTGACATGGCGCTTAAACTTGGAGTCCGGGAAGTCGATAATATGCTTTGGAACTTTGTCGTAAAACATAACCTAAACGAAACTGTTACTGATTTTACTGAATTTGAAACATGGGACGATCAGTTTGTCACATTTTCTAGCATTTAGATTTATAAACAAGATAAGATAGAAGATATAAGAAAGCAATATTATAATCGAAAAAATGTTTGTTTTTACTCCATTAAGTAGGTGGTAGAGGCACGCTGACGCTATTACTGATTTCAGCGTGAATGGGTCGGCTCGCCCGGGGTAGTACCAACACCCTCTCACAGAAAACCGACGTGAAGTAACAGTGCTTGCATTGTTACGTTTTGTTCGGTCAGTGAGAGCGCCGGAGGCTCAACTCCCTTCCCCTTCCTCCTCTCCCTTCCTCCGTCCCTTCCTCCTTCCTGGCAACGTACTTGCGACTCCTCTGCTGTTGCAAGTGTCTATGGACGGTAGTGATCACTTAACATCAGGTGACCCACATGTCCGATTGCCTCCTATGACATAAAAAAAATTAACGAAATAATGATATGCATACGTTAACTATACAAGATATCCAAAAAAAATTTTTAGTTGCCCATTATCTTTACAAAACACAGTCCTTTAAGTCTTAGTAAAAATTCGTTTTGAACCAATTGTATAAAAGTTATGTCGAGTCCAAAAGTCGTGTTATTTTATAACCGAATATAGTTGCTCTATTAATTTCAGGCCATCGTTGTTCAATAAACGATTCCGGTTTCATAAAATGTACGCGACTTACGAATCCCGTTGTACGTCGCATCGTGTACCGACAGAGTGACATAGAATCGATAGGTACAGATGGTTCACTTGCAACAAAGCTGCGTTCATATTAGCACGTTCTGTATGTGGTAGTGCCACGTTGAAGCTCTTACTGGTTTCAGCATCAATGGGTCGGCTCATCCAGGGTAGTATCACCCGACCCACAGAAAACCAACGTGAAGTAACAGTGCTTGCATTGTTAAGTTTCGCTCGGTCTGTGAGAGCGCCGGAAGAACACTTCCCCTCCGCTGCCCCTTCTCCTGTTCCCCCGAACACAGGCTGGCAACGCACTTGTGTTGCAAGTGTCTATGGACGGTGGTGATCACTTAACATCAGGTGACACAACTGTTCGTTTGCTTCCTATGGTATAAAAAAACACGACACGAGTTTTGGAAACTATTTTAAATATTTCGATTCAGTTGAGCAACGATTCTATTTAAGTGCTTAATTTATTTATAAATCTTTTATTAGTCGTTACTTTACGATTTTAACCTTACATTTACCTTAACCATTAGTTTTGTCGTCTCTACCATTACAAAATATTTTTTGGAATTTAACGATTTGAAACATCATTTCCTATGTATGTGTGTTTCTATATAGGTTTTTTTTAAATATATATTATAGGAGGCAAACGAACAGGTGGGTCACCTGATACTAAGTGATCACCACCGTCCATAGACACATGAAACACCAGGTGAGTCGCAAGTGCGTTGTCAGCCTGTGTTGGGGGGGGGGGGGAGAAAGGGAGCTGGGTTTCCGGCGCTCTCATTGACCGAATGAAACGCAACAATGCAAGCACTGTTACTTCACGTCGGTTTTCTGCGAGTGGGTGGTACTACCCCGGACGAGCCGACCGATTCATACTGAAACCAGTAATAGTTTCAGCGTGGCTCTACCACCTACAAAACAAATGTTATATGAGGTTAAATAACGATGTGGGTCTAAGATAGTAAACCTAAATCTAAAGAAGGACTGACTCTCAGGGGCAACTGCTAGAACACAGCTACAAGTGTTTTGCGACAGATTTTCAACTTGAATGTGATAGCTAGCTAGGCGAGCTTGGAAAGTGCAACCACCAAACTGTAGTTTCATCACTATATCTCTACCAAGAACTCTGGTTCACTTGCAAGGATCTTACCAAAATATTGAGCCGTCATCGCTTAAAAAATATACAATATGATGTTATCATATACAATATGATAACATCATCTTAAATTTATTAACAGGACAGGAATTTAAAAATGGTGCGCTGTCCATAACCTGTCACATATTGCTTTAATATATTCCCATGGAAGTGAATTTAAAACGGAAGCTACTTCCTATGTGACGTCATCACGTTTTTTACGTACCATTATTAAATGAAGTATTTTTTGTCAAAGATTTCAAAGGAGTGGACACTCTGTACCAGTTAGTCTATGGTAGTACCGTTAAAATGAATCACACGCAAACGGATCTCTCGGAAGGATGAGATCTTTACGTACTGTAAAGGTGTTAATAAGACAAAATGCAGTCTCGTGTTTGGGTACTTTGGTGCGATATATCAATCGGAAAGTTATCTAAATATTGCTGGAAAATTTTAGCTGGTAACGAAGTCCGTACTATATTGTATATCTATATTGTTAGCAATTTTTGAATAGCATTGTTAGCAATTTTTAACACATTTATTGATTATTAACAAAGAACTGGCCAATTTAGGTATAAACTGCTAAGAATCATCAATTCTAACAATTAATCACTCGTTAAATAACCGACACGAGTTCGGACAGAGCTATCGCACGATGTGACGGCCACCGAAAGAGTGAATCAACACGGCAAGCACCGCCCCTTATATGGGCCGACGCAGTAAAACTACCCGACATTTTCAGTTATTTCCAACAATATATAATTAGGCAGGGGGGAAACGGATAAGAACATCTCCCTCCTCTGTTTGTCACACGATTTTTTTCATTTTTTTTATTTAGTAGCTATATACGGACTGTAGGTATTATTGCTTTTATGGTGGCTTCACACCTCTTTTATAGGTATCTCGATCTTTTATAGGCATTTTAAAATTATAACCCACAATGTTCCGCACCGGAGCGTCCACGGCCCAATGGATGAACCTATTAATTGCATCGTCTGTCACGTCGGTATAGTATACACAGGTGATTGTGTGTTTGGATATTGCTAGTATATTAACGGTTGAAAGGCTTATTAAGTAACGTGCCATCGACTTTATTTGCGCGTTATTCAATTAACTCATCCACCGTCGATATAAAAGTTATTTTGGTTATCTAGTTGGGATGCCATGCCACAGTGTTCAGCAATGGATTGTTTCGATATTGACTTAATTCTTCTACTTCGGATGTGTAATACAACGAATTTACATAACCCAGTGTCGGGTAAAGAAAACATCGTTATGAAACTTGTCTCTTAATTACATATTTCGTAAGATTAAACCAAACGGCGGGCGAGCTGAAATGATTGAATGTTGACTTCAAAACAGCGACTCGCGAATTACACACCTCTATAGAATCCGTTGTAGCAAGATTATTTTACGTACTGGCCGTGCCCGCGGCTTTGTCCGCGTGGAGTGTGATATACAAAACTGTGACTAATAAAGTCATCTGAACGTATACCGTGTTATTACAAAAAAGTTAAATACGTATTAAATACTTGGTTTAAAAAAGTTTCCTAATACATGCACCGCGCTCGCCCGAGGCAAGTTCGCGTTATCCTTTTTCACAAGTCTAACCTGACGTAACCAAAGCGAGACAAAAGAGCAAGATGGCGAACATTCAGCGACCGCGGTGCATTTAATATGAGACCTTTTTAAAGCCAGGGTTCGTTACGTATTTAACTTTTTTGTATTAACACCGATAAAGTTTTTTTTTTATGTCATAGGTAGCAAACGAACAGGTGGGTCACCTGATGTTAAGTGATCACCACCGTCCATGGACACTAACAACACCAGAGGAGTTGCAAGTACGTTACCACCCTTTGGGAAGGGTTAGGGGAGGGGAGGTGGTCTCCGGCGCTCTCACTAACCGAACGAAACGCAACAATGCAAGCACTGCTACTTCACGTCGGTTTTCTGCGAGAGGGTGGTACTATCCCGGACGAGCCGACCCATTCATGCTGAAGCCAGTAATAGTTTCAGCGTGGCTCTACCACCATTTAGTAGTTATATCTTAGTCATTAGTTTAATGACTATCTAGTTTTCTCTCATACTTAAGTCGCTTCGTCATTAAAAGTACAATAACTTTTGATACACGGAACCGATTTTAATGAAACAAAGACTAAAGGTTGCTCGAAGATATGCTTTATGTTAATGACTGCGTCCGGTACCGCTATGACATATCCGAGAGGCGAGACTACAACGCCACCCGGGGAACCACTATTGACCTGTGATACCGCGCTATTGACTTGACTTTAGTAACACCCCCGTGTTACTAATGACCTCGAACGCTATTGGTCGGCTATTCATTATTCACCCCGGTTGGTGGGAGTTCAGCATATAAAGGGCAAGATGTCACTGATCTGCACGCACTCCTATGTGGAAGTTACTGTAAGGCGAAGCTCTGCCCGGATAAATAGTTAGTGTCTTCAGAATGTTTATTGGTGTTCCTGACTGAGTGGCTGATTATACGTATTGTGTAACAATGGCGAACATTCAGCGAGCGCGGTGCATTTAATATGAGACCTTTTTAAAGCCTGGGTTAGTTACGTATTTAACTTTTTTGTATTAACACCGATAAAAATTTAATGGCTATGTAGTTTTCTCTCGTACTTAAGTCGCTTCGTCATTAAATGTACAATAAAAGGTTGCTCGAAGATATGCTTTATGATTTTTTTAAAGGTTATATTGTGAACACATTACTTTAGCAGCGATAAATGTCCAAATAAACCGACAGATAGACAGGCAGACATTTCTAAAAATCACTGAAATATATTGTATTACTTATTTTTAGACACCTGCGATAACGTTTTTCACAATAATCTAAAAAGTACAAGACACATTAGATTTACATTCTTTATATATGTATAGAAGGTAAATGTGTCATTTGGTTCGGTAATCTAAATCTCTAGTTAGAATGCGGAATTGTCATGCATTTAAAAATAAATAGAAGGCATGAGTTATAGACTCAGCGTGAACTTGAGCATGCGAGGAATCAAAATGTACGGTGTAGGGTCAAGGCGCAGCGCCGCCGCGAGCTTCTGTACAAACCGGACTCTTTGAGGTCAATATCATTGGATTTTATGTTTGTTATTTATTATTTCTCTGAAACAGTTATAGCGATGTTTGATGCAATAGATTATAGACGTAACTGTAACTTGTTTACGCATATATATCAGAATATTTAATTTGAAATCTTCTTCTTCTTATCCTTATCCCACATAAGTAGGTTCGGTACAACATGTTTGTCATGTTGTGGTATATGATTTGCCTTAATTTTTACAATCGGCCGCCTGCCTGACATCGACCCTCCTTGGGATTATTTTGTTGTACCAATGTATTTATGATTATTAGTACATAGTTACGAAGTCTGATAGGATCCTTAGCCTAGCAATTTTTCTGTAGGCTATAGTTTTGGTAGGCTTTTTATAGTGTCTCTTTGAGCGGCACCACCGTTCCGGTTAAAAACAAAGTTCTTCAAGATTATGGTCTGCTTGCTATATTGCTATTTTTATGTAACAGAAAACTAGTCAAGTTTAGATATTTAAATTGAAATAATTAATTGAATTCAGTCATGTACACAGAACTTATTTAAGATAGCGTTAGTAATTCAATATTATAAAATTTAAATGCGCAGTAAAACCACTGTATATAGGAGTTTTTAATTAATCTTTGTCCATCCCCTGTCCCATTATTTGGGGTCGGGTCTCCTCGCATTTTTGCGCCAAACTAATCTGTATTGGATTGTCGTTTCTTGTAACTGGGCTTTCTTGAGGTCTTTAGCAATATCTCCCTACCAAGTTCAAGGTGGGAGGCCTCTACCTCTTTTGCGTTCGGGGAAGGTTCAGAGCTAGTTGGACCACATGATCCTTCTTACGTATTTTTATATGTCCATACTATCTGAGACGGTTTTCGGTCATTTTGTCAACGATTGGTGCGACTTTAAAGCTTCCACGTATATTTATATTGGGTATTTTATCAACTCGAGTGACATTTCCCTCAACATCTTGATCTCATCGACATGTACTATTTGTTCATAAGTCTTTTTGAACAGTTTTTAATTAATATTCATAGAAATGAAATAATAATATTCACAGGGCCAACTATAATAAGTATACTATAATATAACAAAAAAAGCCGAAGCAGTCATAAAGACTGCCGACAACAGCCAAACAATGAAATAACTGTGTTCTCTTTTGAATTATTAAATAAATTGTACTATGAATTGTTCAAATTTAATATTTTTTGTATTTAAAAATGGTTGTGTTAAATTGTTAATAATAGTCTGGTTTTCACATCTATTAACAGAAGGTAGGTTTGGTACAAATTTGTAGGAGGTAGAGCCACGTTGAAGCTATTACTGGTTTCCGCAAGAACGGGCCGACTCGTCCGGGGTAGTACCACCCTCTCACAGAAAACCGACGTGAAGTAACAGTGTCTGCATTGTTGCGTTTCGTTCAGTCTGTGAGAGCGTCGGAGGCCACCTCCCCTCCACTCGTGCCTTCCTCCCTCCCTCCCTCATTCCCCCAAACGAGCTGGTAACGCACTTGTGTCTCCCCCGGTGTTGCTAGTGTCTATGGACGGCGCTGATTACTTAACATTAGGTGACCTGCCTGTTCGTTTGCATCCTATGATATAAACAAAAAGAAAAAAAAGGAGTAATTATATATATTTTTATACAGTTTCTTAATGAATAATTTATTTTTGGGCTGCACAATCTCAATACAAAACATCAATATTAGACGTAAACAGGCCGCTATGCGTCGCTAGTTTGACGCAAACCGTGCATGCGCATTACACTCGGTCACGCTTTATTAACATGTCATGACGCGAAATCATAACTTTATCTCCTGCCAAAAATACCTCTTGACGTGCCTAAAGAGAGTTTCAATTCAAAAAACGTTTTTTTAAAAAAGGACTAACATTACGAACACATGTACACTGATATTTTATATATAGAGATATTTAAAACTTAGTAAGAGGAAAAAAAGTGATTGTATCTTAAGTGAGTTAAGCGTCTTTGATGGTGTTGACACCAAATATACTAAAACATTCATAATTGAAACTGGATGTGTCAACCTCTTTATTCGGGCCAAGAGAACCATTTTTATAAGAATTAACAAATATTATATCATATAGTATAATTTAAGAGAAATCGAATGCCAATTATTTACCAATTAAAGAAATATTTTCGGAGCAAAAAATGTTATGTCATTCATTTTTAATTCGAATGTTGAATATGTCATGGTTTTCTGTAATCTATCTAGATATATTACAAAATACATATATCTTAATTTGCATAGAAATTTGAAACATCATTGATTAAATTATTTCTGTAAAAGCCAAGTAGAAACAAAAAAAAGGTCTAATTAGGACTATCACTACATATTATAAAACAAAGTCTTCCGCCACGTCTGCCAGCTGTCTGTCTGTCTGTTCCCGATAAACTCAAAACTACTGAACGGTTTTTTTTTTCGAACTGACTACGCTATTGACCCAGCAAGGTCATAACAGCTTCACCGGACTACGTACTGAACGGATTTTTATGCTGCTTTTACCAATAGATAAAGTGATTCATGAGGAAGGTTTAGGTATATGATTTGTGAAGGTTTTTTAATTTATTATCAGGGCGGGATAGCGACCGCCGGGCCCGCTAGTTTTCTTTTGAAGGAGTAATAAGAAAATGATAAATTTTACCAGATATTTTTATATTAAATCGTATTATCATCGTATCACGGAACTGATAGAAATGAAATGGATTTTTTTAAACAGTACCATTTGGCGTGGATTGCGCCATATATATATATATATAATGGAAATACAATTCTTTTTAGACCCAATCACTTTAAGACTACTGAACGTACTAGAATATGACCATTCGTAGCGAAATTTTAGATTTCAACGATAGTTTTAGATTACTTCTTTTTAGGAGTACATCGACTCTTGCCATTTTTATAATATCAAATGAAACGGGACGTTATCATCTAGAAATCGAAATTACGTAACCGATGTAACTTGTAAATAAATCACGGCGTCAATTCAGCCAAGAACATCCACTGCTAGTCATATGCCTCTCACAGAGAGTGCCAAAATGACTGGTTTTACATTGCTTTGCATTGTTGGCGTGGCGATTATGCCCATACGTTCCTTCGTGAAGAGGCCTATGGCTCTGCAATGGGCATCTTAAAGGCTGATCATCATCAAATGATGATTATGATGTATCTTTATATGTTTGTCACCACTCAAAGAATACCCTTACATCATCGGCCGTTTTACAGGCAATATTATTTTATCGTGGCACGACAAAGTGGTTGCACTGTGCCTGATGATAAGCACAGTACAATTCAAAAACAACGGCGACCACCGGCAGATACGCCAACCTTCGTCGGTCGTCGCTGTCATGCCGGCCTGCGTAAATACTCCTTCAAGTAACGCTTGAAGGACCCCATGTTATAGGAAGGAGTGAAAACCGGCCGGAAGATTGTTCCATAGCTAACAGCTGTGTCCTACTTACTGCTCGTTAAACTAACCAACTGAAAGTAAAGATTAGTGAATGCAATAATTTATTATTTCATAGCAGTATAACTAGAGTAAGATTAGATTGTTAGAGACCCATTGTTGGACCAAAAGTCTTTTCCCGTGCGATGGTTTGGGAATAATCATCACGCCAGCCCACGAATTGTTCGAGATTTTAGATGTATATAAGTCGTGGTTTAAGAGCATTCCTTAGGTTCAAGTTTCCTCATGATGTATTCCCTTACCGTCATCCGATAACGCTACCAGATTTATAGTAAATGTACGCGATTTAATTCTTCTAGGGTGGCATATCAAAGTACGAATAAGAATGAAACGAATGTGAGTTTTTTATATAACTATCATAGTGAATGTTATTAACAACAGCCGTAAGGAAGTGCCATTAAAATATGCTTCAGAATAACTTAAGATTTATGTAAAAACCCGTCGAGGTCGACCGGACCATAGCCGGGGGCATTAAAGCAAAGTGGGTTAACACACATTCTGCACACGTTTTATCTTGTTGTTCGGTAATTCTTTCAAATCACACGGATCACGCGAACTTTCGGCCCTAGTATTCCGGTTAACTGCGCATTCGTGGTTCTATTACTACCATAGTTTCGACCAAACACTTAACGACGATTAAGTTTATATATAATTTAGAACGCGCATGGATGAAATTACACCATTGGTTTGAGTCTTTCTAATCTATACTTAATTACATAGTATAAAACAAAGTCCCTTACCGCGTCTGTCTGTCTGTCTGTTCGCGATAAACTCAAAAACTACAGAACGGATTTTCATGCGGTTTTCACAAGTGGATAAAGCAATTGTCGAGGAAGGTTTTGGTATATAATTTGTCAAGGATTTTTTTATAATCAAGGCGTGACGCTATAATATTATAAAGCTGAAGAGTTTGTTTGCTTGAACGCGCTAATCTCAGGAACTAGTGGGCAAATCCTTACAGTGTTAAATAGCTCATTTATCGAAGTAGGATATATAACATCACCTAAGACCAATAGGAGTGGAGCACCAATGAAGAATGTTTGAAAATCGGGGTTTTTTTAGCGTTCGCCCAAAGTAACTAATCTACGTGGACGAAGTCACGAGCAGTAGCTAGTTTTATTATATAAACACGTCTAACTCTAGATAATTATGAAGGAAAGTTCGTAAAAACTTATACTCAGTAATCTGATACCAAACTAAACCCATGAGTAAGGAATTCATATTACTGACGTACCTAAATATTAAAATGATAATCATAGAAAATGCAATTCTTCAGTTTTATAATATTAGTATTGCTGTGTATTTGGTAACTAGCTGGCCCGTGCCTACTTCGTTGGGTGGTAATAGGCATTATCAAGCTACAACTTTTCTCTGGAACTCAATCATATATCTCTCGTCGTTAAGGCAGCGTTCGTAAGAAACGTTTTACCATTTTTTCTCCGACTACCCAGATATTACCCCTTACAACCTGACAAACTTTACCTATTTATGAAATTAGTATAGATAATATAATTAGTTAATAGCTTCTGCCCGCGACTTCGTACGCGTGGAATGGTTATTTTAGGCTAAGACGCAACGGAAGCTCAGAAAAGGAAAAAATACCCCGATTTTGCAACATTCTTCATTGCTGTTCCGCTACTATGGGTCTTAGCGTGATGATATATAAAGCGGGAAATGTACTGTTACTACTGGCTATATTATATATATATATATATATATACGAATAGGATTTAGGATAATTGGAATAGATGACGCAATTTTTATATTTACATGATATTTAAATGAGCGACGTGTAGTGATCTCTTTCACACTTAATGATTGTTGCATAAAGCTTACTCGCTCGCACGTTGTCGTAACGTCTAACTATTGCCATTGTCAATAATAATAACAAACGACGAATAGTCAATAGCATAATAATATACTCAATGATTTGTTACCATTGTGTTGGATCTTTTAAAATGTTGGTTGGTAATGACGAACTCTAACTTATGAACACTTAATACTGTGAAGCTGTGAGGTAGTAATATATTATAGTACAATAATGTACGGCCAGATCGTAATAAAAGTTGCTTATCAATATACCAAGAGAAAGACCAAGATACAGAGAGACACTTTCCGTTTTAGTTAAAATCGATTCGTAGGTAGCAAAAGCTACTGCCAGAACGGCGGTTCTCTACTTAGCTACAGACAACACTAATGATTTATGTAATGGATGACATTAGATATATCCCTGATTCCTTCTCATCTGTTGTCATATCATTTTAAAAAAAAACTGATTATATTTAATCAAAGTATCTCCGTCATCAACACGCCGGCCATGTCATGTAGATTTAATTTCAAAGGCATTGCGGTTTCTGCCGTGTTCTGAATTTCAATCATGATTCATATCGCGTTAAAATAGACGGACGTTCGATTTGCAGAATTGTGTAACTCGAGAAATTAAAAATTTCGGACACGTTATTTAGTTTATCGACTATTTTTAGTCGACGTGCTTAGTTTTTTATGCTTCTCGTGTAGATTTGTTATTGTTTTATTGTGAATACGTGTATGGCGTATTGATAAAATTTGACAATTGACTACATTCTAATGAAGCACTGAAGTAAATAAACGAAACATCTGGCTTTATTATCTCACAAACTGACGAACGTAATGTAAAAGAATTCATATGTACTAGATAATTCTATATTATATTTTTATTAGCTTCAAATTATTTAGGATAACAATGAACGGACATAACTACACTGGATATTAGATAATTCTTCTTTAAGAATCTAAGAACATAGATTTAGAAAGTGAGAAAGTAATACATAAATATAAAAATAAAAATACACGTAAAGTAGGATATTTCATTGTTTTTAAAATGAAAAATAACCTATGACCTTTCTCAATAAATGGACAATAAAATAAAATATTAAAATAAACTAAAAAAGCAATTATGTGTATAATATTACTATTTATATTAAAAAATACAATATTTAAAATTTTTGTATAATTTGTTTATAGCTCTATATTTGCTATAATAATTTTATAATGAAAACGATAATTATAAAAAAAGTTTTGAAATTTATGTTCGAATTGAATTCAAGGTTGAAATAATAATTTAAATTCCAAATGTAGAGTATTTTATTAAGAAAATGGCTGACATTATTGAATTATTGTGTTTGTTTAGGTGGTTTATTTTATATTTTGTATTTAATGAATATCCGTTGTACGTTTATGCGAACTAATTTCCATTATCGGCTTATTAAAGAAGTTTTATCAGACGCCAGTAATTTAACTTTTTTAAATGATTTTGTTGTTTTAGTGAGATCTGAGTTTTATTTGAATTAATTATGTCTTATATTTATTAATTGTAATTTCGTCATTACCTATTAAACTGTTAATTATTACTTAGGGATTTTTTGTAGGTGGTAGAGCAACGCTGAAGCTATTAATGCTTTCAGCATGAATGGATCGGGTCGACCGGGGTAGTACCACCCTCTTACAGAAAACCGATGTGAAGTAACAGTTGCATTGTTGTGTTTCGTTCGATCACTGAAAGCGCGGGAGGTTCCACCTCCCCTCCCCTTTCCCCTTCTCTTACTCCCTTTCTCTCCCAAGACAGGTTGACAATGCAATTGCGACTTTATATCCTATGATATAAAAAAAACTTTATCTATTTTTCATTTAACATTATACACTGTGACTGTTTAAAGAGTGACAACCTTCAATCGTGTGATAGTTCATGGTCACATTTAACATTAAAAAAAATATATCAAAAAAACTAATAAACAACGAAGAGAACCTAAGTTAAAGTTTGTTCTAAGACTTTCAAAAGTATGGGTACAAATTTAAATAAACCTAGGTTGAATGACCGGTGACAAAACCTGCGAGCGGCGTCCCGGAGTTTATAACTTTCGATAATAATACGTACAATAAACCCCTTAGGTTGCTCAAACTGTAAAAAAATATTCTTTGTTAGTGGTTGGGTTCACTTTCATTGCACATTTACTACACCTGACGGTCATTGGCACTGATTAACATAGACGGGTAGAGGATTTTGACTATAATTGTAATCCGGTGAAGCTGTTAAGACCTTGCTGAGTCAATAGCATAGTCAGTTCGAAAAAAAAAAATTGACTATAATTTTTGTATTTTCTAGATAATTAGGTCAAATATTAAGCACCAATTTTAAAAAATTGATTTATAACGAGTATCAAGTACTGAGTATCCTGTAAAAATATTGCTAACGAGTAACCAGTCCCCCAGTATATTTTTATTTCTGACAAACAAAACACTTTACTTATATATGTAGATAATATCTCAAATTATAAAACATTTGATGTTGCAATTAAAATTAGCTGAAATGAGATTTAAGTAATAGACGATTTCATTTCTAAAAATATGATAAAATTGTGGCTATTTAAGTTATCCCTCTTTCTCTAAGTGGTCGTTATAAAGTGAGAGTTCATCGAAAAGCAAGGATTGGGGCCACGACCTTGTGTCAGAACTCATAGTTAAATACGTTTGAATCGGTACATAGTTTATTTAGGTCTTTATTATTTCAATATTTCTGGTTTTTATTTATCATTTACAGGTTTTAGCGTTTGGCCACAATTCCATCTGATGTTAAATGTCGATGTAGTTTAGACAAGATTTTGTAATAAAGTATTTTAAACATATGTTCAACAATGACCGACCCTCCCGATGAAATAACGGCAGTGAACGATCAGTACCAGCCTGTCTCTCCAAACAGTAACCACAGATCACGCCGCCGTGGTCTAGGGATAAATTTCGCTCCCGCACACCAGACTAGGCCCCCCTCGGCAACTGCTCAAGCCTAGGTCCGTTCCTTCGGCGTGGAGCCCTTGAGTACGCTGCTCGCGCGATACAGTGACACAAAATCTTACATCACTGCGACAACATTACTCATATCACCTTCACACACGTGCACGCATACACGCTTACACATGCAAGTGGAAGGGTTTTATCTTTTTTCCCTTATCAAACTGAAATAGTTTAGAATATTATCCGATACGAAATATATATAAGAGTTGTTGAGTTATGTATGCTTGGTACACATATATGTTTCAACAACTCATATATGTATGAACAGTTAGCTTAGCTTAGGTTAGCTTACATAGGTCGCGAATTGCATGTATCAGGCAACAGCCAAAGCCGAGGTGTGCCGCGCACCCTTGAGCTAGTTGTCAAAATAAAATCGGCTGAGTGCCTTAAGCGCTCGCCTTAGTAGTCCGGTGAAGCTGTTAAGACCTTGCTTGGTCAATAGCGTAGTCAGTTCGAAAAAAAAAAAATTCAACAATGTTTAATATTTTAGACACTGTTTAGTAAAACTCGCGTTATAAGCGTGTTAATTTTTGTTTTCGTAATAAAACCGGTAGTGTGTATTTGGAATTTGCGATATTTAACTTAAAAACATTTGTAACACTTAAATATTCATGCCAAGAAATAATTCACACAAAAATAGTTCCATGAAATATAGAACGTCGACGTACGTAATGTCAAGTCATTAGTTTTTTACTTAAGGGTCGGCAACGCGCATGTAACGCTTCTGATGTTACAGGCGTCCATAGGCTGCGGTGACCGCTTTTCATCAGGCGGCCCGCATGCTTGTTTGCTACCGACGTAGTATAAAAAAAAAATATAGAACGTTTTTCACAGTAGGGAAGTCGCGTGCACAAGCTAGCCTTTGATATAGAAACGTGGTATTCGATGTTGTAGTCAAAAATATTTTCCCATAAACATAATAATAATACGTGCCTTTTAGATATAGGTAGCGTAAAAACGTGGTATGTAGCGTTTGGATAAATCTAAAACAAAGTTTCCTCACGTTCGTATTGTACGTAATACGGTAAAGATAAAATATTCAAGTGTTATCCAATTGTTTGTTGGGTAATCAGGTGTATATGCTCGGGCCATGTGCTTAGCCAATAACTCTCGGAGGTGTCTTCTCGCACGCAATTTGCTGCTAACAGCAGCGCGCGGGGGAACCGCATCAGGGTTACCCCTCTGGCGGTGGCATCACTCTACCCCCGCTTTTCACGGGGGTGTCTAATTTTTCGGGTGCAATCGTCACTTGCGTGACGGTGCCCCTGTGGCGTTGTCCAAAGTATTCTTGCTTGCTCTCTGTCTGTGGTGTTGAACTCTGGTGGAGAAGGTGATGGTCGGCTTACGCAAGCGGGCTGGGCGGACAGATCCGCAGGCTGTGCGTCGCTCTGTGTTGTAAAGCGTCTCTTCGTTCGTCTATTTTGTCGCGAATTTCTGATTCTGTAAGGCGTCTTGTTAATTCGTCTTTTTTGTCGCGAATTTCTGATTTTGTCAGGCGTCTTCTGCTCTGATTGTTTTTCCGGGGGGGGTTGTTGGCGGGGGCCATGAGGCTCGCCTGCGCCGACTCCTCCACCTCTGTGCGTGGCTCCATGGGCCGCCCGTAACCGGACCGGGCTACGGTGCCGGCTCGGCGGTTCCGCATCTCGCGTTGAAACACGTGGCATCTTTTTCTATTATTCGCCGTGTGGGCTCCCCCGCAGTTTGCGCAGGTCGCCGGTTCTGTTTTTGGGCGTTCACATTGGCGGGCGGGGTGTGGCCCCCCGCACCGCACACAGGCCATCTGTCTATGGCAGTGTACTGAGGAATGCCGGAACTGTTGGCACCTGAAACATTGTGCCAACCGGCGTTCCCCTCTCCATGCTTCTATTTGTATTGGCATCAATAGCAGCCTATCGACTTCATATATAGCGGGTGTGATTCCGGGCGTTCTCTTGAGACAGACGTGGAAGATGCACCCGTTTCTTCCGTTACGTCCGTCTATCTGTCTGGCGTATTCTGCAGCGAAGCCCTCCTCTCTGAGGGCTTCTTGCAGTAATTGTGGGTCGGTCCCTCTAGGTAGGCCGCGTATTGCGACCTTCAGGCGTTGGTGTGTCGGAGGCGAGTAGGTGAACCATCTCGCCTCCTCTTGGTTCTTCAGGTATTCGCATATTTCCATGTATTCCATGTTGTCTGCTGGGAAGAACCTCAGTCCTTTCCCGTAGGCTCTCACATTTGGGTTGTGATCTAGTATCTCGGCGATCCGCTTGAGATGCTCGGACCAATCAGGGAGGCTCTCGACGATTATCGGCGGATAGTGTCGTCTCACTTCAGGCGTCTGTGCGATGGCTGTGCTTCCATCTCGCTCTTTTAGGTCGGCGGCTAGACCTTGCGATGGTCTAGTGATCGCGGGTGTCGATTGCGCATGCGCGGATGGCGCCACTGCGCGGTCAGTGGTCTTGCGCGGTTTAGCTATCGCGGCCGCGGGTTCCGTACGTTGCGACGATACGGAGGGGGGCTGCTCGCGGGCAACCCCTCGCGACGAAGCGGGCGCTGGCGAGGGTGCGATCGCCTGCGCCGCTAGCTTAGCGCGCGAAGTGACTTCTTCTAGCTTGGCGATCTTGTTTCTTTGGTGTTCTGGTATTGGAGGCGTCTTCAAATTCCCTCTGGCGGCAAGTTGTAGCGCCGCGACGTCTTGTTTAGACGGAGTCTTCCTTTCGTGCTCAGCCTCCTGGAGGCGCAAGTACAGCGCCATCCAGCGGATCATCCCCTCAGACGTCGACCTCGTCCGATCTAGAATAAGATCGGCGAGAGTGAACACATCACTCTCGGAGTAAAACGCCTGAGAGGATTCTCCCCCGGACGGCCTCTGTCGCGCCTCTGAGGTTTGAGTGCGAATTACGGGCACGGTGTTGCGGTGTCCGGTGGGCGATGCAGTAGTCTTCGAGGTTGAGGGAACGGGATCCGTAGGCAGTGCAGTGGTCGTTGGTGGTCGGTCTGGTTGGCCCTGAAAAGGGCCTTTTTTGGCAGGTCTCGAGCTCGGCGCCGGCCGGGGCGCGGCGGCGGCAGTGGGACGCATTGTTACGCAGGACTGATCGTGGCACTCGCATAAACACGTCCTCGCGCGCTGAAACAACGGGGCGATCTTTAGCCAATAACTACCGCATAGCGGGTAAAATTTACGCAGGACTGATCGTGGCACTCGCATAAACACGTCCTCGCGCGCTGAAACAACGGGGCGATCTTTAGCCAATAACTACCGCATAGCGGGTAAAATAGTTTCTGTAAAACATTTTTTAATTGAATTTTGATCAGCAAACTTTTTGTGTTACGAAATGTGATAGCGGTAAACACCGTTTCGGGTATAGTGTTGACAACATCGGTTCTCCTCCGATCACCGAAGTTTAGCAACGTCGAGCGCGGTCGCTATTTGGATGGGTGACCGCCTGGGAACAGCGCGTGACGTTGGCTTTTTCTTGTACTTTTTATAAAGAAGCACACACACTTTTTTCCTATATGTTATAAAAAGTATCTTACGTCATTCTCTATCCTGGCTCACCTATATTCTCAATTTTTTTTTATACTAGCTCGGCAAAATGACTGCACTATGCCTGATGGTAAGCACAGTACAATCCATAAACAATGGCAACCACCGAGTGACATACTATCCATCGTCGGTTCGTATCGGTCGCTGTCATGCCGGCCTGCAAAAAGCGGGATATGCACAGGCTGATCCCGAAACGCGATCCGCTGAAACGAATCAATATGACGGGCTTTTTCGCCATATACATGGTGGCTGCGACCCAGTCGGGCTGTGAAACCCAACCACCCCGCTTTCGCCATTGCCTCGTTCGTTATTCAGCCGGGTGCACCACGCGCAGGTGAGGTTGGCTTGGGTGTCTCAAGTCTTATGATGTTATTCGACACCCCTTACGCCCCAGTCGATTCAGAGCTTTGGTCATGATAAAGTAATATACGGGAGTAATTTTCACATCCATACACATAATAAGATTGTAAATTGTTGTAAATCTACCGTGTCTGTACTTTTTAGATTTTTGTAAAAAAAATGTTGCATGTGTCTAGTAATACATTTCAATTATTTTTAGAAATTTGCCTGTCTGTCTATTTGGTCTCGCATCACTGCTAAAATATTGCGTTCATGATAAAACTTCTTCAAGAAAGTATACCTTCGAGTAACATTTTGTTTCATTGAAATCGGTTCGGTTTATCAAAGGTTATAGTAATTTTAATTACGTAGCGACCTAACTACGTGAGAAAAGTAGATAAATAAATGAACTTAATATATTCAGATGGCTTTATTGGATGGATTAGTCACTATTTTTTACATTAAGTTTCTTGTACACCTAGTTTGTAATATTAATATCTTTTGACACGGCATTCTTAGTATTTAATAAAAGAAGCTGCGATATAAGTGTACATTCGAAGTACAAATGTACGAACGCAGAACCACTTCATCTTATCGTATATCTAATCAATACAAAAGCATGTGAAAACAAGTGAGAAATTGCTGAAACAGTGGATAACGGGACGTGATATCGACGGAATGTAGCTGGCTCGTCGGTTGTGACGATGCCGGTTTAGATAAGAACATATCTATAGGTTAATCGCGTGGAATGTCAATCAATTGGCCCTTGAGTAGGGTTACCAAATTTTGTAAAGAGATTTTTAGGATAAATATCATAACAATTTATATTACGCATAGAACTGTGTTTGAATGGAATTGGTGACGTAAATTCACAGGAGTCCCTTCCGAGAATATTTATAAGAATGTAAGGCAAGGCTTACGAGGTAATAGTAAGACCAGTTTTACTTCGACAGAAAGTCTATGAACAAAACTCTGCACCAATCAATATCAACTGTTAAAATGGACTAACGCGCAACCCACTGTAATTGCGCGTTAGTCAATTAGTTTTTCCATCTTCGATATAAAGGTTATTTTGGTGGTATAGTCGCAAGCGTTGATATATCGGTTCTTAGTCCCCAAATTTGAGCTCCGATGTGAGCTCAGCAATATGTTGTTGTGATATTAAATTTATTTTACTACTTTGAATGTGTAATACAACGCATTTACATAATCCGGTGTCGGGTACAGAAAACATCGTTATGAAACTTGTCTCTTAATTACGTATTGCGTCAGATTAAAGCGCCGGGCTGAAATGTCTGAATATCGACTTCAAAACAGCGACTCGCTAATGACACTCTTCTCTATAAAGTCACTAGTAGTATGATGTTTACGTCAGATTGAAGCGCCGGGATGAAATGTCTGAATATCGACTTCAAAACAGCGACTCGCTAATGACACTCTTCTCTATAGAGTCACTAGTAGTATGATGTTTACGTCAGATTGAAGCGCCGGGATGAAATGTCTGAATATCGACTTCAAAACAGCGACTCGCTAATGACACTCTTCTCTATAGAGTCACTAGTAGTATGATGTTTACGTCAGATTGAAGCGCCGGGATGAAATGTCTGAATATCGACTTCAAAACAGCGACTCGCTAATGACACTCTTCTCTATAGAGTCACTAGTAGTATGATGTTTACGTCAGATTGAAGCGCCGGGATGAAATGTCTGAATATCGACTTCAAAACAGCGACTCGCTAATGACACTCTTCTCTATAGAGTCACTAGTAGTATGATGTTTACGTCAGATTGAAGCGCCGGGATGAAATGTCTGAATATCGACTTCAAAACAGCGACTCGCTAATGACACTCTTCTCTATAGAGTCACTAGTAGTATGATGTTTACGTCAGATTGAAGCGCCGGGATGAAATGTCTGAATATCGACTTCAAAACAGCGACTCGCTAATGACACTCTTCTCTATAGAGTCACTAGTAGTATGATGTTTACGTCAGATTGAAGCGCCGGGATGAAATGTCTGAATATCGACTTCAAAACAGCGACTCGCTAATGACACTCTTCTCTATAGAGTCACTAGTAGTATGATGTTTACGTCAGATTGAAGCGCCGGACTGAAATGTCTGAATATCGACTTCAAAACAGCGACTCGCTAATGACATTCTTCTCTATAGAGTCACTAGTAGTAAGATGCTTATATTTCGTACTAGGTTTAGCTCGTGGCGTCGCTCGTATTAATGTCAGTTTAATCAATCGCCAGGGAACAGTACATTTTGTTTGTTTGAATGGTATACGTTCTAACTTTATATCCTTCTTGACATTATGTATGCAAAATTTAATGTTTATCAAATGAGTAGCTAAGACCGGAATACGTAACAAACAAACAAAATTACATTTCATGATATTAGTAATGATTATAAGACAAAAAATCATATAAGAGAGCGCCTGTCCATGGCCACAACAAGATAGGACTAGGTAGATTATAAGCCACTTGATTCACAAAATTGGGAGGTTATATTCATCTTCGGCTTGACTAACAAAGATATTGGGCAATGTAAATGTCGCTATTTGAGTAAAGCCGACCGGTTATAAACGAGAAATGCCAAGAAGACGCGTCTAAAAAGCGTGATTTTATTTATTTCTTGGAAAATACGCCGTCAATAAAAGCATTGATGAACTTTTGATTTATTACTCACGTAATCAAATGTACTCGTGATGACCGATCTATCGATTTCAAATTGAATTCATTTAGAAATAAAATTATTCACTTATGACCACTCTAATGATGTAAAAACGAGACGTCCCACCTCTTGTAACACGGTTGGCGATCCTACTTCTCTAAGCTTAAAAGTCAAATGGCGTTTTGTAAACCACAAGCTCATTGGGTATGAAAAATGGCGTGTCGGTAATTGTATATATAGTTTGCTGACCTTTTCTTTGACCTCGGGGTTAAAATTTTCGATACAAAAAAGGTATTACAAGAATATACTTCTAAACCATGTTGTATGGTTTTATAAATATTTATATCTTTAAAGAAAACCTAAGCCTATGTATTACGTTTGTACATAGTCTTACTTGATTTTAAATAGTGATGTTACATAACTCGGTAACATGATAAAATTAGAGGACTGGTTCTCAAGCACTGCTGGCGGAACATACCTCTCAGGGGTTTCCAAATCATAAATACTTTACACAATTTAGGCACTAAGAAGGCACTTATGATCGTTAAAACCATTATATATGTATCTTACCGATTAAAGATATGCGTTACTATTTACGTTTTAATTTCGACTGCTGAATGCTCAGACTGCTGGATGCTCCCACTACGACATATATATTATATGATAGTATAAAAACCTTCACAAATTATATACTTAAACCTTCCTTATACACTTTATTTACTGGTGAAAACTGCAGAAAAATCCGTTCAGTAGTTTTTGACATTACTGCGAACAGACAGACAGACGTAATTTATGAGTTTGTTTTATAAAATGTCGTGATTTCCGAGATATAAATCAAATCAAACATTCAGACAAGCGAAACTGCGAGCAAAAGTTAGTTAAGATTAATTTGTTGTACGTTGTTTACGCGACCCTGATATTTCCACTATGATTGCATAGAGAAGACAGCAATTAATACCTCAGTCGAAAAAAAAAGTAAAGGGAAATCAGATAAGCAAACCACGCAGACGAGTTTTTAATTAATGTAAGAATTTTCATTTGTACCACACGATTATGTTATCAGTTGTTATTGTTTATTATTCAGTTATGCAGTTACATTCAGACTTCATTTAGTTGGTTAATGGGAATAGGAAAGTACCGTTAAATTGTTAATTTCATTAAAAAAATACAATATTAATCTATATATATCTTATATATAAAATTCTCGTGTCACAATGTTAGTTACCATACTCCTCTGAAACGGTTTGACCGATTTTTATGAAATTTTATATGCATATTCCGTAGGTCTGAGAATCGGCTACTATCTATATATACTTTTCATACCCCTAAGTAATAAGGGTTGTTCACCCCTAACATCTATTTTTTATCTTTTTAACAAATTTTTTTTAATTTTGTTATAACGAGGCATTAAAAAATACATACAACCCTAAATTTTCACCCTTCTAACACCAACCCCTATTTTTTAATAGTCATTTTAGTGATTAATAATTTTTCATCCCACTCGATAACTGATTAATTATTTTGAAAATTATTTCACTGTTAGAAAGGTATATGAGATTACGTTTTATTTAGGTAAATATATATTATATAGTAAATGGGGCGCGGAGGTGAGGGTCAAAGGAGCAACACAGTGGATATCGGGAAGACATTTCTTGCCAATATATATATAGTATAGTTTCGAGTCACAATTGGACTCGATAACAATACAATAGGGTTTTAAGTTTTTTAAGATTTTTGGCGTTTGAAAATAAAATTGGAACCGGTAATAACCTATTTGGTGCAGACGAAGTTGCACAGGTCAGCAAGTATACAATAAGAAATAAAATACATTTCAACATTTTTAGAAGTGTCTGTTTATCTGTCTGTATGTTTGTTTGAGCACTAATCGTTGCTAAAGTACTGCGATAAATCATATCCTAGAGTAACATTTAGTCTTGGCTTCATTAAAATCGGTTCAATCTATCAAAAGTTATTGTAATTTAAATGACGACGCGACTCAAGTACGAGAGAAAAGTGGATAAGTAAATGGACTTAATACATTCGGATGATTTTATTAGTTACTGTTTTTTTACATTAGGTTCCATGCGGACGGAGTCACAGGCACAACTAGTATTTAATTTTTTTTTATATTCATGGGTCGGCACGGCGTATTGACTGCACTATGCCTGATGGTAAGCACAGTACAATCCAAAAACAATGGCGAACACAGAGTGACACATTATACATCGCCGGTCGCTGAATCACTATGACGGGCTTTTTCGCCATATACATGGTGGTTGCGACCCAGTCAAGCAGTAAAACCCCACCAGCCCGCTATCGCCATTGCCTCGTTCGTTATTCAGCAGGGTGCACCACGTGCAGGTGAGGTTGGCTTGGGTGTCTCAATCTTATGATGTTATTCGACACGCCTTACATCCTAATAATAATATCAGTTAGCATGTAAACTAATAGAGTATCGAAAAGTCAAGAATCTCCCTAAAATAAGCCACACGAGGTTCATAATACTCCTCAAAATAATATATAGGGTTTCCTGCTG
>MU158722.1:388395-399479 GCA_015888305.1 Antheraea pernyi
TCCTGCTTTTACAAACATTATTATACATTCTAATGTAAACGAATGCAAACCTTTATGTAATCTGTGAATTATATATTTATCGAACGTTCATAAATCTGTCAAATTTATACGAAATTAAAAATCTCATTAAATACTATATACATTTAAATAAAATAGAAGTGTCTATTGTTTATCCAAGTTATCATCTTCTAATTTGATGAACCGATTGTGACAGTCTAGGGTACAGTTTATTGCGTTTTTCCACAGGGCTTAAACAGTAACGTTAAATTTTGTCAGCGGTAACTTAAATTCAGTAAAATTGTTGTAATTATTACTACTAATAAAAAAATATAAACAATTAAAAAAAACTAGAAAATAATCCGATTTGAAAAATTATTTCATTGTTATATAGCTCATTTATTGAGGAAGGTTATAGGCTATATATCATCATACTAAGACCAACAGGAGCGGGGCACTAATGAAGAATGTTGCAAAATCGTTTTTTTTTCCTCTTGAGAGCTTCCGCTGCGTGTTAGCGCTACACCAAAGTAACTATTCCACGCGGACGAAGTCGCGGGCAGAGGCTAGCATTTAATAGTATTAGTATTTTTATTTCTAAAATATGCATGGTATTAAAAAACATTATGTTGTAAATAAACGGTCTGGCACATTTTATTACGCGAGAAAAGGAATTAATTTTAACTGCTATGTAAATTTTAAACACATTAGCATTATATATATTAGAATTATTTAAATATTTTGACTGACATGGCGATTACCGTACTTTATTAACAGGTCTATGACATTAAACATTTACAAACTATGGTAGAATTTTTGGCGGGACTTCGTATAGTCTGTGATGTATGGTGATTTGACCCTATATCTTATAATATTGATGGCGTGTTACGTAATATAATTTAAATATATTGGATATGAAGTAGATGAGAAATGAATGGAGCATTAATTCTGAGATATCCAAAACATACTGGACAATTCTTACAAAGGGATTGCCATCATGCTGGAACATTGTAGCCAGTACACAATACTTTATAGTAATTATCCATTAAAATCTTCAATAAAGAGGCTTACTTACCTAAGTAGGAAAAGAAGTACAATTTACGGTTGTGATTACCATTCTTTCTTTAAATTTAACTCCTGTACCATCCGAAACCGTAAGGTTTTAAGCACCATATAAACGAATTAAGACCTTATGATACACGGGTCAAGAGACAGTTATTAGCATAAGTTACAAAAATGTATGTACCACAAACTGTATTTATTATAAAATTTGAAAATCTTGAACGATAACTGAACAAACGACATGGTTGCATTCTGTTATTTAATCAAGGAAAATTATATTAATCAAAATTTTATTTTGCAAAAAATCTTAATATATATTGTAACCTTTCTTGTCTTTCTTAATTTTAAATATACTAGTAGTCGTTTAGTGGTCGAAATTCGACCATAATTCATTTTGACATTCATTAAGACCAAAGACAAATACAAAAATACAAATCATTTATCAATTAATTATTAATGTATATTATGGATTTACATATAAAATATAATATGTTATCATAAAATTAACCTAAAATTTTACCAGTTAACTTCAAAGGGCATGTAAGGTATGGAACGTGTCATGTTAAAAATATTAAACATAGGATGAAAAAGGGTAAGGGAGTAAGTGGAACGTAAGAGTAAAATGACGGATAGCGAAACGTCATTTTCATTTACATGTGTGTATATGTTGTGTATCATTCAAGAAGTAGTGTGAGTAATGTATATTTAAATTAATTTAATGTGTTTAAATGCATCTTATATAAAAAAATAGCTTTGTGCACTTCTAGACATAAACTTTAATTATGCCAAATTTCACGTTCATCCGTTCGCGCAATTCGCTTAAAAAGGGGTACAAAAATTTTCGCTCACGTATATAGACGAAGAGATTTTATATTTGATTAGACACTGATATTTTTGTAATATCGATGGTGTTAATTTTAATTTGCATAGAGTTACGCGTAATAAAACATAGGGTTATAAAACACGGACTAGCGTTAATTTATACGGAGTATGATTATATGGTGAAAACAATCGTAAGAAAACTATCTCATTTTCTTGAGTTTCCAACGAATAAACACGCTTTTAATCTGATTCGAATAAATCAATCTTTGCTTTCTTTCCCTCGTTTCTATCTTTCAATTTATCTCTTCGACAATACATTTCTCTGATTCGAGTCTCGGAATCAGTTTTATTATACATACATACTCAATTATGTTATGTATATTTTTTATGTTTCTGTATAAAAAGACAATATTATATGTATTAAAATTCTATATATAAATAGGAAAGGGGAAACGATTTAGAACAACTCCCTCCTTTGTTTCTCAGCCGATTTTCTTCTTTGTTTTTCTTTGGTACCTAATGACGAATTTTAGTTTTATCAATAACATTTTTGGAGATTTTTTTCTTTATGGTCTAAGTTAACCTAAGTCTAAGTAAAGTTAAGTAACAAATACTCAAGGGTTGGTTTAAATACATTTTGTTTTAATAGCCTAGAAACATTCTCAAAATTAATAAATAGAATAAAAATAGCTATAGGGCATGTAATTTATAATCTAAACTAGTATTATAAAGCTGTAGGGTTTAGGTCTTTGGTCCGATTTGAAAAAAATATTTTAGTGTTAAGCTTTTTTTTCCGAACTGACTACGCTATTGACCAAGCAAGGTCTTAACAGCTTCACCGGACTACTGAGTGTTAAGCGTTTCATTTATCGCGAAAGGTTATATTGGTAAGGTATGTGACATCACGCTAAGAACAATAGGAGCGAAGCACCAATGAAGAATGTTTTATGTTTTATAATCGGGGTTTTTTTTTCTTATTGAAAAGTTTTCGCTGCGTGTTAACCTTAGTAGTAATGTAATTATTCCACAAGGAATGGTCACGGGAACAGCTAGTTTTACTAGATTTTTAAGACTTAAAGACTACCTACTGAAAATAATTCGTGTAAATATTTATCTAAGCATTGACATATCTCGATTTGTGTCTGACTACGTCAATAACATACAATTTACGTATATTACTTATCTTTTTGCATAAAAATATCGTGTTCTTCAATATCGATTTAATAATTCACTCATTCCGTGCTTCTTGGATCACGTTTATTGAAATAAAATGAAAGTAAACACGTATGTTTTATTTATGAACAGATATATGGATTAAAATGATACATAGTCTCGTAAAAGTAGTTTTACATGATTGTAACAAATATTATTTCATAATATATTGATAATTATGTAAATATATATGATATTACTTAATAACTAATAAATTATCAAACTGTTACAGGAAATTCAGCGTATTTTGACAGTCTGAGAGACAAATTGTCAGACATTTAGTAAAAGTGAGGTTATGTAATAAACTACATTAACAAACGGTTTCTGAAGTATGATTATTTTTATATATTAAGTTTGTTGTATTCGTAGCCTGGAATGATTTTAAAATGTTCACAAATAAGTGGTCAATATACTTTTGTGGTATTTAAAAACAAAAACACAAAGGAAAGAGTAAAGTAAATAGTATTCGTCCAATAGGACAGGCTTAGGAATTAATCCATACTGCCAACTCTGAAGTTAACCATAAAGTTCTTTTTGGCTCCTGTTTTTTTATTAATTTTATTTTGCCTAAATAATCTTCTAGACTCTGTTACTGCTAGTGTCTAGCAGCTAAATATTACAAGTTTCTTGCAATAATTTCAATGAACTAAAGAGATGGTGGCCGTCTTATTAGAACTTTGCAGGCAATTTTTGTGGCAAGTCAGAATTCATGCTCAGTAGTATTATTTCCCTTCCACTTCAATCTTGTGCACAATAACTGTCTTTAGCTCCTGTTATTTCCTTATTAAGAAAAAGGTAAGATTATGGAGCCAATTCAAACGTCGATTTATAATTTGTGTTTAGTTTGAAAGGGTGTAAGGGGTGTCAAATAACATCTAAGACTTGATTCGCTTTTGCGGGTCGCGTTTCGGGATCAGCCTGTGCATATCCAGCTTTTCGCAGGCCGGCATGACAGCGGCGACCGGCGATAGGTAGGGTGTCACGTGTTTACCATCAGGCACAGTACAGTCATTTTGCCATGCTACTATAAAAAAAAGTGCGTGCGTACAATGTACACATGTCAGAAGTGAAACTTCTTTGGCGAACTAATTTATAAGTCTTGTTTATATTTATACAAATCTAAAACATTAAAAAAAAAGAAATATAATAATAATAAAAAAATAGAAAAAAAATAGAATTAAAAAAAATATGAAAAATCTGCGCTTACTGCAAATGACGTCACTTGCTTATTTTCTTATATTTTTTAAATAAACATATAATGATATTCATAAATAATACTTAAACTTATTACAGTAAGATCAAAAAAGATCCATCTCTCTTCTACATGTATTGTTCAGTAAAGAGTTCAATTACTGTTTTTTATTAACAAAGGACTTCGTTTTTTCTTTAATATTCTTGAGTATTATGATTCAAAGTTATTAAGCCACAATATCTTAGGATATTTAAGTACTTCTGCTAAAGACTTATAATGTTTTTAAGATATATAATGCATGTAATTTATATAAGTAATGTATACGATTTGCTGTAGTGGTTTTTAATGATATTATTTAAATATTTTATTGACTTTGCGAGTATGCAAGTAAGCGTGATGTACATTATATTTTAGTATTTTTATAGTATATCGGGCTTATATAATATGTTTTAAAATCTCGTAAATACTATGTGCAGGTAGCGTGTTTTAACAATAGTTATTCAGGAAAGGCGCACGATCGCGTGTTTCTTTCGGAATACTTAACTGACGGTGAGGCCGTAAAGAGAACTTTAGTGAGGCAACTTAGTTGAATACAAATTTTATGGTGTAGCCTAATAAGTGCGAAAGTGAAATTTTTTGTCACGCTTTCGCACCTTAACTAGTAAACCGCTCATCATAAATTGATGAAAATTGCATAAACGTTGTCACGGGTACATAAAAGAATATAAGGATTTTATTCAGATAAAAGAACTGTTTCAGAAGAACACGTCAAATCTATATTAACGCAAGGGAATCCGCGAGCAAACGCTAAGTTATAAATAAATTAGTGAAATGATGACAGTTTCGCTGCCTGCTACATTTTGTACCGTGCAGATCTTCAAAGATTCTACACTTTGAAAAACTGATAATGATTATTAGCTGTACCCGCGACTTCGTCCGCGTGGAATTAAATGTAAAAACAGTGGCATTAATAAAATCATACGTGTATTACAGATAGACATTTCTACAAATGACGGAAATGTAATTAATTCCTTTACTTATTCGTAGACACCTGTAAAAGTTGTTTTTTTCAATAAAAATATAAAAATCACAGACACGTTGGATTTATTCACATTGTTATTATATGTACAGATTTCACGTGTTTTCGCTTGCTTCTTCGCTTTCAAAAAAGTTCTTTTGGTTGATAAATTGAGTAGGTAACTTCGGCAATCGTTACTTTTATAAATATTTCTTGTTAGTGTCGTAAAATTCAATGCACAAAAATATAAATATTATAAAAATATTTAAATATGTGAACTGTGAGGCGTATGAACGTAAATCATTTTAATAAACACATAAAGCGATGTACATATTATAATAAGCTATAAGACTGAGGATAACTTAGTATAAGATATCTTCGTAAACTACATTGTAAATATGAAATACCGTCTCTGTTTATGGATAACTTTAATGAGTCTAGTTTTATGATGATATGTGGGCCGACAGACCGAATATGAATGATAATACTTAAATTTTTATTTATGTTATAAAGCTCAAGATATTGTTGAGTTGTTTTTATTTGCCTAAACGTGTTTATCTCTGGAATTGCCACTTTCTTTTGGAAAAGTCCTTTTAAATCTTATACTATAGTAGTTACCCGCCCTGTCTTCGCACGGAAGAAAAGATACCAAATCTTACCTTTAAAATATTATATAATTATATAATTTGTCCGTCTGTCAATTTTGTCTTTTGCCGTACTCACTCAATTTTTATATGCATATTATATTATACGCAATTTTTCACTTTTCTGTACGATTCCCTTACGAGAAGCGGTGTAAATACCATACACAATGTAGATTAAAGTTTATGACATAATAGTGAGGATAGGCCATGTGGTACGGCACGTCGTCTTGCTTTTCGTGAGCGGCAAAAATAAAAAGCGAGTGGTGCTCTTACAATTCCAAAATTCTCCTCTTTTGTTTTTCCTTAATATTGAAACTCGATAAATTATGATTTATAATTGCATTTGGATTACTAAACGATCACTAATTATATTTGTAAATACATTTCGCTGAATGGCTAATTTAATGTACATAGTACTAGTGAAGCAGCCTTACTGATATTTTGTATATATTGGCATAATATTTAGCGAATCGGTTTCACCGCGTTCCCTACATGGCCGCGGCCCGTGTAATATATGGCCTGCTACGTATTTCAATTAATATTTTGCGTTATGTATCGCTCAGTTCGTTTTGCTCCAGCTCGGTATCACTACATAGTATAAAACAAAGTCGCTTTCTCTGTCCCTATATCCCTATGTATACTTAAATTTTTAAAACTACGCAACGGATTTTGATGCGGTTTTTTAATAGATAGAGTGATTGAAGAGGAATGTTTAATGTATAATAACATCCATTAAATTGTGGAGAAATACTGTTATTTTTGAGGCTTCTAATGTGATGTCGTAAATAATTACATAACCGATTCGATGCAGACGAAGTTGCACGGGTCAGCTAGTTAAACTATATAAATATGCTATACTAGTAGACGCCCGCGAACTGATATATGTATATATTTGTCATTTTTTAAATCGTGCCTGGTTAGTAATCATTATTCAATAAAAACTCTGTTGCTATTGCTAACCAATTGCCAGGTACTGGCTGATGTGATTTAGCTATGGAGGGAAGAGGTATGGATAACCATCTCATATGAAGACATGTTGAAAGAGGGACCAGTTCTCAGCACTAAATAATAACTCGAACACCCTCCAAAATGACGCTAGCATAGGCAACGGTTACGGATAGTCCGAAATATTCTTGTAAATATAACTTAAAATAACTTATAGTGTAATAGAATTTTTGTAAACTTTAAATAATACGTTTAGTGATTTTTGTGTGTTTACTTTTATAAAACTTGGTAAAATAATAGAACAATAATGAATCCTGTCGCTACTGTAGCGCCACTCTAATTTAACGGATTTTTACGGACACTTTATCATACCTTTACACTCCATATATTTAGCACGTCGCGGAGAAGACCAAGAGAATTTCTGTTTCCTATAGTATCTTTATCTATTACAGTTATTGCGTCGTGTGACAGAGAATGTTTTACAAAACCGAAGCAAAGTCGATATTAGCCGGACGTCTCTCTTCGACCTGACATGACAAATCAAATATCGGGTACTGTGTGTGTTCATGGGCACTGTAGAGTCAGCCATTCTAAGCTTAGCAAATTACCATTTTGTATGTATCATAAACCTATTAAACAATAGAAAAAAAAAGGATTGTAATTTTTACGTTATAAGATATTTGGACTTTATTGGACCCAATGATATTCTTGTATTGAAGTTTATGTATCGTTTGAATAAAGTAACATTCGTATAAAATGAGTGAAGATGGAATATCCAGTACATTAGAATTGACACTTTTGGACTTCAAATTCAGGTCAGGTCATCATAAGGACGTAGGTAAATATTTTAATGTATTTTTTGTTTGTTTGAACATGCTAATGTCTGGGACAACGAGATAGATAAGAGATTTAATTATATAATGTTATAGTTTATTGCGGTAAGTTATTTTTATATGTATATAATTCTTCTGTCCGTGTGTATGTGACTGACCTCCTTCTAAACGATTGGACAGATTTTTATGATTTTTTTTTGTGTGTTCAGGTTGATCCAAGAATGGTTAAGATTCACAATTGGACCCGCTAGAATTGAATTTTAGAATTTGTTTATTATCAAAGCAGGACAGTCCTCCGGGACCGCTAGTAGGCTGTATAAAATTTCTCTACGGACCTTAGGAGCGAAGAAATTAACGTACAAAATGTAGATGATAAAGTAGCCAATGTGAGAACCTAATAATTTTATGGGGAGGCAGAGATTAAACGCAAATTAAAAGCCACATGTATTCTAGCCATAGTTATTGATCATTTTTCTTACATAATTATTAACGTGGCCTTGAATTGTCCGTCGGAACGTTCGTATTGCGTATGAATAATGAAAATTAATGGCATAATCGATATAAAAGACCGGTCGTGTCGGCTGAGTCAATCGATAAATGGGGCACGAGGCTCATATAGACTTTGTTATTACGTTAGTTTAACAAATATACGACCATTTAATCTTAACTTGATCATTTTTATGTGCTTGGCGAGTCTTCGCAATAAAATAATCGAGATCTTAAATTTATATTTAGGTGAGGGCTGTTTTTAATTATAAATTATTGTATGGTTTTCTTTTTATCTAAATAGAAAACACCGAATCACGATCTGATAGTGTCAGAGATCGATTCTATGCTTATATGGATTAAAATAATTGATTTTTCTATATCTAGGAGTGTAAGCGGTGTCGAATAACATCATAAGACTTGAGACACCCAAGCCAACCTCACCTGCGCGTGGTGCACCCTGCTGACTAACGAACGTGGCAATGGCGAAAGCGGGGTGGTAGGGTTTTACAGCCTGTCTGGGTCGCAACCACCATGTATACTGCGAAAAAGCCCGTCATAGTGATTCGCTTCTGCGGGTCGCGTTTCGGGATCAGCCTCTGCATATCCAGCTTTTCGCAGGCCGGTATGACAGCGGCGATCGGCGATGGATAGTGTGTCACTCGATGGTCGCCATTGTTTTTGGATTGTACTATGCTTACCATCAGGCATAGTGCAGTCACTTTGCCGTGCTACAATAAAAAAAATAATCTCAAAATCGATTAATCGATTACAGACCCCCATTCCTAATTGTTAAATAGAGTTAATCATATTTAAAACAACTTTCTGACTGTGAGGAGGTACCAAGGTTTTAGATGGCACGTGCCGAATATTTCAAATTGTGTTATATATGAGAAAACCACAAAGTCCAATTATTTGTACGACAGTAGTCATAAAAACTACAATTAAAGAAATATGAGAGAGCTCTCAATTAATACACATACAACACGTAGCTAGTTCACAATAAACCGGATCGTACGGTAAGGTCACGCTTGCGATCACAACACTCGTATAGTTCACACAATGATCTGACATCATCCCAACAGGTGTGTGAACGCAGTATTGTGGGAATAAAAGCGAATAAATATATAATAGGTGTATTATTCACGCATGAGACTGCTTTTTAACGTCAAGATGTTTTAAATATCATAATAAATAAACTTTTTGTCTTTATTTTACGTTCCAAATGAGAAGATAATCATGTCTGCGTCAATTATACTCTCTAATTGTGAAAATTGTACTAAACGTAATCAGAAACATAAAATATAACAAAAGAATGTCGTTATTTTAATCGCAAGTATCATATGTATTAATACGTGAAGCCTAAACTTTGTATCCCTTTTTAACGGAATTGGGCGAACGGTTGAACGTGAAATTTGGCATAGTTAAAGTTTATATGGAAGAGAAGTGCAGAAAGCTATTTATTTTATATCAAATGCATTAGAAGTACATTAAATTAATTAAAATAGGCATTGCTCACACTACTGCTTCAATTTTACACAACATATACATATACATGTAAATAAAAAAGACATTTTGACATCTGTCAATAAAGGACCTCAAAAAAGGTTGCGAAGGAGGTTGCTATGCTTGACTGTATTTTTTTTACTCTTACGTTTCAATTACCCTTTTTCATTCTACATTCTACATTCAACAATGACATTATAAGATATAATTATTATTATAATATTTATCATATCTTACATATTCTTTTAATTTAACTGGTCAAATTACAGGTTAATTTTACAATAATATAATTATTTTAAATATATAATAATATTTAAATCCATACCATACATTAGTACATAAATAATTAATATAGTAAATAATCATAATTAATAAATATAGATAATTAAATGTATATTATTTAATCCGTTTATGAAACCATTGATTTAAGTCTTATCTTATATATTAATACGTGAAGCAAAAACTTTGTACCCCTTTTTAAGGGAATTGGACGAACGGATGAACCAAAATTTATTTTCAAAAGTGAATGGTAGTATTAAAAACTTCTTTGTTTTGGATTCATTATTTGATTCTATTGTGTATCCATTACTTTTCCAAACTATGTTTCTGGGTGTATCACTATTCCTTATAATGTACATACTACATTTAATTCAATATCATCCAGAAATATCACCTACCCATGATATCGTCTAAAATTTTTTGATAATTGTGAGTTGCGATAAATTTCCTTATTTTCTCGTCCGGTGAAGCTGTAAAGACCTTGCCAGGTCAATAGCATAGTCAGTTCAAAAAAAAAAAAAATCCTTATTTTCGTAAAGTTATGTTAGTTTGAATTTGAGAGCCTTACCGCTTTATGTAACCGCCTTTTATGTTTATACAATTTATGAACGTTGTATTTAGGTGTGCATGCATAAAATGATGTATATTATAAGCGAATTGCTTTATTTTTGGTAGAGATAGGAACCATTTTGTATCAAGTATACTATAGTGCTGCTTCGGAGCGATAATATTTTCTTATAAATAGCCGGTGACGTCACATAAAACATAATTTGCTCATGTTGTTTTTTGCTCCTACATTTTTACTGTGTTATATGCGCAGTGCGAAACAACATGGCGTTTTGACAGTTACATTCTTACTTGAAACGGATAGTGTAACGGTTTATCATTTACTTTATAACTGACGATATTGTGGTAATCAGGCTTAATCAGTACACCGTAATTAGCGGTCACAACTACGACACATACTTATATTTCAGTTTTGGAGCCTCTGATGTGATATTAAATATTATGTAGTTTTCATTTTGGAAATTCTGAAATAAAAACAGCACTAACAAAATGATTTACATATGTATTATATATATATATAT
>MU158722.1:399565-505726 GCA_015888305.1 Antheraea pernyi
TATATATATATTTCTTTATTTAGAATCTTTTTTTATGTGATCAACTATACATTTAAATCAATGATTCATTTTAGAGTTTTGATACTTTAGGTCAAAATTACACATGAAGTCACACGATGATACACTTCATTCGCCCCCGCCCGTTCTCTTAACGTGTGACGTAATTGTTGGATGAGGATTATACAACGAAGAAATCTGATGAAAGAAATTTGACAAAAGTAGAGTTAATTAATTCTGAAATATGAATTACATTGCAACGCAAAGTATCAAACTTTATTTATTTATTGCCAATTAGGAAAGAAATGCATAAGAAACTGACCATCGATGCCTGTTATGTGAATAAGTACACTTGCAATGTATAAAAGTTAAAAATAGATTAGACATAACGCAGAAAGAAGGAATGCTTTATAAATTTGATGGCATCGGGAAAGAGAGACAAACTGTATATATATTAATAAATCCAGGGTTCTGATTGTTTTTGCAGTTTTTTATATACATTTTAACACTGATTAATTATGTAAATTTATAAAAATGTCCGCATCCGTTTTAATTTAATTCCAAAACTGGTTGGTCAATTTTTATAGAATCTTTCACACAGAAGTATGCGAGTATTCGAAGTATTCAGTATATTTCGTTTAATAATACTTTCACGAAATATAAAATATAGTAGAACCTCTATCTATCTATGTCTATTAAGCGCCATGCCAAGCGGGTTTTGATGTCAAAAGGCTATTATAGAGTGGATCAATATGTGAACGATGGTGATGTCTGGAATTGACTCATCTCTGTGCATCCATTAAAAACGTTTGTGACATTTACTATTATATAGAATATATTATTATTCTAAATATTATATATATTTGTTAAAAAGATAAACCAGATCGAATTTCTTGCCGGTTCTTCTCGATGACTGGGTTGTTTTCCGAACCGGTGGTAGTTTTGACGTTCATAAGTGCCTTCTTAGGGCCTAAATTGAATAAAGTGTTTTTGATTTTGATTCTATAGCTTGAAAAAACAATCGGTTCCTTCCAAAAGTCTAAAATCGCTATTACTTAAAATACGCACCCTCGATAACTTAAACTAATAATTTCAATATTAGCACTCAGTTACTTAAAGAAATGTTTCGATGAGCTCTATAACATAAACTGGCTAGCTATTTTAAAATATTGTCCGCCATTTTTAGATTTGGCACATAAAAAATTACCCGAACGCTTAATAGCAGCTGCACCTTGATCGCACCTATTTATAAAAAGACAGATATGATATAATCCTACCAAATGTCAATAATTATAATACTAGAATATAATTCTACCAAATATCAAATTTAATACTTGTGACTTTTTTGTTAAGAGTCTTTTTCACCTTAGCTATTTATTGCAATAATTAAAAACATATTTATATTCTACTAGAGGTACAGCGGACGTTGTCCTGTCTTGATATTTTAATAAATCCTAATAATCAACGGCAGTACCATCTACCAGGGCCAGTTGTAAATCTAAACCATTCTTGAATCCCTCTAAATCCACAATATTTTTTACCAAAATCTGTCCAACCGTTTAGGAGGAGTTCAGTGAAATACTCACTGCCAAAAAGATTTATATACACAAAAATAAGAAGATAGATTACAAATCAATAATGGAACTTAAAGTATAGCATATGTCACTTTAGAAGAATGTAGTTTTAAATGAAAAACATTAGTACCGGACTGTTACTGCCACAAACAAACAAACGTTATCACTTTACAATAAGAATAATATAGATTCACACTAATATACGCAAAAGTAACTCTGTTTGTTACATTTAAAATTAAATCACCAAAAGAATCGCAATGATTTCTGGAAATTGTGATTGCTAGAGATTTGAAAAACGATATAGGCCACTCTTCATCTTGAACACATCGGGAAACACGTAAATCAAGTCGCGTGAAAACTTAATAAATAAATATAAAATCAAAACCCACTAACGAAGGGACACCTTTTTTTCAATTTTATTTTTGACATCTTTGGTTTTAGCATGAATGGGTCGGCTCGCCCGGGGTAGTACCACCCTCTCATAGAAAACCGACGTGAAGTAACAGTCCTTGCATTGTTGCGTTTCGTTCGGTCAGTGAGAGCGCCGACGGCCCACCTCCCCTCCCCTCTCCTCTCTCCTCTCCCACTCCCTCCCCTAACCCTTCCCCCAAAGGGTGGCAACGCACTTGCGACACCTCTGGTGTTGTTAGTGTCCATGGACGGTGGTGATCACTTAACATCAGGTGACCCACCTGTTCGTTTGCCACCGATGACATAAAAAAAAAAAAAAAAAAATCAATCTATTAATAAATCTATTAATAGATTGATTGTCAGAAATAATCATTTCTGCCATTATCGACTAGATGATGACATTCCAAGTCTCTAGCAATCATTTCAATGATCCAACAATCCAACAAGATGGTGGCCGTGGTTTTACAACTTTCCAGGGGCAATCCACGCCCTGTGTAATTATTTCCCATCCACTTTACTTGTGCACAATAACCGAACCATATGATGTAAAACACCACCAATATTAAAAATATTTTAAGGTTAAGAATGAAAAGGTTATGAATAAAATATTAAATCCACAACATGACATTTCATGATCCCGCCAAAAACTACTGATACTTACTGAGTTTCTGTCCGCGATTTCGTCCGCTTTTTTTTTTCGAACTGACTATGCTATTAACCTAGCAAGGTCTTAACAGCTTCACCGGAATACTAAGGCGAGCGCTTAAGGCACTCAGCCGATTTTATTTGACAACTAGCTCAAGGGTACACGGCACACCTCGGCTTGGGCTGTTGTCTGATACATGCAATTCGCGACCTATCTTTTTTTTTAATTTATTTTTTATTTATGTGGGGAAATCCCCTATGGATATGCCACCCTCCCGGGGGAGAGGTTGGGTTATGTCCGACTCGCACAGACTAAAACCCCACGGTGTACCGACAGACCGTTTTGTGGGGGCGGCAAGGGATCGTTCAAGCTAATCCACCTTGTAGAGCCGCCGGCGGAAGGTGGCCGCCGGGCTCCTACCTATAGAGGGACAGACCGGGTACACACCGGCTGCCCCCCTCGACAGCCGGCCCTGTGATGAATTATATGATACCTGTATTCCTTGATAAATGAGATTCCTGAGATTAGCATGTTCAAGCGAACAAACAAACCCTTTATAATATTAGTATAGATTTCAATAAAACATCGGCACCTTATTTTTGTTACTGCGTTTTAAATTCGCGCGTTGTTCAAATTGCGGACGACTATTGTTTTGTCAAACCATAGAATAAAATAAAAGTAAAACATGAAATGTGTAATATAAAGCAGTTGAAGTTTAAAAGGTACGTAAATAATGATTTTGAATGCGAATTTGAGGGGTTAAAATGAAACACATGACGGAAGCAGATGTCGATCGCACGTCCCCGTGTGCGCTCGGCCGAGTCGGGCCATCTGTAACACCGTGCAATATGATACTCAGAGGTGTAATTTTACAGTCAATGAATTTCGAAACACTGCTAAGAAAGCTTTAAAATATTTTAACCAAGCAGCTGCCCACGACTTTGTCTGTATTAATAGCAATTAATGCAAGCAATCTAAGCGATTACAGTATACTTACATACACATCTTCGGAGGATTTATGTGATGAACGCTGCCATAGCTTTTCAAACTTATTTGTCCAGTTTATCGTTTTGTTTTGGTCAATTTAAAAACAATATATCTATAAGTTATAGTCTATATATTATTCTTATTTATAAGCGACTAAACTCCGCCCGCGACTTCGTTCGCGTGGAATATTTACTTTGGATTAACGTTAACGCGCAGCGGAAGCTCTAAAGAGGGAAAAAACCCCGATTTTGAAATACTCTTCATTGGTGCTCCGCTACTATTGGTGTTATCGTGGTGATATGTAGCCTATAACCTTCCTCGATAAATGAGCTATATCCTGAGATGAACCTCTACAATGTCACAAACTCACAAACTTTACCTCTTTATAATATTAGTATAGATGTACGACATAGTAAAGTTCTATCGAAATCCGTTTAGTACCTAGTTTCTACGTGAAAGGACAAAGTTTATATACATATATATAATTTTGGTGGACGTCTTATCGTAATTCTCTTGCTCCTAGATTGCTTAACGACTTTGAAGATATTTTTTTGTACCTATAGGGTCATCAAGATGGATTCTAGGCATATTTGGAACCGGTAGTTGTTGATGTGGTCAAGATATAAAATATTATCTGAATACTCCGACTTATTGTGTTTATATTTCACATAGTAAAAAAAGTAAAAAACCTTATATAATTCTTTAATTTTTTAAGAAAATGGGACGAATACACTTTGAGGTGGTAAGCATTAGTTTTTGGTAGTGTTTCGTAAAATTTTAATATATATTAACAGTGTTAATAATATACAACGGAGAATATTTTTTAAAGGCGCGATTGTCACTGCGATCCAACAGAAAATAATGTGCTATAGATTTCAACGTATCTATCTCATTCTCTCACAGGATAGAACTTATATATACCCATATAGCTACACTATCTCTTTTTCGTTAAACATTTTCATTTCATAAAATCCAATACACACCGCATCGTCCCAAAAGAAGTTTGACTTAAAAATAAAATTAGATAATAATTCATATATATTAATTAATACTTGAAGAAAACACTTTTCATAGTTAATTACGGTCGAATCACAATTCATAAATTCCACCTTCTTAAGTATAGTTTCATAATAACATGAACGAGGTATCGGCGCGGCGGTTCGGATTGTCGCAATTTCGCGGTCGGTTGCCTGTGATGCAAAACGAGACCAAAACATACCGACCTAGTCGAATTCACCGTCATACCTTGTTTACCTTAAGTCAATGATAACAATGGACGAACTAGTGAAGTAAAATTGTATCAACAAACCGCTTTTTAACAGTGAATTATTTTGTATTAGTCGTCCTTCCCAGCTTCGCATGGCTGTAAGCATATAAGCCGAAAAATAGGGGACGACCTCGGAATGAGAGATAAGTTGTAAGCTCATTAAAAACTTGATTATGTAAATCTAAAAGCTGTCATGTCGTAATCTTAAGATATTCAAAGTCACAGGTCACAAAAATAGGTTCTTTGTAAATATTTCGCATAATATGGATTTAATGCTATTTGTACGTATAATGAATATTGTAGAAAATAAAGTTCTCTACAACTTTTGTCTTTGACATTATTTTATACATTCTTTATTCGTTTTTATTCGCGTAGATTCTAATTAAATTATTGTTAAGTTTGAATATTCTTATTAAAAAAAACACTATGACTTCTAAAATTATCTAAGAGATTAGAAAAAAGAATTCATAGGCACTTTTAGTACTTTTAAGTGTTTTTCAATCAAGAATTACAAAGTATAAATTCTATGAGAAAAGTTCTTTGAAGTATGAAATTGTATCAGTAAAAATTAATATTTTTTTCTTTTTTAGTAACTTATATAAGTTTAATAAGAGTCATAGAGTCAATTACAATTGTAATCAGGTGTGTTTTTATTAAAAATTGTAGATATAAAATTGTTCTGACTTTTGAAATATACCTATAATTGACCCTAATTGTGAGTTATGTTAAATTGTAATTTTGTTCTCATTAATTAACCTCTATGACACAGCGTAGTTATATGTAACAAGACATTTGCGCTATGTCTCAGTAACATAGTTATCAAAATAAATTAAGCCGCCTCTGAGGTTATCCCGCAACAGAACATACACTCTAATCTTAGTATATAAATACTAGCTGACCCGACCACGCGTTGCTGTGGCTCAGTTAATTAAAAATAAATTCAGAATTGAAACGTGGCGCCATCTATGAGATATATATAACAGTTGATACTATAGTTTCCTGTCAACAAACTAATTTGAAGCGCCATCTATTTGAGACTGCTGAAACTTACAATTAATAACAATAATCAATATTGAGAATCATTTAATGTGTGATGAAAAAATATTGAGGCCATTGATCGAAATATAAATTATCCTATTATTCAAGTTGGACCAAATTATACATAAATGACAAGGTACAACTGTAGGTCATAGAGCCACGCTGAAGCTATTACTGGTTTCAGCATGAATGGGTCGGCTCGTCCGGGGTAGTACCACCCTCTCAGAGAAAACCGACGTGAAGTAACAGTGCTTGCATTGTTGCGTCGTTCGGTCAGTGAGAGCGCCGGAGTCCCACCTACCCTTTCCCTTCCGTCTTCCCTTCCGTCTTCCCTTCCTCTCCCCGCCCCAATACTCCTCATGTTGCAAGTGTCTATGGACGGTGGTGATAACTTAACATCAGACGACCCATCTGTTCGATTGCCTCCTATGATGTAAAAAAAAACTTTCATGAAAATCGGTTGAGTAGTTTCGGAGTTTATCGCGGACAAACATTATGACACTGGAAGATATACATATATATTGAGGCAACTTGTTATGTAAGTTTACTTTTACTACTTGGAAATAATTTAGTATAAATTGAAGTGAGTTTAATACATCTAGTGCCATTTATTGCCCGTTAAAATCTCACACCGCGTATCGGTCTGGGTGCTTGTTATTGTATTCTTATCGCCTTCGCACGGTATGCAAGGTGAAATTCCGTGGGTAAAATTATTGTATACATAACATAAAATAGAAATACATAACATGCTCCAATCCGTAAGCTACGGGAATGATAACGGAACGGTATCCTATTAACCTCTCGGGTTCCGAATTAATATTTAAATCTCAAAATGGTGGACATTATGTTTTTACTTATGATGTCAAACTGTCTGTTTTTTTTTATCTCGAACTGACTACGCTATTGACCCGGCAGGGTCTTCACAGCTTCACCGGACTGGTCAAACTGTCTGTTAATCCGTGGATCGTAAGGCTTACTTTCGTTTGTATGAAACTTAAACCGTTATAATGATTCTCGGGACTCGAGGGGTTGGCATAATTTCTTAGTAAAATGCTATAATAAAATAAAATTCTATATTTGACGCTATTTAAGCAATCAATTGATAGAAATCGTCAATCATATTGATAATGAGTCGATTGTAACCCTTAAATGGCAGAATTTTTGAAGTGAAAACTTCTTTAACCGCGTTCAGAGATTATTGATAGAAACTTATGGGTTCGCGTCACCGATGACCTCGACATGCTCATGACGTATTACGTATGCGTTAGACTAGCGACGCGTGGTATAGCGGCCTGTGTATTACATGTAATATTGATATTTAGTATTGAGATTGTGCAACCCATCATATTTGTGATTAATTATTTTTTTATTGTAGCACGGTAAAATTACTGCACTGTGCCTGATGGTAAGCACAGTACAATCTAAAAACAATGGCGACCACCGAGTGAGACAGTATCCATTGCCGGTCGCTGCTGTCATGCCGGCCTGCGAAAACCTGGATATGCACAGGCTGATCCCGAAACGCGACCCGCAAAAGCGAATCACTATGACGGGCTTTTTTGCCATATACATGGTGGTTGCGACCCAGTCAGGCTGTAAAACCCTACCACCCCGCTTTCGCCATTGCCGCGTTCGTTATTAACCAGGGTGCATCACGTAAGGTGTGCAGGTGAGGTTGGCTTGGGTGTCTCAAGTCTTCGATGTTATTCGACACCCCTTACACCCCACTCGTAAACTGTCTCGTTTATAATATTCGCAGGCTATAAATGCTTGTATTTACTTAATGTATATAAACAAGGCCTCTAACTTAACGCAATATGGCTGTTGAAAATTGATTCGCGTGAATCACAAGTAAAAAAACCTTGTACGATATTCGATTAACCCAACCGAATCGGAAGGAAAATCACGCGTACCGATGCAAATAACGATTATACAGTGTTATTGCGTGGCTGTTAAACAAATACACATAATATTTATCGCTTTGTGTAAACAAACATAACTAAAGATATGGAGCATATCACGCCAAGCGGACAACCAAAAAAAATATGAGGTCGTGAATTTTGTTATACTCTGGTCAGTTATACTTCTAATTGACGTGGATGTGTACAGACTATTTTTCTTTTTCGTATGCTTTTAAAAATTTACAAAGAATTAAGTCATCACTTTTTGAATGCTTATTATCTGTTCAATTAATTTGAAAAAAAAAAACTAAATAGTATTGTTTCTTATAGTTGAAAAGGTGAAGTTTTTAAATTTTTTGTCGAATACTAAATTTGATTTTTTTTACGTATAGTAAATCGGAAGTGAAAATTTCAAATCGATATTTGAGTAAGTTCTACACTATTTTTAAAATTATTTTATCCTTGAATTAAAGCATTAAATGTACTAACTCTTCACAAAACAAATTAAAACGTGATCGCCAATAATTTAAAACTTAGAGCATATAGAGTACATACACATAGCTGTGAGCACTTTCTAAGCAATCGAGTTTATGCGCTATCATGCTAAAATACTACACTAGTAATATTTTATTCCTTCATTTTATAATATACATCTTAGTAACCTTTATTAGCAGTTGTATTGGCTGGCTGTTTTTTTTATCTAACTACACGCTACATCATCACCGGCTTTTGTGGCAGGCACTTTAAAAAACATCTGTTAAAAGTTGTATATTATCAGAACACTAACTTTTAACACGCTCAAAATGGTTGACCATGTTTTTAAATATCTAGTTCCAGTTTTTAAAATTATAATTTAATACACTAGCATCTGCCCGTGACTCCGTCCACGTAGAATACTTATTATGGGCTAACGGTAAAACTTCCGATTTGGTCTTAACGTGATAAATGAGCTATCTAACAATGAAAGAATTTTTCAAATCGGACACCAGTAGTTCCTGAGATTAGTGCGTTCAAGTAAAAAAACTCTTCAGCTTTACAATATTAGTATATAGATTGGGTTTTTCTATTTTTTTAAGCTAATACTGCCAACATTCTGTTAATGATGTGGTAGAGCCACGCTGAAACTATTACTGGTTTTAGCATGAATGGGTCGGCTCGTCCGGGGTAGTACCACCCTCTCATAGAAAATCGACGTGAAGTAACAGTGCTTGCATTGTTGCGTTTCGTTCGGTCAGTGAGAGCGCCGGAGGCCCACCTCCCCTCCCCACTCCCCTCTCCTCTCCCACTCCCTCCCCTAACCCTTCCCCCAACGGTGGCAACGCACTTGCGACTCCTCTGGTGTTGTTAGTGTCCATGGACGGTGGTGATCACTTAACATCAGGTGACCCACATGTTCGTTTGCCAGCTATGCCATAAAAAAAATAAAAAAATCAGTGCACCCTAAGGTCTACGTTCGCTTGTATGGAACTTAAATCCATGCGATGTTATTACAAAAAAGTTAAATACGTATTGAACCCTGGCTTTAAAAAGGTCTCATATTAAATGCAGGGCGATCGGTAAATGTTCGCCATCTTGCTTTTTTGTCTCGCTTTGGTTACGTTAGATTAGACTTGTGGAAAACGATAACGCGAACTTGCCTTGGGCGAGCGCGGTGTATTTATTTGTCACTGTTTTTTTTACATAAGGTTCCACGCGGACGGAGTCGCGGGCACATCTAGTATATTTATATGCTGCGCGTCATATTTTATTCCCACTCGGAACTGGGAAAGTCGCAGCCACGTCCAAATAACTTAGTTTGTTCTTAAAGAGATTTGATTCACCAAATGTCCTTCAAGCATTGTACCTATCTATTTCAGGTCGTGATCGATTTGATACGAAACTGGTATTTCCTTCAACTCACTTAGTCACGTTTACCATTCTTCGACAAACAAAAGTATTTTTATTTATTGGTCGTGTCCGATTTTAGCCTTTCAAATTATGTTCGTTTGGCTGCATATATTTGAAATAATGCGATATACTTAAGCAGGAGTCGGACATCGTTTCCTTCCTTTTTTTATATCATAGGAGGCAAACGAACAGTGATACAGGAAAGTGATCACCACCGTCCATAGACACCAACAACACCAGGGAAGTCGTAAGTGCGTTGCCAGCCTGTGTTTGGGGAAAGGGGGAGTGGAGGGGAGAAGAGAGGGAGGTGGGCCTCCGGCGCTTTCACTGACCGAACGAAACGCAACAATGCAAGCCCTGTTACTTCACGTGGATGTTTCTGTGGGTCGGGTTGTACTACCCCGAGCGAGCCGACCCATTCATGCTGAAACCAGTAATAGCTTCAGCGTGGCTCTATCACCTTTTTCCATGTTATCGAGAGATTCACATATGAAAAATAATGGAAGTGCATTGTTTTTCTTCCCAACTATCGTTTTTGGTCGCAAGGACGTATGTAAGATAAAAATATATATATATATATATATATATTTTTTTTAAGTTAAATCCAGGAAAACATAAACGGCTAAAATGACAGCAAGTTTATTAGTAAGTTCAGTGACATGGAAGTAGACCGTTTTACGTTTCATAGAAACACAATAATGATTTAGCGTTATTTTGGACAAAGCGCTACGTACTTTCTGGTTCGCCCGTCGTTACATGGCGTTGACCTCGTCCGCCAAAAAGGTTCACGTCCCCAAGAACTGGTACTTGTGTTAAACATCCTGATTTGGTAACTTTGAAAGCGTCTTAATCTATCTACATATATAATAACAATGTAAATCTAACAGTACACTTCAGATTTTTGTGAAAAAAATTGTAGCAGGTGTGCTGAAATAAGAAAAAAAAACATTTTTACCATGCCATAAGAAGTTTCACTTCAAAAATATTAAAATACTGGCGAGCCAGGCAGACGTTGTCCCACTCTGATAATTAAAAAAATCTTGACAAATTGTATACCTAAACCTTCCTCATGAATTACTTTATCTACTCGTGAAAACCGCATGAAAATCCGTTCAGTAGTTTTGGACTTTATCGCGAGCAGACAGACAGACAGGCAGATGTGGCAGAGGACTTTGTTTTATAATATATAGTGACATATATAAAAACTTTACAATTAATAACGCTGTAAAAGGTACACTTTATACAACTGTACGTTTCTCATGCGTGCCGCTATCGATGTATCGGAGTCAAACCGTTTCGAGGTCTTTCAGCTTTTGTTTTCAAGTTACCTTGACCTTCGTACGACTTAGCGCCGAGTTAAAATATACATTTTGGTAATTTAAATGACCGTACCTTAAATATAATTAGAATGTAAACGTTAGGGGCTATTGGGGAACGTGAGAATTATTACTCGTAACTAATGGGATAATAACTACGTGGTAGCGTGTTCGGATACCGCTTTGGGCAACAAAGGTTCAAATCAGACCACACGATCCCTTGCCACAAGGGTTGGCCAGTACACCGTAGTGTTTTAGTCCGTACGAGTTAGACGTAACCCACACTCTCCCCCGGGAGGTTGAGGATCCATACTGGATTTTCCCACGTTAATAAAAAAAGAGGTACAAATCAGACCACAAGTCGGGATCCTGCTGAGGGGCTAACACCTGCCGGGTCGGGTAGAAGTATTGCGAGAAGAATGCTAAGGGGCTTAGTAAGTGCAAATCTAGCACTCCCACCTATGCTGCCCGGCGAGGTCGTAATCTAAGAAGAAAAAAAGGATTCTAATCTCTATAAAGAATCTGAGCGTTGTCGGTGAAGAAGAACATCATAATGAGACCATTATATATTAGTAGATTTTTTTTTAAATATACTACTATAACATTCAAGTTAAAAACTTCTCGATTTTTACCTGTAATTGCTTTCCGATGGCTGTATTTAACAGGTAGTTATTTTTAGGCTTAGCATGTTGCCATTATGAGTGATACTTCCATCAAGTGAGATTGTGTTTGAACGCTAAAAATAGCATTTGTTTGGTGGTAGGGCTTTTTATACACCCGTCTCGCTAGATGCCATTCTCAAGTTAAAGATCAGTCACTTATAGCTGTGTACCGGCAGCAATTGGGAGGCAATTCGTTTCAAGGTTCCGCGTCCTTATCATCTTTGATCACATTTTTATTTAACAATCAGGTAAAATTGTGGTCAAAGGCTATAAAGGCTAAGGCGTCTTCTTACTCTTATCCCACCGAAGTAGGGTTGGCACAAAATGTTTTCTTTTTCCAATCTCCCCTGTCTGATGTCATCTCAGTATTCACTCAGGATTCATCAATATTTTTTCGGTCTTCCTTTTCTTCTATATCCGTCCACCATCATACTCAAGACTCTCTTAGTTACATGTCATCTCTTCTTATTACATGTCCATACCATGTTAACATATTACTCCTTAACTTCTCTGTCACTGGTTATTTTAAAATTCCCCTGACATATTTGTTCTTAACTCAGTTTGGTACTAATCATTGGAATACCAATTCATTGGCTTTGTTTATTTACTCGTAAGATTACCTCTATACTAATATTGTAAAGAGGTAGAGTTTGTGAGTTTGTGACGTTGTAAGGGGTAATCTCAGGAACTACTGGTCCGACTTGAAAAATTCTTTCAGTGTTATATAGCTCATTTATCAGGGAAGGTTATAGGCTATATATCATCACGCTAAGACCCATAGGAGCGGAGCAGCAATGAAGAATGTTGCAAAATCGGGGTAATTTTTTTCTTTTCAGAGCTTCCGCTGCGTTTTAGCGCAAAATAACCATTCCACGCTTACGTATTACCGCCCAACGAACTGGGCACGGGTCGGCTAGTATTCTATAAAAGTAAAGTGATTGCAAAGGGAGATGCATATCGGGTTCAAAAATGCATTTTAATTTTATTGCACAGAATTCCATATTGGACAATTATTCGTGTATTCCACATACGGCACCGCTCAGTTGTGGTGTATTTTGTATCCGTTGTGCTGTCTGTAAAGCTCTTCTTGGTACATGATTTGATTCTAACTATTTTCTTTAATCGTATGGCTAAATAGAATATTAATCTTTTATTATCGTCGATTGACTGATCACTCTATTTGTCGCTGCGAGGGTCAATTTATGTGGAACAGTGCAGTGGGCAAACATTTGTAACTCTTTAGCAGCACCCGGGGATAATGTGCGGGGCAATGAAAGGTACACTTCCTGCGAACGCGAGTAACACCAGCCACCCTAAGATTTGATCATTAGCGACAGTAAAAATTAATTTAAAAAATTAGATTATCTACCATCAATAGAAACTAAAATGTGCGCTTTTATCGACTCACGTGAAGGATTTTTTTTTGAAGGGAAAATTCCTTTAGGCGCATTGATCGGTAGTTTTGACAGGAGAAAGGGCATGACGACGGGTCGTATAAGCCTGATATTTTTCAGTTCATCATACGTTTGATTGATTAATAGACTTTATAAAAATATATATTTTAATTGTTTCGAGTGCCAATAGATATGAAAACCACACGAATGTTAATAATTTCGAATACCTCGACCTTTTTTTACTAAATATACGAAGGTAGTACTTAATATCGTCGCTCTACTAATCCGTGATTATAATATAGATAATTCGAATTTGCCATTTCAAAGCCGATATTTAACAACTTTGGTATTGTTTTCCTCTAACAAAATAGGTATATAATTAAAGGGCCGGTAATATTTATTGATTTTATTCTGATGATTGGATAAAATAAAATACACGGTTTACGAAGTAGATTAATGATCAACTAAATAAGTTAATTTGACTTCGACCCGTTGTCTGAAGGTCGAGTGACTGGCAATAATTGGTAATAAACACAGGGTGGTTGTCTATGTTTTGTATTTTTATTTGGCCTTTAAGTTAACGATTTTGTTGAGAAATGGATGACATTCTGATTCTTTACAAATCGAAGGTTTTATGCCGTTGACTTTTGCATTTTTTTAATGATAAATCGGACCAGTAGTTCCTGAGATTACCCCCGTCACAAACTCACAAACTTTACCTCTTTATAATATTACTATAGATAAACCAGATAATACACTAAATTTCCTTTATCTGCGAACTAAAGCCTCGTGAAAATCGTTTTGGATATTAGTGCTTACAAACAGCGAGTCACTTTAATTTTATTTATATATAAAATGGAATAATAGATACATAATTTTCTAAAGCATTCAATCAAAGCTGTTGTATCCACAAAAGCATATCATTTAAAATAATACTAATAACTGTAGAATATACAGATATTATGTATGATTTTAGAATATGAGTAGATTTTGAGTATATACGAATATTGATTTTGTCAAACAGATATGGCTATTGGAAACACACAAAAGAAATACGTATTTTATGGTATCACACATTTCACAATCCTTGTGAAGCTATAATTTATACCGATTATAGATTTATCATGCTGGTACCTACTATGTAGATATTTATTCGTGGGATCGTTTTATAGATTTTACACCGACAAATTATTTAAAGAAAACTTTTGCGTATGTATTATTTTCTAAACAACAATTATGATTTGAGAAGTAAAAACGAAATATATAATTCTGTAAGAGTATTATGTTTCTCTGTACTTCAGATAATATTACTTTATTGAAACTACTATTCTTGATCATGTTACTATGAAAATTAGTGATCGCTTTGTGGTCGAAATTTGGCCATAATAAAAGGTACAAAGGGGGTGTAAGGGGTGTCGAATAACATCATAAGATTTGAGACACCCAAGCCAACCTCACCTGCACGTGGTGCACCCTACTGAATAACGAACGAGGCAATGACGAAAGCGGGGTGGTAGGGTTTTACAGCCTGACTGGTTTGTAACCACCATATATATAGCGAAAAAGTCCGTCATAGTGATTCGCTTCTGCGGTCGTGTTTCGGGATCAGCCTGTGCATATCCAGCTTTTCGCAGGTCGACATGACAGCGGCGACCGGCGATGGATAGTGTGTCACTCGGTGGTCGCCATTGTTTTTAGATTGTACTGTCTGCTAACACTAAAGCTCGCCAATATCTGCTACGTAAAACGAAAAGAAAACCGGTTGAGAAGAAAGATGTACTGAACTATTTTGTTTCTGTTTATTGATATAGAGAAGATAGATGTACTGTTTGCTGAAGTGGAAATATCCAGATACTAATTTGTATTTCGAGCACATGTTCCTTTTTATGTTTTGTTATCTGATGAAAAAAAAAAAAATTCACATTTTTGTGAAAAATATTACTACAATGCTTATAGCACAAATTGGTCAAACGTCGTCCATACTATATGTATTTCTTACACGATTTCTTTGCTATTCTAATTTAAAATCTTTGGCAATAATTGGGCCGACGTAATTTTAAACGTTAAGGTCAAAAATAGTAAAAAATAGCTTCCCTTAAATAATTTCATGTTATAAAACAATGTCCCCGACCCCGTTCCGGCTGTGTCTCTTCGCGATAAATTCAAAAACTACTGAATGGATTTTCATGCGGTTTTCACCAGTCGATACAGTGATTCATGAGGAATGTTAAAGTATATAATTTGTTAAGGATCTCATATACATTCATCTCATAATCAGGGCGGGAACACGTCCGGCGGGCCAATTGCTTAGTAATAGATTACTACTTTTATATATATCTTCTATATATATATAAAAAGAATGTCAATCTAATATGGCTGTACTTCTTAGATTTCTGTCAATAAATTTTGCACTACGAATAAGTAATAGAATACATTTCAATCATTTTTAGAAATGTCTGTCTGTCTGTCTATTTGGATGAACACGTTAAAGTAAGTTCATTATAAAAACTAAAACATTTTTAATTTTAAAGAGTTCTAATTAAACAAACATCTATGTTGACCCACACTTTGAGTGTTTCAACAACCTACTTACGGTCGGGTGAAGCGATGAAGACACTACCTTACATCTATATTACAAGACAATAGTAACGGTTATATCATATCTTGTTATTTACATAAATGCTTGCGTATTTAAACCCTTTTTTCATGGCCCGACGGCACCGCTCGATCGTGTTGTGGGAAACGCGGCCCGCTCGCGTATTCCAACCTTTTATTTCCTCATGCGTTGCGAATGACAGATGATTTTTGTAATCATTCGTCGCAATCCTCATTGTTTCCAACTACGAACAACTGTGTTAATGACTAATGTATGTCTGTCGGCTAATGAGCAATCATTTTTATCGTGATCATTGTGATATGGGTTAAATTTTTAAAACTCTCAACCAAGGCCTCACGGTTGAATTTAGAAGGTTGTTTGCTTCTGGGAATTATTTCAGCTTATTGTGTTTATTTTCAACGTGGCTTTTATATTATAACGGTAGAATTACCTGGCCCTCGTCTTTCGTGCTAAATCAGTTAGTTTTGTAGGTGGTAGAGCCACGCTGAAGCTATTACTGGTTTCAGCATGAATGGGCCGGCTCGCACGGGGTAGTACCACCCTTTCACAGAACACCGACGTGAAGTAACAGTGCTTGCATTGTTGCGTTTCGTTCGGTCAGTGAGAGCGCCGGAGGCCCACCTCCCCTCCTCTCCCCCTCCCCCACCCCAACACAGACTGGCAACGCACTTGCAACTCACCTGTAGTTGTTAGTGTATATCGACGGTGGTGATCACTTAACATCAGGTGACCCATCTATTCGTTTGCCTCCTTCTTCTTCTTACCCTTATCCCACATAAGTAGGGTCGGTACAACGTTTGTCATGTTGTGGTATGTGATTTGGCTTAATTTTTATGATCGGTCGCCTGCCTGACATCAACCCTCCTTGGGATTATTTTATTGTACCGTTGTTCGTTTGCCTCCTATGACATAAAAAAAAATAGATAACTAGGCATGGACTAAAATGACAAAATACTCTCTGGAAGTACAAATCAGATTTGAAAAGTTATTTTTCCATTTTATGATTTATTAGTAGCCCGCCCTGGCTTCGCTTGGGTCCACTAGGTACGTAAACTATCCCTTTGTGAAACAAGGGCAGATCTGTTAAACTGAAAGCTGTTAATTATTCTAGAAGCACATATGAGAGCAAAATTATCATAATGATTGCTTGGGTGCTGTAAGGACATAAACTACTCCTATGTTCACACAAGTTGCTTCAGACAGGGTAAATCTATTAAACTGGTCGCTTTTTTAAGAGTTCAGAGAACATATCTATAAAAGGGAGAGCAAAACTATCAATATCATCTTCTTTACATATCTTTAGTACATGGTTATATGTTATTGCGGACTTGTATATAGATTTTGTTATAAGGAAGCAAGCGATGAAATTCCTTAAGCGCTCGTTTTAGTATTCTGGCGAAGCTGTGAAGGCCCGTCAGCCCATAACATAGTTCGAAAAAAATACCAGGTATATAATAAGGCTTGTTATGAAAGTTAAGAAAGTTTTCGCTATGATCGGTTTTTTCTAAGTTTCTTAATTTTATCTATCTGTTGTTAACTAGTCCCGTTCTTAATATAACGTCTATTTATTGTTTATCGAGTGTCGTTTGATATGTCGTGTGTGATGTTATCTGCTTTTGAGGCTTTATAATGTCAATTTGAGGAAATTGCGCCGATAACACTTCTTTATGTGAGTGCAGTAGAAGCGTCAATATTTTAACAAAATAGCAACGTAAATAACAAGAGAGATCTTGTGATAACGCTTTACATTCTGCGAGTTAGTATTTTGCGATTTTCGATTTGGTTTATAGTTTATACTAGGGGTGCTTGAACGGTCGATCGTGCTCGAGTCGATCTCGAGAATAATCAGCCGATATTTAGGGTCTAAGGGGTGTGAAATAACATCTGAGTCTTGAGACATCCAAGCCAACTTCACCTGGACGTGGTGCACCCTGCTGAATAACGAACGAGGCAGTGGCGAAAGCGGGGTGGTAGGGTTTTACAGCCTGACTAGGTTGCAACCACCATGTATATGGCGAAAAAGCCCGTCCTAGTGATTCGTTTTTGCGGGTCGCGTTTCGGGATGAGCCTGTGCATATCCAGCTTTTCACAGGCCGGCATGACAGCGGCGACCGGCGATGGATAGTGTGTCACTCGGTGGTCGCCATTATTTTTGGATTGTACAAAAAAAAATAGATATCGGAGATCCACAGATTTTTTTTTAGTAGGTTGGTAACCAAAACAAAATGTAATAATAAACAATTAGGATTTATTTGATACAAAATTAGGCCAGGATAACCCTCTAATCAGTGCCTTTTATCGTTTTTAGCGGGAGCTACCTACACCTAGGTAGATGAGAATCCTACATCACACATACTTGCAACCGTTCAGAGTCCATCGATCGAAGTCTAATTGAGGTGAATCGTCAGCAGTTCAAGTTTGAGCACCACTGACTTATAAGTTTTAGTTTTTGACCGTAAACTTATCTTATGTTAAATAATGATGTGGTTTAAGGTGATAAACACTGTTTACTTAGAGGCGACTAACTCTCAGGTGCAGCTGCTCGGACACACTTACAGATGCTTAGTTACCTATTTATAGACTAGCTGTGCTCGCGACTTCGTCCGCGTGGAACCTGAAGCACAAAACACTAATAAATTCATCTGAACGTATTCGGTGTTATTACAAAAAAGTTAAATACGTATTGAACCCTGGCTTTAAAAAGGTGTCATATTAAATGCACCGCGGTCGGTAAATGTTCGCCATCTTGCTCTTTTGTCTCGCTTTGTTTACGTTAGGTTAGATTTGTGAAAAAGGACAACGCGAACTTGCCTCGGACGAGCGCGGTGCATTTATTAGGAAACTTTTTTAAACCAAACACGGATAAAGTCTAAGTATTTAGTTTAATTATTTATCTACTTTTCTGTTCGTCTCCTAATTCGCGTACTTAAATCGCGTCGTCGTTAAAATTACAATAACTTATATAGATAGACCGAATCGATTCTAGTGAAACAAATACTAAATGTAATTCGATAATATGCTTTATGATTTGGTTGAAAAGGTTTTATAAATAAACGCAATACTTTAGCAGTGACGCATGGTCTTACAAACAGTTAGACATTTCTAAAAATGATTGAAATTTATTTTATTAATTATTGCTAGACACCTGCAGCATTTTTTTAAATCTAAAAATACAGACACGTTAGATTTATATTCTTATTATTTATAAGTTCAATATATTTTAATAAGTACTAAAAGTATTAGTTTTATCTAAAAGCACACAGCCTCGATCCATCAGAGCTCTCCGCTTAGATGAACTAAGTGTTTATCCCAAAATGTCAGCTTTTAACAATGTATTTTCTTTTGTTACAGGTAAGGTCGCGATTCTGTTGTAACGCAATACGTGCTCGTATGACAGTCACGTACGGTGACTGTTTGGCGAAGGTCATAACTCTGGTGAATATTGCGCGGTAAGATTTGGATGGACAACATTTTAAGTCTCATCCTTGTATTTTACAGAAAATGCTTTAATAAGTCTATCAATTTTCCTATTCAAATAAAGTTAAAAATATTAACAGGGATGTCACATATAAATTTGTATTAAAATTATTTTTGGCATTTCTTATATGTTTAAGCAGTTTTTGATCCTAAGGACGCCATTGAACACTACGGATTTATCCAACTGTTCTGTTTATATGCTATTTCTGAGTACTATACATTTCTTCATCAGTATATTTAGAAGTTTTGATGGGATCTTGGATTATCATGTAGTTCCTTATATTTGTCATTCATAAACTCAAATTACAGATTCGCGATATTGCATCCAAGGCAACAGCCCAAGCCGAGGTTCGGCCACTCTGGCACCCTTGAGCTTGTTGCCAAGAGACGAAGTATCTTAAGCTCTCGCCTTAGTAGTGTTGAGAAGCTATGAAAAAAAAATCTTACATTGTTGATTCAATATTATTGACTGTGTTTTACGTAATATAGATTGGTTAGCACAAATGAAACGGATTGGGAATAGTGACAGGCAACAGAGGTTCTGAGATGATACAAAAACTCTTTGGAAGACAAAAAAGATGTCACTAAGAAGGAATTCACCTCAAATCGGCGGCTGGTCATAAAGCACTAAACCGAAAGTCAGTTCATACAACGAAGGAAGAAAACATAATTATGCTAACTCCACTTAAATAGGACAAAAGCAAGAAGTTGGATCATACGCTACAATATATTTTTAGCAAATCGCGACCGCTTAATACAGATCACTAGATACGGGTCCTTTAAAGGTAGGGTGGACAGTGTGGGCTCAGTAATGGGGTACCTTTTTTGGTCACAAAGCGGAATATCGTTCAAACTAGTGTTGCCAATTGGCGGATAGTTTATCGAAAAGTGGAAAATTTTGGAGCTATTTTGTTATGGCGGGTATTTTGTCGGGTGTTTTCTTTTTATTGTAGCACGGCAAAATGACTATGCCTGATGGTAAGCACAGTACAATCCAAACACAATGGCGACCACCGAGTGACACACTATCCATCGCCGGTGGCCACTGTCATACCGGTCTGCGAAAAGCTGGATATTCACAGACTGATCCCGAAACGCGATCCGCAGAAGCGAATCATTATTACGGGCTTTTTCGCCATATACATGGTGATTGCGACCCAGTCAGGCTGTAAAACCCTAACACCTCGCTTTCGCCATTGCCTCGTTCGTTACTCAGCAGGTTGCACCACGTGCTGGTGAGGTTGGCTTGGGTGTCTCAAGTCTTATGATGTTATTCGACACCCCTTATACATGATTAGAGAAATAAGGCTACTACTACTACCTGGGAGTCCTCACACAGGCAAATGATTTTTTGTTTATATTATTTAGAGGCAGAATTAGTACAAAATTAGAATTTATATGTGACAAGTTTTTCCTCGCGGTTTCACTCGCATTAATGTATATTTTATCTATTCTTCGAGGTACATTTTTCGGGATAAAAGGTACCCTGTCTTTTGCTATACCCCTAATTGACAACCTATATGCAAAATTTCATAATCATCGGTAGATTAGTTAAGGTGTAGAAGCATTATTAATAAACTCACTTACGCATTTATTATATACTAGCCTCTGCCCGCGACTATGTCCGCGTGGAATAGTTACTTTGGGCTAACGCTAAAACGCAGCGGAAGCGAAAAAGAACCCTGATTTTGAAACATTTTTCATTGGCGCTCCGCTCTTGTTGCTCTTAGCGTTATAATATATAGCCCATAGCCTTGCTCGATAAATGAGCTATATAAAACTGAAAGAATTTTTCAAATCGGACCAGTAGTTCCTGAGATACCCCCTACAACGTCACAAACTCACAAACTTAATCCTTCATAATATTAGTATAAATAGTTACAATTACACTCTTAGTGCTTCGTTAACCCTTCAAAAATTATCCGTTAAATAGGATTTGGTACAAAATTCCAACCTAATGATTAAATGTAACGAACAAAATTATGATTTTCAAAGTAGTCTGCACCCAGTATTAGTAGCAATAAATAGAGACAGAGAAATAGAGATTTCTATGCATAGTTTGTTTGATTTTTTTCAAATCAAATCCTTTATTCATTTTAAGTTCTGGGAAGGCACGTATGATCGTCAAAACTACCACCGTTTTATTACATTTATTTACCCTGAATAAGTTATTTAAAGAATACCTGATTTTCTAGTAATCTCCCGACGATTTGATCGGCTATTTTGAGATTAACGAACGGGTAATACAACGACGTTAATGTGGCAACACTGGTTACAAGGCAAAACAACTTATCCAATAAGATATCCGACAGTGGACAATGGTCTTTCGAATAATTACCCTTGGTGATATTTATAGCGCTCCTATATCGAATTGTAACAACAACAAATTAAAAAAAATAGTTTGATCGCCACAAAGTGAAACCGGATCCGAGCGTACCAAGGGCGACGCGCTTGCGAAATTTATTTAATTTATTAACTCTTTACAATTAATGTAAAACTGTAATGGATCTTAACGTGCTTGGAATAAAGTTTAAAGTCGTCGCGAGACGCTGTGTTTTATTTGATAAATAACACACGTTTAAATTAGCGCGAAATCGTTTGAACGTTCCCAAGAGAATTAGACATACTGAATGATTTGATTTATTTATATTTAGATCAATATATTTATACTAGTATTAACTAGCTTAACTAGCATTCGCACGCGGCTTTGCTCGCTTTAGTGATGATTTGACTTATCCCTCGAGAACAGTATAATGATCCCTTGAGTAGTTAAGGCATGACAAACAAACAAACTCACATGCGCATTTATAATATTAGTTAGGTTTGTCGCCTTATGTAATATCTATATCTCTGTACTCGTGGACTCAGATGTTGTCTTAAAAAGACCTGAATAAAAAAGAAACTAGAATGAAATAAATATTCAGAGTTGCCGAGAGACTGAAAAATTTGAGAATATATTTTTGTGTGAAAAACCCATGAATAATAATAATAGATTGGCTTGCAAAATAAAATAAAATCTATACGTACTCTTGTTGCTACAATTATTTTAGTTTTACGAAGACAATTAATTAATCTTTCTTAAAGTTTTCTGGTTATAATTTTTTTACACAACTTTCCTGGACTATATGTATATATTGAATACTCGGCGATGCCTGCAATTTTGTTCTCCTGAAAACGTTTTGTTATTTCATTAGATTTACATATTTTTTTACAATGATTTATAAGGATTTTATTAATTTTATGTTACCTCTATTATTTACGTCCTTGCTACTTAGCCCCACGCAAAAGCGTAAATATATATAGCTCACATGTTACTCTGATAACTCCTCTATCTTTCCGTGAAAGGCTGATTAAAATCGGCTCATAATTTCGGATACCAACCCGACCAAAATATAGACAGTTCAATATTATTGTGTACAATCACACCATAATCACTCATTCAGATATTCTCTATACCAATTCCAATTAACATTCTCCGCGGATAACTTAATTTGCATACAATTCGACCATTTATCCTTCAAGTGTTAGACAAATTATATGTAAATGATAAAGCGTATATTGCAAGATTTATGTTTGAACTTGAACTAGATTTATGGAGTACATGTCTAAATAAATAAAAATGAATCGCAAAATATGTTGCTAAGCTCAAAACTTAAAGACGGCGGGTCCAATACGAGTAATTTTTGATTTGATTTATTCCTTAAACTCTGATGAAGGTTTTTATGGAGAGAAAAATTGGAAAAATTCCACGGAAAAACCTAAAAATCAGTTTTCGTTTTCTATAATTGTGAACGCAACTTCAAATAGAGCCACGCTGTAGCTATTACTGGTTTCAGCATGAATGGGTCGGCTCGCCCGGGGTACTACCACCCGACACACAGAAACAGTAGTAACCACCCAACCCACAGAAACACCCACGTCAAGTAACAGTGCCTTTATTGTTGCGTTTCGTTCAGTCAGTGAGAGTGCCGGAAGACCACCTCCCCTTCCACTCCCCCCCCTCTCCCAAACACAGGCTGGCAACGTTCGTCTGCCTCTTATGTTATAAAAAAATAATAATTGCTGTTAGCAATTTGACCCTATCCGTAATTACGTTTTTTTTTTCATTTTTGAGTTGACGCATTTAATTTTACCATTTTAAAATTTCGCTTTCTCTGTTTGTATTCCGGAAAAGCGAACAATCTCTATGGATATGGGCGTAGGAAAATATTTAAAAAAATCATACTAAGGCGAAACGAAGTTCGCGGGGGCAACTAGCAATAAATATAAGGTTCCGTCGCTTCAGTATAGATATTTTTTAGTTTTAGACTTACTTGAGAATTACTTGAATGTAATAAAATATAAGTAGCGCAAGAGATTTTTTTAATTTTAATTTTTGACAACCAATCTTGACAACAAAGGTGGCAACGCACTTGCGACTCCTCTGGTGTTGTTAGTGTCCATGGACGGTGGTGATCACTTAACATCAGGTGACCTACTTGTTCGTTTGCAACCTATGACATAAAAAAAAAAAAAAACTATTATTCTAGGTTATTACTGCAATTGTCGAGTGGGTAATAATAATAATAATGGATATCCAAGATTTTCGCAGGCCGGCATGACAGCGGTGACTGGCGATGGATAACGTGTCTCTCGGTGGTCGCCATTGTTTTTGGATTGTACTGTCCTTACCATCAGGCATAGTGCAGTTACTTTGCCGTGCTACAATAAAAAAAAAAGTTTCATGCCATCATTTCAATGAACTAACAAGAACCGTCTTGTTAAAACTTTCCAGGTAGTTTTTATGGCTAGTCAGAATCCATGCCCCATGGTATTATTTCCCATTCACTTCACTTATGAATAAGAATGTAATATTGTGTAAAACATCACCAATATTACAAAATATATAGCTAAATAACACAAGATCTATACATATAATAAGGATGTATGCCTAACGTGTCTGTGCCTTTTCGATTTTCGCGAAAAAAATTGTTGCAGGTGTCTAGGGGAATAAGTAATCCCATCAAACACATACATGTGAAACGAGAGTTTTAAATCCGCTGAGTGCCTTAAGCGCTCGCCGGTGAAGCTGTTAAGACCTCGCTTGGTCAATAGCGTAGTCAGTTCGAAAAAAAAAAAAAATGAAACGAGAGCCAAGTTCAATATTATGATACATGATGATTATTCACTTCAACGACAAAAGAATTGAGATCTAAATGGGTGCCAAGTTTAATGGTCAGTCCTGAAATTTATTTATAACTTCATAAAATATGTTATAACAGCTTAAAATATAATTTCTGCTTATAACTTGGGATAATATTGAAGCCCAAGGTCTGACTTGGCTAGTTCGAACATACTATATGTGTGTCTGTCTGTTAGTATGAACGCGCATCACTACTAAAGTCCTGGGTTCACAATAAAATTACATCATATCATCAAATCATAAAGCATTCTACGAGACTAACTTAGTTTTATTTTCATTAAAATCGGTTCACTCTATCAAATCTTATTGTAATTTTTATGACGACGCGGCGTAGTTGCGAGAGAGAAGTCGATAAGTAAATGACTTAATACATTCAGATGACATTATTAATCACTGTTTTTTTATATAAGGTTCGACGCGGAGGAAGTCGTGGGCACAGCTAGTTATGAATAAAATAAATAAAAGTCCGTGCGTACAAAGTACACATGTCAGAAGTTAAACTTCTTTGGCGAACTAATTTATAAGTCTTGTTTATATTTATACAAACAAGAAAAAAGAATAAAATGTTTTTTTATTTATTTAAACTGCGATTACTGCAAATGACGTCACTTCCATTGCATACCTGCGTGACGTTACACCTGTTAAAATTTTACCCTCATGCGCTTAAAGAAGTTTCACTTCAAAAATTCCACTACTGCCATAGACTAAGATCCCGCCAAAAGCTCTATAGAAGAGTTTTCTGAAAGATTCTCAGCTAAATATAATTGAAAATTCGGAAATGCTATTTGTAAATGTAAACGTAATGAAACTAAGAAACAATAATGTAATGTAACATTAGTGCATGTGTAAATTCTCGTATTTATTTTTACATAAAAAATAATTTATGAAATTAATATTGCGATATTCCTTTCACGATCCACAATTATTTCAACGAAATAACTCGTTTCGTTCTTGTTGTCTACTTATAATTTATTATAAACAATTTTAAAATACATTATTTCACAGAAAAAAAACTACCAGCTGAACGTTTCACGCGAGATGATTAACTCTGGGAATGTATCCGATCAAATGTCATCGCGTGCACCTTGACAGCGTCTGTCAGATGCAGCTGTCAAAATTAAATTTCAATTACGAGATCCATATTTGTACTTTTAATTATCGAAAGTTGCCATTGTTAAAAATAGTTTAGATTTTTTGGGTAATTATTGTTTTTTTGTATTATGCCATATATAAACAATGATATTATAAAGAGGTAACGTTTGTGAGGTTGTAGGGGGTAGTATCTGGATCTACTAAACCGATTTTGAAAATTCTTTTTATAAATAGAAAGCCACGTTATTTTTTAATTACATAGGCTATATATTAATCCAAAAAATCGGAAGACTTTTTTGTGGTAGTCGGATTTGCAAAGTAAGTCGGAGAAAAAACTGTTAACGATGAGAGATATATAATTGTGTTCCAGAGAAAAGTACAAAAAAATCAAAGACATCATATGTCTAACTTTTATATTTAAGTCACAAAATGTAGTTTTTTATAAAGTGGGCACGGGTCAGCTAGTGCCCATATATTATACAGTATGATTAGGACTTAAAAAAGGTTATAGACAAAAGACTTACATTAACAACTTTTAAGAAACGAGCGTATACTTCTATAAAAGGCCGGCAACGCACTTGTGACTCCCCTGGTGTTGCTAGTGTCTATGGACGGCGGTGATCACTTACCATCGGGTGACCCGTCTGTTCGTTTGCCTCCTATAATATAAAAAAAAACAATGAGGTAAACGAGGTTTTTAAATTATTGGTGGTTAAATTTAAGAAAGGTATGTAAATTACAGTCCTCGCAAATCTTTTTGGCCGCTCTGAATATAGCCATAACTTCGGGCTTAACCATGATATAGCTAAAAAGTGAATACAAAGTTAAAATATTTTTATAAGAATTTAATATTTACATTTATTTATCCTTAAGTTATCTATATGTTATAGTTACATATTACGTAAACAAAAATCGCGGTCTTTAAATTTAATTGTAAAAAAAATTGTATAACCATCGCGTTCTTATCGTGTATATCATTATAAATTGATACATTATGAGCGTGGATTATAGAAGATCTCATAAAAGTTTTTGATATAAACAGAAATTGCGATACACTATTTATTTGTCGGCTTTCTTCAGGACGCAATCGTACTAGATTATTCGTTTGTATTCAATTTGTTTAAAAGTCTAACAATAGATAAATTACATCGTATCTGTCGATTTAAGTTCGACTGCGCTGCACTTATTTCCTTATCTGCCGCTTTGCTTTCAGACTCCATTGAGATAAAAGCCCTCGTCCATTATTAAGCTTTCGTACCACTTCCGGCAGATACTGCAGTTTAGAAAAGCTTCCGGTTTGGGGCGTTAAAATGTTACGTACATTTTTTGATTAGATATTATTTTATATATTTGTTTAATAATATACCTTAAACTAATGATTTTTTTTAAATAAAACTACTTATGGTATGGATTAAAATTGTGATCGGCAACCGGTTTGTGTGATAAAAAATGGTGGGGGTAAACACTGTGTCGGGTAGAGTGTTGAAAACACCAGTTTTTGTCCGATCACCAAAGTTAAACAACGTTGAACGCGGTCAGTACTTGGATGGGTGACCGCTTGCGAACACCGCATTAAGTTAGCTTTTTGTTACATTATTTGAATTAAAATATTTCCCTGTAATACAAAAGTTTCACTTCTATCGTGTTTATTTACGACACACCTTGTTTCTTAATAATAACATATGTATAACATGTTATTTATAGTCTTATTAGATACAGGAAGGGACTGTACATACATAAAGAAAACAAACATACATAACATATAAACAATATAGAAGTGTTTTGATTATAAGATGAGATTATAACATCTAAAAAAACTGTCGGCGATAATAGTCATATTTGGTTTTATACTTAGTCTAAAAAAAATACTAGTTTCTTTTTAATAGTTAGCATAAAAATATTCTTTTTTACTTGTGTCCCTTTGTTCACGAATTTCTGTATCATTATACACAGTGATGTTGTTAAAACGATATGAAGCGGCTACAGGCGTAAATAATTATTTTGGGATACACGCGAAAATCTTTTTTCGAGACCCTAAAAATGTGTGTGCAAAAGTTTGCTTGATTGTTTAAGTAGTTAATCTCCATTTATATTAGTATCTAGCCTCTGCCCGCGACTTTGTTCGCGTGGAATAGTTAGGAGGAAAAAAAACGTTTTTGAAACATTCTTCAATGGTGCTACGTGCCTATTGGTCTTAGCGTGATGATATATATAACCTTCCACGATAAATGAGCTATATAACACTAAGAATTTTTCAAATCAAACCAGAAGTTCCTGAGATTACCCCCTACAATGTCACAAACTTTACCTCTTTATAATATTAATAATATAGATAACAAGGGTTAACAGTACTTTTGTAGTTGACGCATACAGAGTCGCGAGTAAAGATTATATAAGTGAAAGCAGAATTTTACTTCCTCTTCATGAAGTATTATCCCCTAAATTATATTAGAGGAGCTTCTTCCTGTCGATTTCGCTGTATCGTCCGCGGGTGGTATGATATTTTTTTATCAAAACAATATATCTGTGTGGCATAGACACAGCTGACATTTTTTATACTTCCTTGCCGTTATTTTCGTCTGCAGTTTGCTTGTCTTTTAAATTATGTTGATATAACTACGACTTCCTTTACTATAATGCGACTAGATATATTAGATACTACCTTCTGCCCGCGACTTGGACGTGGAATAGTTACTTTGGGCTAACGCTAACATTAACTCGCGACTTCGTTTGCGTAGAAGATGAAAATATTTTTACATAATACGTACGTTAACCCCGATTTTGAAACATTCTTCATTGGTGCTTCATTGGTTTTAGCGTGTTTAATATATAAGCCTTCCTCAATTTTTTGCGGGGTGGTAGGGTTTTTCGCGCGGTAGTAGGGTTTTACAGCCCGACTGGGTCGCAACCACCATGTACATGGCGAAAAAGCCCGTAATAGTGATTCGCTTCTGCGGGTCGCGTTTCGGGATCAGCCTGTGTATATCTAGCTCTTCGCTGGCCGGCATGACAGCGGCGACCGGAGATGGATGGTACGTCATTCGGTGGTCGCTATTGTTTTTGGATTGTACTGTGCTTACCATCAGGCACAGTGCAGACATTTTGCAGTGCTCCCATTAAAAAAAATGCGCTATCTAACACTGAAAGATTTTCGAATCGGACCGGTAGTGAGATTAGCGCGTTCAAGCAAACACTTCAGCTTTATAATATTAGTATAGATATTGTTTCGAATAGTTCGTCTAGCAGAGCATCTAGTGCACCAGATGTTATTTACAGTGCAGTTCAATAATAGCGCACAACCCACAAACAAATATCTACGGACAGTGTTGCCAATATCAATAAGATCCGTAAATAGAACTGCGGCGCGAGTCAGATTTTTACAATTTAGGATAAAGTGTCAAGCTTTCATTGGAATTATGTTACAAATTGGCTTAAGAAGTTAGCGTGGTGGTAAGGCTTCTTCTAACATCGCCTACCTAGCTACCACCCTCAAATTGACAATCCATCGTCAAGCACCTATGGGTGTGTACCGATGTGTATACATACCTGTACTCAAGAGCTAGTCTCAATTGTAGTCAAAGAGTAAACGACACGACTCGTACATAACGTGCGGTAATATTATGCTTATAGATCAGGTGTTGTGCAAGTTTAGTGCGGAATATTCGAAGCGATCATTGTCATTCAGGTCCGGTTGTCGCGGTACAGCCTCCGTGAGTCAGCCATGATGTCACGGTTTACTCACCGCTTGCGGAATCGACCGCTATAACCTTTCGTGGAGCGTTTAAAACGCTTATAACCTCCGATTATGTGTGGAAAGGTGTGGTTTTTATAAAAAATAAAAACAGGATGTTTTGCGACCTCCTTGAGATTTTGTTTGTTTTTTTTTTAAATATTGTATCGTTTCGTTAGTTGTGAATCTTCATGTTGAATCATCGATTAGGGAGTGGTCGTCCTTTGTTAGTAGAAACTTGTGCGAAATATATATAACACTAGCGAGGGAAAGCTACTTCGCTCACATCAAATACGGAATTGTATATTAAAAATGCTTAGACAAAAAAGACCACTGTGTTATATGTATTTGTTCTAAGGATCAAAAACTGAGTTATGTGAAGACAAAATGGCTAAGTTGATAGTGTGTTCAGACACCGTTTTGACCAACGTAGTTATGAATCTTTGCAACTGAGACTATTGCTTTTTCAGGAAAACGTTGTGAGGAAGCCATAGGCATAGTGGTAGAACTTTTCTAAGTGTCACCAAGCACCTGTTGGTGTAATCTGGTAACTCTACTTGAGAGCGAATACTTTGTAAGTTTATGCATATTTACTATCTTAGACCAGATCTCCATTTAACCTCAAGTGAGTCAAATCAAATCAAACCAAAAATACCTTATTCAGTTTAGGCCCTAACAAGGCGCTTATGAACGTCAAAACTACCACCGGTTCGGAAAACAACTCAGTCACCGAGAAGAACCGACAAGGAACTCGATCGGGTATATCTTTTTAACATATATATATATTTCAAATATATTATACGTTACAATACCGTTTTCAGTGGATGCACAGAGAGGAGTCAATTCCAGACGTCACCATCGTTCACGTATTGATCCACTCTATACTCCTTTCGACACTAAAACCCGCTTGACATGGTGCTTAAAGTAAAACTCTAAAACCTATAAAATATATAAAACAAACTAATCATAGTAACCAAAAGAACAATTTCATATTTTACGCGTCCCAAAGCCGACAACAAACAACAAGAACAATATAACCTGATAAACGAAAGCAAAATCATACAATATACACAATAATGAAATATACATGAGTATACACTACCGCTTCAAGTGTTTACGTCACGTTGTTAGTCATACGGTTAGACGTTTTGTGGAAACGTTACGTTATTTTTACTTTTGTAACGTAAGGGTCGTGACACAGTGCATACGCGATAGCGTTTTATCGAACTATAACAAATTAGCAGTATCGACAGACCTGTTTTGGTAATAAAAAACATTATAAAAGTCAACTGCAGCGCCACATTCCGCGTCCAATTGTGAATCTAAACTATTGAATCCACCTGAACACTCGCAAAAAATTTCATTAAGATCTTTGCCGCCGTTTAAGAGGAGTTCAGTCACATACACACAGACAGAAAAATTATATATATAAGGAATTAACAAAAGTCCGCGACTTCTACCATGTTAAATTATAATATGAAAAGTAATAAAGGTAAAATACCGCCCAATGCAAAATGACGAGTAATAAGGCAAGCTTTTGCCCACGGCTTTCCTCGTGTTAATGTAGATTTAGCCTATCTCGCAGAAATACATATTTTTATGGATAAAAGGTACCCTTTTTTATACACCTGACAATGTGTATGCAAGATTTTATGATGAAAAGTGGAATATTTGAGACGTTAAAGCGTAACAAATGAACTCATAGAATAGATTATTAGTTATTACAAATAAAAAAAATAGAAAATTAAATTATGACTCAATTCTGTTACTTACATGTCTGTATTCGGCTACGAGGATTATTTTATATTTGTATAAGTTTATAATTTTTTTCTGTTACTGGTCTTTTTTAACCATTATAGATATCTATTATGAAAGACTTTGCACACGAATATAACAAAATTTTTGTTTGTTTTTCTGTCATTTTTTATTTTTGAATATTTGTTCTAAAACGGTTTGAGTGACTGTTATAAGATTATGTACACGTGAAGCATATGTTATACCTCAATCGATGAATGTAATTATTTTTATTAATGCTTTTAGAAGTGATTAAAAATATCACTATACATTATAAAACAAAGCCCTCTGCCACGTCTGACTTTTTTCAACAGTAGATAAAGTGATTAACGTTGAAGGTTAAAGTATTATAAACAGGCGAGCTTGGCGGACGTTATCCTGTCCTGATAATATAAAAAACCTTAACAAATTATATACTTAAACCTTCCCCATGAATCACCATATCTACTGGAGAAAAACGCATGAAAATCCGTTCAGTAGTTTTTGAGTTTATCACGAACAGACAGATGCGGCAGAGGACTTCATTACATAGTATAAAACAAAGTTCTCTACCGCGTCTGTCTGTCTGTCTGTTCGCGATAAACTCAAAAACTACTGAACGGATCTTCATGCGGTTTTCACCAGTGCATACAGTGGTTCAAGGGGCACATTTTGGTATATAATTTGTCAAGGACTGTTTTATAATCAGAGCGGGACAACTTCTGCCGGGCCCGCTAGTTGATTTATAATATGTAGTGAAAAGAACACATAAATAAACATAACAGTCTCGTACGTTACCACCGCGCACAGCTAGATTGAAATAAATGTATTATGTTTCGATATCGCTACCGCTTATGACTTACATCGTGGTGTTAAACGTCGAGTGATTCCCGATAATCTGTTTTAATAATGTTATTAACATTATAGGGCGATAGGAATTGTTATCTTTACAAGTGAATTGTATTGTAAGTAATAAAGCAACAACATTGTTGCGAAAAGGTAAGTTGCGAATGCACTGACAATAGGAAATAACCACAGAACACTTAACGAATGGAGTTCACAATTATGTTATAATTAGTTGTTCCCGCGACTTTGTCCGCGATAATTATATTATCTGATCTAGGCAATGGTAGAACCACGCTGAAGCTATTATTGGTTTCAGCCTGAATGGGTCGGCTCGCCCGGGGTAGTACCACCCTCTCATAGAAAACCGACGTGAAGTAACAGTGTTTGCCATTGTTGCGTTTCGTTCGGTCAGTGAGAGCGCCGGAGGACCACCTTCCTTCCCCTCTCCTCTCCCCCTCACTCCCTTTCCCCCAAACACAGGCTGGCAACGCACTTTCGACTCCTCCGGTGTTGTTAGTGTCCATGGACGGTGGTGATCACTTAATATCAGGTGACCCACAAGTTTGTTTGCCATAAAATCATCTCAATGTATTAAATTGATTAACTTATCTAGTTTTCGCTCGTACTCAAGTCGCTTCGTCATAAAAATTACAATAACTTTTGATAGAATGATCAGATTTTAATGAAACATAGCCTATGTGTTACTCGACGATATGATTTTATTGGTGAGGTTTTATCGTGTACGCAATAATTATTTTTAATAATATCTATCTGTCTGTTTATTTCAACATGCATTACTGCTATAGTACTGCGTTCACGATAAAACCTTATGAAAATCATAAAGCATATCCTCTAGTAACATTTAGTTTCATTAAAATCGGTTCACTCTATCAAAAGCTATTGTAATATTAATGACAACCTGACTTAAGTACGAGAGTAAAGTAGATAGGTAAATGGACTTAATATATTTAGATGATTTTCTTGGTCACTGTTTTTTTGCATTAGGCTCCACGCGAACGGAGTCGCGGGTACAGCTAATACTGTATAATCGTTTATAAAGACACACACGCAGACGCATTCGCGGGTTGCCGCTATTTCTAACATTACAAATGCGAATTTAAGTTTGTTTATTCGTTTTATACGCTTTTACTACTAAAACGGTCGTCGTGAAATTTTGTATAGGTGCACTTTGACTGCGATACGTCAAATCTACATTAAAGCCATCTATGTATGTATACCATTTGTAGGTGGTAGAGCCACGCTGAAGCCTATTACTGGTTTCAGCATGAATGGATCGGCTCGCCTGTGGTACTACCACCCGACCCACAGAAACACCGACGTGAAGTAACAGTGCTTGCATTATTGCGTTTCGTTCGGTCAGTGAGAGCGATGGAGGCCCACCTCCCCTCCCTCCCCCTCCCCACTCCTTCTGCCCCCCCAATATAGGTCGGCAACGCACTTGCGACTCCCACGGGTGTTGCTAATGTCTATGGAGGGCAGTGATCACTTAATATCAGGTGAGCCGCCTGTTTGTTTGTCTCCAATGATATAAAAAAAGCAAGCTGAGCAGCGGGCAAATGCTAGTTTATCATAAGCTAAATGCGATGTGACACACCGCGAAAGATTAATGTCGAAGTACATTCTAATGTGATGAGACGGATTAATATACAATTTCGCCTGAAAAGTTCATTCCTAAATATTCCACTACGCGAGACACGATGTCTACTTTCGATTTCGACCCAGTCTTTTATTTTCATTTCACAGTCCGCAAAATGGTTTCCAAAGACGGGAGTGTCACGTGTCGTTCTGAAATAGTATTTATTTCTTTGCAATTTTACAATAAGTATGAATCGAGAGAGCTTTAAACTTTTCAGATTCTTCTTTTTAGACTCGGTAAAACCATTGATAGTTATTTTAGATAATAGCGTTAGGTGTTACAACGAAGTCCCAAAGCATATTATTGATTTGCCAGACTGTAAGTTTAAGCGCCAGATCAAGCGGGTTTTGGTGTCAAAAGGCTATTATAGAGTGGATCAATATGTGAACGATGGTGATGTCTCGAATTGACTCCTCTCTTTGCATTAATTAGATTATTTATTAAAGATAATTAATTAAAGACAATTGTAACGTATTTTAAATATATACATGTGTATATATGTTAAAAAGATAAACCAGATCGAGTTTCTTGTCGGTTCTTCTAGATGATTGGATTGTTGGTCCGAACCGGTGGTAGTCTCGACGTTCACAAGCGCATTCTTAGGTCATAAATGGAATAAAGTATTTTTTATTTTGGTTTCTGATGCTAAATGTTGATATGAATTTAAAATACTTTTTTTTTAACTGACTAACACTGTTGTCTGATAGAGTATGGATAATTATACCAGGATTTGTGACGAGAGTAGAAGGCAGTTAGAAATGGTAACCACGGCAAGGGTGTCAAAGGGAGTGAACGTCGGCTTAGGGCATTTGCCTTGCATAAATTTTGAAAGAAAGAAAGAAAAAACATTTATTTGCAACACACATAAGTAAATATGAAAACAGGTACAATTAAAAAAAGAAAAAGACATACATATAAACAATGAAAAATACAAATTGATGGTTAAGTGTGTGTGTGGCAAATGGGCCCCGAGTCAGTGTGTGTGCTGTTGGAGGTTAGTCCTTCAGCGCTGATTTTCACTCGGGACCCAGAGTGTTATGTGTGCACCAAGATGGTGTGCATATTAAATGTTATGTAGTGTTTCGTGTAGTGAAGTTATATAAGTTTAGAAAAAAAGAAATGGTAATAGAAGTTTAATATGAAATATGAGATAATAACTACATATATATTAATAATAGGGAACAATGAATATATAAATACGGACACACATACATGTATATACATACATATAAATAAAAATAGAAAGTCGTAGAATAACAGGATAAGTTATTTGCGTTGAAAGTAAAAAAGTTTTAAATTTTGAGCTGAAACCAAATAAGGATATAGAATTACGGATGGGTGGGGGAATATTGTTCCAGCATTTTGTGGCCTGGTATCTGAAGCATGGTATCGAAAGGCAGTGGTTTTGTGCGTATTTCACGTATTTAATATAACTATTCATTTGAGATTGTAATCTATGCAACTATATATTATCTAAAATATTACGTATATAAATTTAGTTCACCAGACGATTTTCACTAAGTCTATATAGCCGAATAATAAGGCTCTATAAAAGAGTTTTGGTAATAGAATTGTTTGTTCGATGGAATATCCTTTTAAATTAATTTAAATTGTTAACAGTGGTAGTGAAACATGAGGGGATATAAACAAAATGTGTGAAGTTCAAACATGGTAGAATTTGAAACCTTAAAAATTAAAACATATGGATATAAACGATGATATCTCTTTCTCTCATACGGTAAATCCTATAGATGTATACCTTTGTCTCTTTTTAATACCACTGTTTTATTTCATCGAGTTTCAAATCCAGAGGCTAAAAAAGTTTTTACTTGAAAAACCCAATAACATTGCTATGATTTCGTCACAATATTTTCCTTTATCAAACGCTCAAAGCTACAATTCGTAAACTACGTTGTTATAACGCGTCTATGTACACATAGAAGTCATTGTAACATTATGGTAAATAACAGTTAATGTTGAATTATTTAGCTGGTTCAATCAACCGTTTTGACCCGCTTTTCAATCAATTAATGTCGGCCTGCGAATTTGTCCGACGGTACGTACATACGTGTGCAGATAAAGTGAACCGATGAATCACCTCTATGAACGAGGTCAGTGATTTATTTAAACTAGTTTACGCTCACGGCTTGTCTCGTGTAGGACAGGCCTCCGCTTACTTTGAAAGCGATGGTTAAATATCTCAATATATATAGCTCAATGTTGTTTGTCCGTATGTTTCGTAAGTTTGTATCTATATATATTCTAGCAACTACACTTAAAATCCAGTCGTGCAGGTTATAGCTTGTTATTATATTCTTCAAACTTTATAAGACCTCGTATTGTTGTTAGAAGCATTTGTTATTTATTGGTATTTAGGTATGAAATGTCTTTGATATGAAATCGCTTTGTATATTGAAATATATACATAAATAGGAAAATGTATAATAAAATATCATGTTTATATCAATTACATTAAAAATAAAATTAATTGGTAAGGTCAAAACGAACGTCATTGAACGGCGACTTAGAGAACTTAGGTACACATATAAAGTTGTAGTAAATTTTCTGGTTTCAAATCTGTCATCAATTAAAAGTTTTTTTTTTGTATTTTTGATCTCATACCGTGTAATATTTCAGGTATTTTGTGTAAATTAATTAGATTATTATTGAGAAATTAAGTTGTTTCTGATATGTGGCAGAAACTCTCTAGAAAGTTCTAACTTAGAAGCCCTCATTTTATTATCATTATCACACATTAAATCACCAGTAGATTGTTTTATAAAACAATTTCACATTTCAAAATTTAAAAACCATTTCTCATAAGGAAATCTTTTATTAAGAGGTCACGTCGAGACGCGGAAGCAATTGCCAGTGTCAACGTTTTGATTTACATGAAGATATTATGTACTCAAAGTTTAATTTATTTCCAATATGGTTAATATTGATTTTAATGGTTCTTATTTTATCGAATATCTAATCAATTTTTATATAATACTAGCTGAGCCTACGACTCCTTCCGCGTGGAACTTAATGCAATAAATAATGTTATTACAAAAAAGTTAAATACGTATTGAACCCTGGCTTTAAAAAGGCGTCATATTAAATGCACCGCGGTCTCTGAATGTTCGCCATCTTGCTCTTTTGTCTCGCTTCGGTTACGTTAGGTTAGACTTGTGAAAAAGGATAACGCGAACTTGCCTCGGGCGAGCGCGGTGCATTTATTAGGAGACTTTTTAAACCAAGTATTTAATACGTATATAACTTTTATTGTAATAACACGGATTAAGTCTATTTACTTATCTTCTTTTCTCTTATAAAGTCACGTCGTCAATAAAATTACAATAACTTTTGATAGATTGAACCGATTTTAATGAAACCAAGACTAAAATGTTACTCGGAGATATGCCTTAACATAACTGTACAAGGCCCAAAGTCTCGTGGCAGGCCCACTAAACGCTGGTTGGACGTGGTAAAGGCGGACGTAAAAGAAAATAGCCTCACACAGAAGGATGCCGAAGATCGGGCAAAGTGGAGGAAGTTTAGTAACAAAGCGTACCCTGGTACCACGCCGGGAAAACGCTAGGAAGGAGAAGAAGATGCTTTATGATTTTCTTGATGAGGTTATACCGTGAACGCAGTACTTTAGCAGTGATGCGCGTTCGAACAAAGAGATAGACAGATATTTCTAAAAATGATTAAAAAAATTTTTTTACTAATGATACCTGCAACAATTTTTTTTACAAAACTCTAAAGCGTACAGATATTTTGGATTTACATTCTTATTACATTTTTTTTTTATGGCATAGGTGGCAAACGAACTGGTGGGTCACCTGCTGTTAAGTGATCACCACCGTCCATGGACACTAACAACACCAGAGGAGTCGCAAGTGCGTTGCCATCTTTTGGAGGGAAGGGTTAGGGAAGGGAAAGGGAGAGGAGAGAGGGGAGGGGAGGTGGGTTTCCGGCGCTCTCACTGACCGAACGAAATGCAACAATGCAAGCACTGTTACTTCACGTCGGTTTTCTATGAGAGGGTGGTAGTACCCCGGGCGAGCCGACCCATTCGTGCTGAAACCAGTAATAGTTTCAGCGTGGCTCTACCACCATTAAACATATACATATATATGTGTATAGAATATACTAAATGGTCAGTTCACGTTGTTATTGTTAAAGTTCCACGGTTTTATTATATCGAATCAACTTCTTGACCAAATTTTATGACGTAAAATTTAATTAAACATACTGTATAGTAAATTAATGCATATTTATTTAATTAAAAATAAAAACACCGATTGACCGGTCAAAACAATCGTACGATAAATGTAACAATTTTTGTTTTGCATATCACACGATAATTACATTACGTTTCAGATATTTAAAGTTCATTTTCAAACAGTTAAACTGATTTCGAAAATTCTCAGCCGTTTTACCTACCGGCTTCTGATCACTTTCGCTTGTCCTAGTTCTCGTTTGTGCTCTTGTCAAATATTGTTCGTGACGGTCGGCGGTTTTTAATTGTAAACCTTATATTTAACTAGGTAGGTATTAATGTTAACTGCAGTTTATTATCACGAACGTTCAAACAATATAGCATTGTTGAGGCTGAAAAAGTCTGTTTTGTAAATATCATAGTTTTCTTCATAAAAATTAAAGAATGATATTTATTCTTTATGACAGCTTAACTGATTGGGATATATTTTGAGGATTCTTCAAAATTTTACATATAAATTTCGCTTAAGCATTAATGACGGAATTACAATAAAAAAAGTGTGTGTGTGTACTTATGTACACGCGTTAGAAGTTATACTTCTTTGGCGGAACGAGATAAAAATCTTTTCAAAAATTTTGAAAAGTTTAAAAAGTTTTGTACAAAAAACGACACTACCAATACAAAAAAGGTATATAAGGCATTAAAAGTTTTAATACAAAGAAATACAAACAACAAATAGAAAGAAACGAAATATTGACTATAGCTAACTTCAGGGTGTCGGTTTTTCGTGACGGTGTGCGCGCGCATCGTAAAAATTTACTCTCATCATTTTTCCCTAACGCGCCAAAAGAAGTATAACTTCAAAAGTCGAGGCACTCATAAGGCCCACCGACAGGAGTGTTAACTCAAAACAATGAAATAAATGTGTCCTTTTTTGAATTTTCATATTTCTTATAGTGTGAATGGAAATATTTAAATTTTATTAACATTAGTGTGTTTTTCATATCTATTGGCACTCAGAGCAATAATCTATACTAATATTATAAAGAGGTAAAGTTTGTGAGTTTGTGACGTTATAGGGGGTAATCTCAGGAACTACGATATATGTCCAAAACTAAGCAAAACAATACTGTCTCTAATTTTGTTAAGTCTTTGTCAGAACTAGACACATCAAATAAATACATAAACCTTACTTGTCGTCTACTAAGCTCTCATACTATAATATGTGCGTCGTTACCTGAACCATGAAATCGAAGTCGGACACATGGCAACACTCTAATTGCCATGTTACGTAAAAAATGCGACCGGAAACATAATTCTTTAGTTTAAATCAGTACTTATTTCTGTCCTTGTCAACTTGTATATTTTTGTAGATATTAAGATGAATGTCCACGATGCGTTTCTTTTTTCTTTATATAACTCATTAACTCACTTTCTTGTTTGTTTGATAATAATTATGCAATCGATTTAAAAGTAAGTTCTGTGATAATTTTATCGAAATTATTAAAATCGATTGCATAATTTCACACAAACGCAGAATTAAGGATCGAGAAACAAGTTAATAAAGGAATATACGATATTTTTAAAACAGATAAAAAAGTAGAGAACATAATTAAAAAAAAAGTCGAGGCGGTTGTAAGGACTCCCGGCAGTAGTGAAAGCTCAAAACAATGGAATAACTGTGTTCTCTTTTGAATTTTTTAAATTTGTTACAGTGTGTATTATTTAAATTTCATAAATTGTGTATTTACAATTAACAACGTTAATTTTCACATATATCTGCACTCGGAGCAGTAAATATGATGAACTGCAAAATATCAATATTACATATACACTGGTCGGTATACCACACGTCGCTAGTCTGACCCAAGCCATGCAAGCACAATACGCTTGGTCACGCTTACGAGCATGTTATCACGGAAAATTATAAGTGTATATCCGGCCAAAAAATTAACTTAAGAAGTTTTCACTTAACATTACGATTTTCAAACGAAAGTATGAAATAATTTTATCACAATATATCGAAAAATGTAGTGCGAAACCCAAACAAAGAAAAGTTATTAAAAATGATCCAGAATGTAACTTCTTTTTTACTTGAGGAATTGCTACATACGATATTTGAGCTCTTGGGGAAATAGAGGACGTGTATAACCATCCGGCGAACCAATTTAATGGAAGGTCAGGTTCTCCTCTATCCCCGTATCCATTATATAAGCTAAACATTTTTTTTACGTGGAGAAATCCCTTATGGATACACAACCCTTCCGGGGGAGAGAATGGGTTATGTGCGACTCGCGCATTGGGGCGATACGAGATCTCTATAGACTTCATCGTGCCGCCCCAGCGGTTGGCCTAACAGCGAAAGCGCTGTTGCCGGGCTCCGTCTTGTTAGGAGACAGCCGTGGCACACATCGGCCGTCTCCTCTTTCCGCCGGACCTGTGCAATAGGAAAATGGGCCCCCGACCCGTCTTTCCCAGGTCCGGTTACGGTGGGAGGAGGCGGTCAAACTGTCGCCTCTTCTTGCCTGTCCTCCGTTGGTGGAGATGGCCACTTTGAGGGTCTTGCTCACGGACCCTCTCCGCCGCCTCCTTCTCCGAGACGACCTCCTCCCAGAAGGAGGCCCCAACATTCCACACATCCTCGCTACCGAGCATGGCCGCAACTACACTCGGCAGCTAAAGATCCTGTCCTACCGCCGCAGCCAACGTGCGACGCTGTTCCTCCCACGTAGCACACTCAGATAGAGTGTGCTGCGCGGTGTCCGGGTCAACGCCGAACTGATGGCATACGGCGGTAATATAAGCTAAACTTAGCCTAACTTACCCCACTGCAGATTTAATACGTCAGAATATTTCTTCTACTTTCACTCGCTATTCAATAATGTATGTTATCTGTCAACTTAACTGTGCGTATCTAATTGTAAGTTATTCCGATGCACTCGCATCCATAGCTGTGCTCGTGGCTTTTTTTAAACTTTCATAACTTTATATTACAGGAAGATATCGTGATAATTGTTTTTCAGATACGGATGAAATGTCTAAGAATTAAAACTAAAACAAAAAACAGGGCGTGTCGTAAAGACACACGATAGAAATGAAACTTTTACAGGGAAACATTTCAATTAATTAAAAAGAAGCGAAAAGAACGTATGTATACACGTATACACGGCTCCCAATCTACCCGATACAGTGTTTACCCCACCACTTATCGTCGTACAAAAAGTTTGCGGATCAGACTTTGAAGCCCCTCCCTCTCATAAGAAGTTTTACTTTAAAAAAAGCAATTTGTCTTAAAATAATATCACGGTTATAATCCGATAACGTTTCCTCGAGTTGTAACATTATACTGCGCGTTCCGTAATCCAATATCTGCAAGCAATATTATTATATAAAATCGATTCTGAAATGTCTACACGATTGATGCGAACTGTCTTGAAGAAATAATCCTGTTAATAAAACCCACAGTTGTTATACAAAAACCCAAGATGCACACTTAACGTCTCGCAGCGGGCACACAAAAATGAGTGCATAATTTTGGATTATGCAGTCATTTCTAATAGTCCCTCGTCGCTCGTGTCCTCGCATGGTCGTTAAAATGCCGCACTGTTCTGTAAGAAATGGAAAAGATATGACGTCAAGAACGTTAAAAAAAGTTAGGATATTGTATTTTCGGTAAGTTAAGAGTGTATTGATTTATTTTTGTTGTTCTTTTGACTAAATATAGACAGCAATATGTGATTTTGTTTTAATCTCACATAAATAAATATTAAATAATAATAATTTACCCTGTTCTAATTCAATGGAGTCGTTTCTATTTGTTTAAAGTTATATGTACTTTTGAACTTAATTCTTCTGCCCGCGATTTCGTCAGCGTGGAATAGTTACTTTAACTCGCGACTTCGTTTATGTAGAAAGTGTTTTTTTTTTAAATAATACGTACCCCATACGTAACCTCGATTTTGAAAGACCCTTGATTGGTCTTAGCGTGATGATATAGCCTATAATCTTCCTCGATACATGAGCTATATAACACAGAACACTGAAAGAATTTTTCAAAACGGACCAATGGCTCCTGAGATTAGCATTTTCAAGCAAACAAACTATTCAACTTCATAATATTAGCATAGACTAGTATAAATAAGCACAGGACAAGGAAAATTATACTCTAAAAATATACGGATATAAGATACAAATCAACAGGAATGAGTTAAATTATTATTTAAAAAGACATTATCGTTTAATTTGATTCATATTGTTCTTTGTTTCACGTCTCTTTTGGCTCTCAAGGGCGTTTACTCGCTTTGTGTTTTAGAGAAAATAAACTGTTTGGTTCCGTGAGACGATTATTTGTGCATTCGCGGCTCATATTATACGACTACAATTCAACATTCTAATGTTATAAATGCGAATGTAAGTATGTTTGTTACATTCTTTAAATTTTACGTACACGTTAGGAGTACAGAAAAGTACATAAGGTCCATTTTATCCTGAAAAAAGAAGTACTTTGCCCTTGGGACAGGTCAAATTTACACTTATGCAAACGAAGTATGCTGCAAAAACTAATTTAAAAATTCAGTTCTGGTCAAAACGCGGAGGATTTCTTATTCTTTTTACTTTTTTTTACCTAATGTAACTTTTGAAAGTTATTCTACTTTTCAAAATTATATCTTGTTCTAACCTCAGTCTTGTAACAAAATGTTGGGCCATTTGTAAGAAATTTCCAGAGCAGTTTTATTACTTAGAATTCTTGTTCCATGTTATTATTTCCCATTCACTGCACTTGCGCATAATAACCAAGGTATGTTACGTAATATGCCACAAATATTACGCAATATAGGATCAATTGACGCAAGACCGGTAATAAAAGCCACTACACGGCAGTTTAAGAGCAAAAACTGTCAAAAAATGGTTATCTATCAAAACTTATGCTTCTTCTTTAAAATATGGCGCCTTGTATATGTAATACACAATTCCGCCAATGTTAAAATCAAAACTCATATTGTCCGATATAGGCAGGATTCGAATTTGTGATACGCCGATAAAAAGTTAGTTAATACAAAATCCATTATTATCTATGGGGTCTTCTTCGTATGTCTGTCATGTATTTTATTCATAACTAACTGTGCCCCCGACTTCGTCCACGTGGAACCTGATGTACAAAACAATGACTAATAAAGTCATCTGAACGTATTTAGTCCATTCGTTTATCTACTTTTCTCTCATACTTAAGTCGCGGCGCCATTAAAATTACAATAACTTTTGATAGAGTGGACCGATTTTAATGAAACAAAGATTAAGTTACTCCCAAGGATATGCTTTATGATTATTTCTTATATGAGGTTTTATTGTGAACCCAGTACTTTAACAGTAATGCGTGTTCATACAAACAGACAGACAGACAGTCATTTCCAAAAATAATTGAAATGTATACTTATTCCTAGGCACCTGGAACAATTTTTTTTCCGGAAATCTAAATAGTATAGAAATCTATCTTAGATTTACATTCTTATTATATGTGTAGATTATATACTTTTTGATAGTATAACGTTAAAAACACACTGGGGTCCTAAATTTGCGAGGTCGGCCGCTTCTCTTATGATCTTCAAATCGCGAATATTCAGTATATCGTTTGATAGTGCAATAAATAGTGGTGTTATTTTTAATTTTTGCAGAGACTTGAAAATCTATGTTGGCGCGTAACCACAGCGATGCACCACTATAACCGCGATTTTATCTTTCTTTTGCGATTACTCCATCTTTGAAAATGAATAACAATGAATTTCTTTTTAATTTTCGAAAAGCACGAACGTTCTATTTTAAAAATTAGTCCAAGTATATCTGTCCAGTATTCGAAAAGTAGAAATAATAAGGTTGTAACAGAACTTGTGACCCGACTAGGTATTTATATGTGAAAGATTAATAGATACTGTGTTAGATATAAGAGTTGATTCGTGAGTTTATTAAAGTGTGTCTCGAATCCGCTAATGTAATGTACGTCTTCCATTCTATTGGACAAACTCCACACTAAATGTTCTTTCTAATAGGCAACAGCCCAACGAGGAGCCTTGAGCTATTTGTGAAATAAATTCGGCAGAGTGCCTTAAGCGCTCGCCTTAGTAGTCCGGTGAAGCTGTTAAGATCATGCTAGGACAATAGGTAATAGGACAATTGGTAATTATTTTGATTTTATTATGTGTATAGCACAGAGGCTCCCAAAGTATGTGTCGTACAAAGTAAAGAGGGGTGCCTTAAGGCACTGTTCTTAACGTCTGTCCCGTACCTTGGTACCACCGGTCCAGTACAACGTACACCATAAAATTCCCAGCACACAAATATCCATATTGTCCATGTTTTAATACTTACGCTTGTTTCACTAGTATAATTGTACGTATTTATATCGATTTTAACTATTTTCACAAACTAGCTAGGTTAGGTCGCCACTCGCACCGTGACAAAATACCAAACTTCAAAGTGCGTCACGGAATGAGAAGTTTAAGAACCACTGGTGTAGTGTAAATATATTTAAATAATATATTGCTGAGATAATAAAGAATGCAGACGAAGTCACGGTTCTCAGATAGTATTCGATAAGAAGTTTAATTTGGTTTCGCAAACAATCAATGCATAACAAATACTATGTTTAAATTCAATTACATCTGTAACTTCGGATTGTGTAGTGATGGGAAAGTATTATTTTAACAAAGATATTTTAACGACTTTTATATCTTAGTAGTTATTTATATTAAATTATATAAATGAATAACTGACTTACGGAAAATTACACGATTTTCATACAAAATTTAATTCCCTTTTTCAGAATTTTGAGGGTCGAATTGTCAAAAATCCTCCCTTAGTGCTTACCTACAGTGTAAAAGGAACCCACATGCAAGTTTTCACGGCCCTAGCCCCATTAGATTAATATTAGAAATGAGAAAACTTCTGAGGATAGATGGTCTTACTCTTTCACAGAAAAACCACTAAACGGGTTTCGATGACACGAACAGTAATGTATCTTGTACGTCAGAATAACAAATAGGGTATATTTTTTTAAGATATTGCTTAAATTGGCTAAATGTCATAAGTGTCAATCATGTTAAAGAAATCCTGTCAGCTGAGAACTATTACAAAAACTATTATGCTATAGCGCGGGGGCGCCTGCTGTCGTGTAATGGAGGACCCGTGATGGAGCAGAACGGTTCAACGCTGCTTCTAAGTGAAGCAAGAAAGAGTTCAATGTCTTCCTAAGGTGTCCCCGTACGAACATCATCGGGCGACCCAAGCGCGTGAAAGTGGAATGGAAGTATGGGAAGTGCAGTATGCTTGTCGAGAACTCGCAAACATGGTCCAAACGGCAGAGAAGTTTCTAGTCAGTAGGAGTCTAATGTATCCGATGCAGGATTTTCCTTTCTATAAAAAAACTATTACTCTGTATAAACCGTTACATTTAGACGTTAAATTAGAATATATATTATGTATAGTAGACTAGCAGGCTCGGCAGACGTTGTTCCGCCCTGACAAAATCCTTGACAAATGATATACTAAAACGTTCCTCATGAATCACCCTATCCACTGATGAAAACCGCATGAAAATCCGTTCGGTAGTTTTTGAGTTTATCGCGAACAGACAGACAGACCGACGCGGTAGGGGACTTTGTTTTATACTATGTAATGATTTTAGTAAACTTAATTTTCATATTTGTTCGAAATTACTCGTGTCGAATATGATGATAATTAAAATTGTTTTATTATTCACTAACAACCAAGAACTCATTTTAAAAATATACCCAAATCAAGAACAAACTTAATGAATATGGATATAAAGTAATGACTCATTACGAATTAATAAATGTTATTTTATCGTATAAAATATGTACAGGAAGTGAATCGGAAAATACCATTATATAGCCTTGAAATGAATCGATTGGTTAAAGTAATAATAATGTAGGAAATATTTATTTTATGTTGACTGTAGGTTTGTGAAACCATAGCAAAGTGGTAGAGTTGTTTAACGTCTGGCTAGATAATATGGTATTTTTGACGTTCATGAGTGCCTTCTTAGGGCCTAAATTGAAGAAAGTGATTTTGATTTGATTTGAATAGATATCACCCTTTAGTTGATAACCTGTCGCCAAGTAGCTATAAGCATTTCTCAGCATCTGCAATGGAAAGGCAATACTTATTTAAGATTTAGCATATTACAATCTTAGACAGTATTGTTATGGATTCGGGAAGATTATGGAAAAAAAAGATGTTGTAATATAAGCTATAATTCCTACTATACTTAATGCTTGTATTAATACCATTGTTTTCTTCTAAGAACGTGGATAAGACAGAAGGTAAATAATTTCAGCTGATGTTTAAAACTTTGACAAATTTTTGCAAACAGGGCCTTTGTTTTATATTTTACTACCGTGCCCGGAGGTCGTTGTCCTGCTTTCATAATAAAACAAAATGCTAAAATTCTACGGCAGCGCCACCTACCGAGTCCAATTGTGAATGCAAACTATTCTCAAAATCATCTGAACACACACAAAAAAAATTAACCAAAATCTGTCCAGCCGTTTAGGAGGAGTTCAGTCACATACACACAGACAGAAGAATTATATGTATAAAGATAGTTATTCCAATTGTATACGATGTTATTTCTATCGATTTTTTCCCGATTAATATTGGCGTGTCCCATCCCTAACTCTGACGTAAACGTAACATCTTTATGTTCTCAAAGCTTATTACTTCAAATATAGTTTTCACAATGCGCGGGTTTTAAAAGATTTTATCTAAAAAATACAAGAAGTGTGTGGTTTAATTTGCGTAAGAGTTTTGTGCAAGTGTTGCCTTCTTTTCTACCACCTATACATAAATAACATAATACATCATAAAAATATCGTTTCAGTTAGTATGAAATTATTAAGCTTTTGAGAAACTATATGTTTATAAGCCCTACAAAATGCTAAAGAATATTGTAGGCACAGTAAATGTTATATTGAAGTCGTTTTGTGACTTACCTTAAAATACATTTAAACTCATAACCTGTTCCATAATATTAATGTAAAAAACATACTTATTATAACTTGACCAGATAATATACCTATGATTCTAAAGAGTCATGTAAATCGAATCAATGATTTTCATTCTATAAAAACACTAGCTTTTACTCGCGGCTGCGCTCGTGTTAATGAAAACTTTTGAAAAATAAAATACAGCCCAAGTTGCTTTTTGATAATGTAGCTGTCTATATGTGAAAGAATTTTTAAAATGAGTATAGTATTTTTTTTTGAGTACTATAAACAAACAAAAGATATTTACGACATACTCCGTAAAGACAAACGATAGAAGTGAAACTTTGGTATTACAAGGAACTGTTCTAACTAAAAAAATACAACAAATACCAACGTTACGCGGTTTTTTCAGGCGGTCACCCATCCAAATACTGATCGCGCTCGACGTTGCTTAACTTCGGTGATCGAACGAGAACTGGTGTTTTTAACATTCTACCCGACACAGTGTTTATCGCCACCATTTGTTGTTACGCAAAAAGGTTGCCAATCAGAATTTCAAAGCCCTTTCATAAGAAGTTAGACTTGAAAAAAATACATACTTTCTTTTTAAAATAGTGGTATAGACTAACGGACAAACAAACATGGAGACGTTACCCTTTATAATATACTAGCCTCAGTCCGTGACTTCATCCGCGTGGAATATTTACTTAGTCTAACGCTACCACGCAACGGAGGCTCTCAAGAGTAAAAAACACCCCGATTTTGAAACATTCTTCATTGGTGCTTCGCTCCTATTGCTCTTAGCGTCACGATATATAGCCTTCCTCGATAAATGAGTTATATAACATTGAAATAATTTTATAAATCCGACCAGTAGTTCCTTAGATTACCCACTACAACTTCACCTCTTTATAATACCGGTATAGATAAAGTTAATGTTGTACAAAGAAATATGGCCCAAAAAGTTTATCTGAAAACGTATGTTTTTGAAAGCCCTATAAATTGCTACCTAGGTATAATAATTAAACCTATGTAGATGTGTAACACAAATGCGGCAGTTAATGTTTTACCTATGATATCGTAAGACGTTGGTATTTTTCCCATGTTTTCACATTTTCCACGAATGTTTCTCATTAATCAATGTGTTAACCTCAATTGTACTGAGAATTGTATGTTATAACCAAAGAAATTGATGTAATATCTACAATTATTGTAGAGACAATAACTTCATTGATATGCAATTGTCACTTGCGTTACGTAATATTTTAACACTAACTTCTGTCCGCGACTTCGTCCGTTTGGAATAGTCACTTTGGGCTAACGCTAACACGCAGCGGAAGCGGAATTTTATTAGCTACGTTGCAAGTGTAACAAGGATGCCATAAAAATCTCCTCTGTACTCGTTCTGTATTTTTTATGTAAATATTATAAGTAGAATGCAAATAACATTTAAGTCACCTTTTAAAATGTGATATTGCTGTATTTTTTGTAAATATTTTTACATGTCATACTGTATCTTTACAAATAAAAGGTATCGTTACTCTAACAATCTCTATATACATTACTAACTTTTGCTCGCGGCTTCGCTCGCGCTGCTGTAGGTTTGGTCTATTTGAGAACAGTACATTTTTCTGTATGCAATGATATATAAAAGGTACATAGGCCTTTTATATATCATTGAGAATGTGAATGAAAATGACATAATGAACGGTTTTTTTTTCGAACTGACTCCGATATTGGCTTGACGAGCCTTCACAACTTCACCGGACTACTAAGACGAGCGCTTAAGGCACTTCGTCGCTTGGCAACAAGATCTAGGGTGCCAGAGTGACCGAACCTCGGCTTGGGCTTGTTGCCTTGGATGCAACTTCGCGAATTTGTCAAAGCTAAACTAAGCTAGCTATCCATAAATATAAGAATTCCTGCGACACATACCTGTACCTGTGAGCCTTACGAATTCAAACGTGTATTTCGTGTCTGACAACTAGGCTAATCTAGACGAACCCAGTTCGAATATAAGGGAAAAAATAAAACCCTTCCACCATATGTAGTCAAGGAGTAAAAATGTAACAAACAGACTCACTTACGCAATCATAATATTAGTTAGGTTAAGACAGGATGTTTGTTACAGGGACGTTCATAGAAATTTGTAGAAACCGCATGGTACAGTTATTTGATCCTAATATAAGTTGATACCTTTCCTTACGTTTAGAGTTACCAGATAGAAAAAATATGTTGTCTTGCAAAAAACTAGTAAATGTCAGAAAAACAAGGAAAAATAATATTTGTTGTAGACAGGAATATGTATAATTTCTTTGAGTGAGGAATCAGATAGTTCGGAATAGTATGAGATATAGGTTTGAGTTGAATTCATTTGGTAGATCAGGGTCGATAGTATCTTTAATAAAGAATGTATCCTTATTTGACTATCATATTTATTTATTTGCTAGCTTCTGCCCGCGACTACGTTCGCGTGAAATAGTTACTTTGGGCTACCGCTAACACGAAGCGTAAGCTCTCAAAAATAAAAAAATAACGATTTTGAAACATGTTTCATTGTTTCTCCGCTCTCCACTCTTATTGCTCTTGGCGTTATGATATATAGCCTTCTTTGATAAATGAGCTATCTAACACTAAAAGAATTTTTCAAATCGGACCAGTAGATCCTGAGATTAGCGCGTTTAACCAAACAAACCCGCCAGCTTTATAATCGAGCCGTCATTCAAATTAGAATAACATTTGATAGAGTGGACCGATTTTAATGTATCAAAGACTAAGGTACTCTAGAAGATGTGCTTTATGATTTTCTTGATGTGGTTTTATTGTGAACCCAGTAGTTTAGCAGTGATGCGTGTTCATACAGAAAGACAGACAGATACTTCTAAAAATTATTGAAATGTATGTTATTACTTATTATAAGATACGACTTCTTTTCACGAAAATAAAAAAAGTACAGACACCTTAGATTGACGTTCTAAATATGTGTATAGAAATATAGGTATATTATAGTTAAGGTCCATAAAAGTGAGTTCGATTAAACCAGACTAGGCCCCCCTCGGCAGCAGCTCAAGCCTAGGTCCGTTCCCTCGGCGTGGAGCCCTTGAGTGCGCTGCTCGCGCGATACAGTGACACAAAATCTTACATCACTGCGACAACATTACACATATCACCTCCACACACGTGCACGCATACACGCTTACACATGCAGGTGGAAGGGTTTTATTTTTTCCCTTATCAAACTGAAATAGTTTAGAATATTATCCGATACGAAATATATATAGGAGTTGTTGAGGTATGTATGCTTGGTACACATATATGTTTCAACAACTCGTATATGTATGAATAGTTAGCTTAGGTTAGCTCAGATAGGTCGCGAATTCCTTGTATCAGGCAACAGCCAAAGCCGAGGTGTGCCGCGCACCCTTGAGCTAGTTGTCAAAGTAAAATCGGCTGAGTGCCTTAAGCGCTCGCCTTAGTAGTCCGGTGAAGCTGTTAAGACCTTGCTTGGCCAATAGCGTAGTCAGTTCAAAAAAAAAAAAAAAGAGTTCGATTAACAAAAATTAACCTGAACCATGATAAATGTGAACACAATATTTAGAGAATAAGAGCAATTGTTTCATAGCATTAAAACAAAGAGAGTAAAGTAAAAACACAAAACAATGTAATATATGTGTTCTCTTTTGAATTTTCTAATGAAGTATAGTGTGAATGACAATATATAAATTTTAGAATTTGTTTATTGAATTTATTAACATTAGTGTGGTTTTCATATCTATTGATACTCGAAGCAATAGTTATATATATTTTTATAAAGTATATTAATTAATGAAACGCATGATGAACTGCAAAATATCGATATCACCTGTACACAGCATTTTATACCATGCGTCGCTAGTCTGACAAGCCGCGCAAGCGAAATACGGCCAGTCATGATTACGTATCATGTCATGACGTGAAATTCTAAATTTATCTCCTGCCAAAAATACCGCTCAACGCGCCTATAGAAGTTTTGCACTTCAAAAATCATTAAAATAAATAAAATATTTTTTCTAGTTGAGGCCAAAGAAATACAAAAGAATAGATCAAATTTGATTCATATACTATATTTTTATTTCAAGCCTATCTACGTTGTAATTGTTAAGTATCCAGCCATAGTGTCAGATTATAGTTAATTCAACATTATAACAATGATCGACAGTCACCGTTTCTCACCGTTTGAAACGAATCCGCTTGCGATACGCGTGACGAAACGAAACAATGAAAAGTTTTTGCGGAAGCCGTTCCGTTGCCCAAGCGATTCGTACGACCTTTGTATGGCGACCCAAGCAATTAATATCGCTTCTAATTCTTACTTAACTCTGCGTAATACTAGGTAACCTTAATACCACAACTAAGAAAATATTATAATACCCGTCATACTTAGATCACATCGCCATTTAACAATCATTATTTATTAGGGAAATATCAAAGACTCTGCACTAAAAGTATGACGCCATCTTTGGTATCAATCGTTAAACAGATAAAAATAAGTCAAATAATAAAATGGAATACCGTAAGTATATATTCAATCTAATAAAATTCTGAATATATCTCATAGCTCCGACGATCTAAATGAGAATGTTCGCTCAGGCGTCGGCATCACTTTTAAGAGCGCTGAGTCAATAGTACGAAAGCCAGGTCAATAGTACTAGTGCCCGGTCAATAGTATGGTTGATAGTAATGATAATAAAACAATATATAATACACAAGAAGTGAAGTGTTTGAACTTGTTAACGGATATTTAATTTTCTGCGTTCTCGTGGTCCGCTCCATTTTTCCGGTTTTGTTTGTTTTATTCTTCGATCAACAATAACTAGATAAACGGTCACGTACAAATCGAAGCTAAAAGCCGTCCGCGTAAATGGATACTTATGTGTAGCTATTTGTTTACTAAGAACACGAGAAAAAAAGTGTTAAAACTGTTTTAAGCTCAACCTAATTACAACCATAACACCTTGTAATAAAGTCACAAATGTTCAAAATATCATCTAATACTTACGATAAAAGGAGCAAAGTAATAAATTACCCCTCACAAATGAAAAGATAACATAAATACCATGTAGTGTGAATTGAACCTTAACACGTAATGAATAAAGTACGTTTTCCCGTTATTGTGCGTGTTTGTGTCTGGTGAGGTCAAACATTTGTATGACAGGTTTAAAATCGGTAATTTTGTTAAAAATTTGATATTATTAGTTAGTTTAAAGCTTAAAATATAACTTATTCAACATGTATTTAGCGAAAGTAAGATCCTCCAGCCGTTAAATTGCTTTTTCGGGTATTATTTTTGCATCTTTTGAATACACTGCTGCATGTGAAATGGACTTACATTGGCTGTGTTTAAAACAAACTAAACAAAATAGACGTATTTTTCGCGCCGACCCGTTATCTAGTTATTCTTGATCGAAGGTTTTATTACTGAAAAAATTGTAGTGCAGCTTATACAGTGAGCGAGACTTACAATATTGTTAGACTTAATTATTAATATGTTAATTAATTATTATTATACTCAAATATTGTTATTATTAATAATTATGAGTATTACAAACATATAATGTTTAATAAAGCAACGGATGGCGGCATCATCTTATAATGCTATTTTTAATTTGTAATCCACAATGTCCTACCGTGCCGTAGCGCTCACGACTCAATGGATAAATCTACCAATTGCATCGTCGGTCACGTTGGTATAATAGACACGTGTGTTTGTGTGTTGTGTATTGCCACTATAATATAGAATAACAGATAATTATTAGCTCTGTCAAGTGCACACTATTGACTACTAAATTTTCATAACCAAAACTATTGCATCGGTAGTTGTAAGTTGAAACTATATACTGTGTTACTGTAATAATAGTGTTCATTGTGTGGCCGAAGACAAAAGGCGGTGAAAGTGTCGGTTAGTATTGCGTATGAGTAGCGATTGATATGCGCCGGGTGGTAAGCGTAGCGTCGTCAACTCAGGGTTGTAATCAGATGTTCAATAGAAGGTCAAACAGTACCCGTTTTTAATAATAATACCTGGACAACCTGGAGCCTAGCTCGGTTCTTTAAAAAACCTTTTTAAATTAAAATAAACTGTTAGGTTTGCATTACGAAATTAGCATGTTATATAAAAAAAAAAAATATTAAAAAAGATATCTTTGTTTTGCTCTCACTCGGATTCGAACTGGGGTTAGTCGGATTTTCGAAGCAGCCGATTTATATTTGAGCTTATTATGTTTTGACAGCGGCGGCGAAATTTACCTTCATATTCTAGCTATATTTTTTCATTACCTGAATACTCAGATAAACAAAGTTTTCTATGAACGAAATCTATCTAGATCGATTTATCGTCCCCGAAACCACCTACATACTAAGCTTCACGGAAATCGCTGCCGCCGTTTCTGAGATCCTGAATATATAACAATGTAAAAATATACAAGAATTGCTCGTTTGAAGGTATAGATTGAAGTTAATCTTTTTTTTGGGACGGTGTGAATTGTATTTTATGAAGAGCAAATAATGACAGCCATAAATATTATATAGGGTAGATAATTTATGAGAAAATGAGATAGTATATTCTTAATCTACTCAAAATATACACAGAGAGAGAAAGCTTGAAATCTTATTATAGCAAATTATTGTCTGTTAGATAGTAGCGACTATTACGCACTTTTAAAAGTTACTCTGTGTTGTGTATTATTAACATTGTTAATATATATCAAAATATTACAAAATAATGCCGAAAACTAATGTTTACCACCTCCATAGTATATTCATTTTAATCTGGTAAAAAATAATCCAAATACTAAGTTTCACTACTACCGCGGGTGAACTCACACTCTTATTTTTGTTTAATAAAAAAATACAGCAACCATGGTAACTAAAAAATAAATACAATTTTTTTTTTTTTATGTCATAGGTGACAAACGAACAGGTGGGTCACCTGATGTTAAGTGATCACCACCGTCCATGGACACTAACAACACCACAGGAGTCGCAAGTGCGTTGCCACCCTTTGGGGGGAAGGGTTAGAGGACGGAGAGGAGAGGGAGAGGAGAGGGGAGGGGATGTGGGCCTCCAGCGCTCTCACTGACCGAACGAAACGCAACAATGCAAGCACTGTTACTTCACGTCGGTTTTCTATGAGAGGGTGGTACTACCCCGGACGAGCCGACCCATTCATGCTGAAACCAGTAATAGCTTCAGCGTGGCTCTACCACCACCAGAATTCCCAAGGTAAACGACTGGCAGGTGGTAGCAAATCAGTTGGGGGCAGATAACCTATTACTCTATTACCCTAAATGACATAAGCAAATTATTTCGCAACATATTCAGTTTCTATGAAAAACTTCTTTAAAATCGATTCACACGTTTAAGCGTGATTAATAGGCAAACATTCAAGCAAACATAATCTTGCATTTATAACAAAACTAGCAACAGCTTGCAAGTTCGTATTAAATTATAATGGTAAACTTAACAACAGTACAATACATTGTAGGGCTTCATAGAAAATGGTTATAATAAAATGGATATAACATGAAAATCATTTCCGTGAAACAATATTTAGCTAAGCCAATTCTCATAATGATCTATGAAATAGTGTTTGAATCTATTAAACTGAGATTTTTTTCATACTGTATAAGTTTAGCGTTTGAGTGTAATCTGTTAAATGACGATATGGTTTAAAATAGTAAACACGTTTTACCAGCGCACTCAAGGGCTCCACGCCGAGGGAATGTACTCCGCTGCCGAGAGGGGCTAATCTGGTGTGCGGGAGCGAAATTTACCCTCAGACCACGGCGCCGTGATCTGTGGTTATGCGGGCGTGGGCGTGAGCACGTTCTATTTGGAGAGATAGGCTGATACTGATCGTTCACTGCCGTTATTTCATCGGGAAGGGAAAAATGTGTTGCGGACATCTTTTATAATGCGCAGCGTTCGGTACGGGTTCGTATTTTGTGGCGGACACCACTAACGGACTGGGATGATTCACGGCTTTTTCAAAGTAACTAATCGTAAGTGATTTTACGTACGCCCAGATAGAGGGCATCTCTAGGTCCCTATGTAGATCAACTCTCCGGACATACCATGGGGCATCGGTCATTTTACGTAAAACGCGGTTTTGAAGAACCTGCAACATATGAAAATTATCTTTCGACATGTGCGCAAAAACGGGACAGCTATATATCGTCACGGGATGTATACACGTCTTATACAAAGTGAGCTTGTGTCTGAGGAACATCTTACTCTTATGACAGAGCAACGGATTGAGGCGGCCCAACGGATTGAACTTTAACTGTCTGTCTAATGTAACATTGAGATATTTGACTTCTTCGGTCCAAGGTATGTCAGTTTCATATAGCCTGATGTGCTCAAGATTATTGACGAGTTGTTTGGGATCGAAGAGTATCGCGGCGCTTTTATTAGCATTAGCTTCTAGGCGCCATCGACGAAACCATTCACCGAGCGTGCAAACGGCCTTTTCGATGCGCCTCCTAAGAAAGTCCGACCGCCAGCCGGAAGCGTAGATAACTGTATCGTCAGCATAACAATTTACCTCGACCCCCTTAGGCCGAGGTAGGTCACTGACAGTTGAAGGGTGTGGGTGCGAGAATAGACCCCTGAGGCATAACGGAGCGTAACGGGTGGAAGAGTCCAAGTACGAATACGCTAACTATTGCTTTATCAGCTTACCAGTAAATATTATAGTGGATGTTACTGTCCACTTCCGCTTGGAATTGATTAACCACTACTACGTCTCTGGGACGTCTAATGATGGATTTCCTCAAAGTAACGCTTTCATCAATCATAAATAGCTTACTAGTATCCACATCAACATACCAACATTCAAATAAATGAGGCTTGGACGCTTTGAGAGCGTATTAGTTTTTAAATCACAAAATTCGCTTTATTCGTTTCCTTTCGAACGTACTTGCACAAAGCCTGACGTAGTAAAATTTAGCAAATGGCGATTTGCATCGTGGCCTTTTTCTAAGCCACCTTGGCTAGTTAGAACCCTAAACTTGAAAATCTGACGCCAAAAACCTTTTGGTATATTCCGGCAGCTGTATTTGAAAGCCAGTTCTCTTTTAGGTTTAGCGTGTGTACCATCTAAAATTTAGATTTAGGCTCTGCGACGATATGGCAGTGAATATATATATGTAAATATAGGCTTTGAGCCAACCTTGAGGAAACAATTCTATAGGCAAATCTAATATTACTTGAGTACAACCCTGTAATAGCATTAGAGGCAAACGCAATCGTCGTTCGTGACTGGTGGGCCTTGCGCACGCGCATCCTGATCGATCATCGACGGATAGAAGGATGCAAGCGTATTAGAACTCACGATTAGAGTATAATATTTTTATTCTGTTAATAGGATAAAATATTAACAATATCGGAAGACGTTTGTGCATTGGTATAAGATTATTTACTGAAAATTAACAAAATATTGTATTTTTTTTTAACTTCTTTAGCTATGTTAAGATTTGAAATTCGTTGAAAAGAAATGGCGACGTTAAAAAGACAAACATATAAATATATATATATAGCATTTACATTTCGAGAAAATGAGACAATATACTAACGTTTATATGAATATTCTACCATTTTTTGAAGGTTTAATTTCTACCGCGTGTACATCAGTGTACACGAGGATTTATCGAGGAAGGCTGTAGGCTATATACCATCACGCTAAGATCTATAGGAGTGGAGCACCGACGAAGAATGTTTCAACATCGTTTTTTTTCCTTTTGAGAGTTTCCGCTGCCTATTAGCGTTAGTCATAAGAAATTATTCCACGAGCATGAACTCGTGAGCAGAAGCTACTTTATAGATTTAACGCGGACGAACTCGAGCGCGGTTGTTAGTTTAAGGTAAAGCTATTGAGTATAACGATTATTACTCTTATTAGAAATCATTATATAAATCTCGCAACATATGACAAGGAGAAGAAGTTTTTATTCTTGGAACACATCACGGTTACAAAATAAATAAAGAAAATATACATATAGTTCATTAGAAATGCTCAACAACAGCATCCCGTTCAACTACATGCTGCAGTCCAATTAAAACAGTAAAACAATAGCACAGTGCTGATATTCCAATGGTGGGCCATACCGTAGTCCGGTGAAGCTGTTAAGACCTGCTAGGACAATGAGGGGTGTAAGGGGTGTCGAATAACATCTAAGACTTGAGACATCCAAGCCAACCTCACCTGCACGTGGTGCACCCTGCTGAATAACGAACGAGGCAATAGCGACAGCGGGGTGGTATGGTTTTACAGCCTGACTGGGTCGCAACCACCATGTATATGTTGAAAAAGCCCGTCATAGTGATTCGCTTCTGCGGGAAGCGTTTCGGGATCAGCCTGTGCATATCCAGCTTTTCCAGCATGACAGCGACGACCGGCGATGGATAGTGTGTCACTCGGTGTTCGCCATTGTTTTTGGATTTTACTGTGCTTACTATCAGGCACAGTGAAGTCATTTTGCCGTGCTACAATAAAAAAATACCAATGTACGAACGTGTAATCGGTGGCTTAACAAAATATTACACTGAATTACTATTGAATAAAACATATAAGATGACCACAAATTTATTATTACTGCCGCGACAAAATTAAGATCAAGCCTGTTTTAACTTTAATCATGTCTGTATATATATTATTTAAAAAGAACAAAACTATGTATTTGTAACTGGTGCATACTGTTACTGGGTATTTCCATACATAATGACACAACTAGACATAAATTAAAGTAGATGTGTGTTAGCTAATAGACATACATGAATTTCAAAGTACCAGAGTTTAAAGTCGCATTAAGAATTGTTTATGTAAGTATATTATTTAAAACTAAGCATATTGCAACGAACAATAAACAGTAACAATGACATCGTTATATATGTGTAAATATTGAATTTAAACCTTTCGCTGTCATTCAAACGCATAATTTAAATCAGATCTTATTGTGTTGTAAAGAAAACAATAGGGTAAAATTAAGTAGGAGATGTGAAAACACCCGTGTATCATTGTTATCGCGGGATATGCTCTCCATCTGGTGTACGGTTCACGTGTTCTCGTAAGTTGACAATTCACCATGACAAGTGGGTCAGTGCACATCTAAACAATGACTTTCGACAACCCTGTTTCCATGATTTCTAATAATTGCTTGAAAGAAAGAAGATAGGGTTTTATCGTTCGAATCAAATTGCACACAAAACAAAAGCAAGTGAAAATGTAGCGTTCATCTTCGATTAACACCAAAATGACACACAGACACGGAACATAAAATAAGAAATATAAAAAACAAGCGGGCCCGGCAGACATTGCCCCGTCCTGATTATTAAAAAAATCCTTGACCAATATATTAAAACTTACTATAAACATTTCTCACTAATCACTCTATCCACCGGTGAAAACCGCATGAAAATCCGTTCAGTAGTTTTTGAGTTTATCGCGAACAGACAAACAGACAAACGCGGTAGGGGACTTCGTTTTATACTATGAAATAATAAGAAACATAGTTATATAAATGAGCAGAAATAAACATTTAAAAACATCTTTCTCTTCTATTTCTCGAGCGATTTTCTTTCAGTTTTTTTTAAGTGAAAACTGCTTTAACACGTTGAACGGTATTTTTGGCAGGAGATAAACGTTCAAAAAAAATGTTTTCGTCATGAAAAACAACTATTTTGGTCATAGTATCATTTTAATAGTACAAAGAAATGTAAAGAACTGTAAAGACAGGTGGCCGGAAACACAAATAATGAAAAATTTAAAAGAATACTTCAGTTTAACGCAAATAATGGAGTGTCTGTTATGTCTCTTTATAATATGTCCATTTTCTTTTATATACACTGTTTGGATAAATAAATAACACAGTCATCGAGAAGAACCGGCAAGAAACTGGATCGGGTCTATCTTTTTAGCATGCATATGTTTAAAATGCATTAACGTTACAATCGTTTTTAGTGGAAGCACGGACTGAGGTGCCAATTCCAGGTATCACCATCGCGTTCACATATTGATCCACCGTATAATAGCCCTTTGACACTAAAACCAACTTAATTTAATACTTAAACTTATATTCCGATAAATAGTTAATATACTATTGGACTTTGTTGTAAGTCATATATGTCGGTATATATAAGATACATCTATGTATATATAGATATAAATTTGTTTTTGCTGTTGTAGGATGTATAACAGCTTCTAATAATTCATATTTGCAATGAAAGTATATTGACCTATCTAGTTCTAAGTTATATATATATAATAACTAAATGTTATTTTAGAAATAAATAAATATTCACTTAATTTTAAAGAGATGTTTTTTTATAAGTCAAAAGGGGGCAAACCAACAGGTGGGTTACGTGATGTTCAGCGATCACTACTGTCCATAGACACTAGCAACACCAGGGGAGTCGCAAGTGCGTTGCCAGCCTGTATATAGAGGAGGGGTAGGGAAAGGAGAAAAGGGAAGGGATGGGGGAAAGGAGGTGAGCCCCGGCGCTCTCAGTGACCGAACGAAACGCAACAATGCCAGCACTGTTACTTCACGTCGGTGTTCTGTGAGAGGGTGGTACTACCCCGAGCGAGCCGACCCATTCATGCTGAAACTAGTATAGCTACAGCGTGGCTCTACCAGCTTAAAAAAATATAATAAAACCGTACAATAAAATATAACTTTTGAAACTAATTGTACATTTATTTTAATCACAAAATACTTGAGTACAGTTTTGACGTCTATTCGTTAATATGTTGCCAGTCGAAAAAATTAGCAAATAATTCGAAACCTCATAACAGCGCCACCTTGTGATGTATCTAATAACAAAAAAATACTATAAAATTGTATTAAATAACATTATAATAGATAGTGGCACGCTATGATGGCCGTTTTTACACATTAAAATAATGACATGCGCTATCGATTTAGTTTCAGAAAATATATAATAAAAAATCTGCTTTGTTTTACATTAAGCATTAACGCGAGTTTGCCGGACGTGGTAGTTTTGCTGGCCAGCGATCCTATATACCAGATGAAAGGTTAAGCACTCGTGTAGTTAGAAAACTATAACTGTAAATAATACACAACACATGAAAATGAAATAAAAATGTATATAGATAAAGCGAGGTTACATAGTGAATACATTAACATAACAGGTGCACCATAAAATTAACTGGAGTTGAAAAAGAAATTCAAAATTAAAACATGGCGCCATCTATCAATACACTACAAACTAATTTAAAGCGCCATCTGTTCGAGACTGATGAAACGTACAATTAAAAACAATAATCAACATTGACAATACTTAAATTTGTAATTAAAAATATTATTTACTTATTTTTGATGGCATAAAGGATGGGTGGTTCTGGATGATGATTACGTCAGCAATATTTATTTATTTAACCACATCAGATTTAAAAATATCTATATCAATGTTTTCGTAGACATGCGAGAGGGCTTGGAGTATTAATTATTTTTGTTGACAAGGGAGCGATCATAAATTACAAACATTCTGCTTACGTAATACATATTTGAACGGGCCCATAGAACCAGTACCAGCCTGTATCTCCAAACAGAGCGTGCTCACGCAACACGCCCGCGTAACCACAGATCACGCCGCCGTGGTCTGGGGGTAAATTTCGCTCCCGCACACCAGACTAGGCCCCCCTCGGCAGCAGCTCAATCCTAGGTCCGTTCCCTCGGCGTGGAGCCCTTGAGTACGCTGCTCGCGCGATACAGTGACACAAAATCTTACATCACTGCGACAACATTACACATATCACCTCCACACACGTGCACGCATACACGCTTACACATGCAAGTGGAAGGGTTTTATTTTTTTCCCTTATCAAACTGAAATAGTTTAGAATATTATCCGATACGAAATACATATAAGAGTTATTGAGTTATGTATGCTTGGTACACATATATGTTTCAACAACTCATATATGTATGAATAGTTAGCTTAGCTTAGATTAGCTCAGATAGGTCGCGAATTGTATGTATCAGGCAACAGCCAAAGCCGAGGTGTGCCGCGCACCCTTGAGCTAGTTGTCAAAGTAAAATCGGCTGAGTGCCTTAAACGCTCGCCTTAGTAGTCCGGTGAAGCTGTTAAGACCTTGCTGGTCAATAGCGTAGTCAGTTCGAAAAAAAAAACGGGCCCATAGACATAGCGCTGAACTTTGTGGAAGGACCACGATTAAAGATAGTTAATGGTGATTTATTTACAATTAAAAGTGTCATTGTTTTTTATTTTATAAGTGTTTTTATGGAGCATTGTTTGAACAGATGCATCCACATAGGCGGGTTATCATGACGTATAGATTCTTTTGTTCAACAGGACATTGTTTGTAGTGTCTGTTGTTGAAGTAATTAATACAGTATTATTTGTATCACAAAGGAATTGTGCATAATTATATTGCGATTTCATCATCTTAGCAACGTCAATTCTGAAATTATTGATTGTTTTTGAAGTGAACACTTCTTTAGGCGCGTTGATGGGTAGTCTTTGGTACGAGATAAGGTAATTTCGTGTGATGACATGCTGGTAAGCATGACCGGCTGTATTACGCTTGCGTCATACTAGCGACGCGTGATATAGCGGCCTGTGTACATGTAATATTGATATTTTACAGCTCATTATAGGTTTGATTGATTAATATACTTTATAAAAATGTATATAATTATTGCTCCGTGTGCCAATGGATGTGAAAACCAGACTAATGTTACTAATTATAATATACAAATTATGTAATTTAAATAATTCACACTACAATTAAGTTAATAATTCGTAAGAGAACAGTTATTCCATTTTTTTGAGTTTTCACTTTTGTTAGTAGTCCTTATGTCTGCCTCGGCTTTTTTTTTCAAGTACATCGATTTTTGCCGTTCGCCGTGGCGATAGTCTGTTAGTCATATTTACATTAGATGACATTACCCTTTAAGATCTTTAATCCTTGCTTATAATATAAATGTGAATGAATGTTTGTTTGTCCATTTGTTACGCTGTCACGTCTCAACTATTCAAACGGTCATTACGATATTATGCACACAAGTTGTCAGTGGTACAAAAAGAAGGGTATTTTTCATCTAATAGATAAAAAGAACACTGCTACCGAGGAATCTACATTAATGTGAACAAAGCCACAGGCTATAGCTAGTATTTTATATAAGAATCTAATAAGGAAACAAAGTAAAATGTTGGTTGAAAATTAAAAATCTAAAAAATAAAATCTCGTCCCTAACGCCATCTATCGGGTTCGACTATAGTTTAGAATTTGATAACTCCATTAGTATGAACAAAATATTACATCGAAATTGTTTTTTGTAGTATTAATATTGTCAACCAAACTTCTAGATTATTACTGCTATTGTCGAGTATTCATGATCCGTAATATTATTTCCCATCCACTTTAGTTGGATTTCTCATCCCACAATAACCATAAAATATTACGTATAATGCTACCAATATTAAAATATATATATATATAAAATAAATAAAAATATATAGTCAAATAACACAAGATTATGAATAAAATATATGAGAGACTCAGATCCCGCCAAAAACTCCTCGAAATTGATTAAGTCGTTCGTATAATTACGAAAACGATTATTCAATATTTTATTCATAAAGATTCATATACTTCAAACTAAAAAACATCTATATTTCTAGACTTCTTTAGAACACCGAATAATATTATGTAAATAATAAATTGGGATCTTGTTAATAAATTTCGAGATGAATGCATAAAAAAAATGACAATTAGACGTAGTGAAGAGGTTAATTGAATGCAAAATGAGCAAAAAGGTCTCGTTTCCGCGTCGGAGGAACAATGCGAACTGTTTCCGCGGACGCACGCCGCGTCGCGTCGCGCCATCTTGAATACAATTTCCCATCTATTGTTTTGATAATAATTAATTTAGTAGAAAGCATAGCTTACTCGTAAATTTCATTACGTGATTACTTCGAAAATGAATCGTTATTGTTTTTGTCCAAATATAAACAGATTTAGTGTTCTAGTTTTTTTGTTTAATTTTTATATCTTTTCACTTTTAGAATTAACTTTTTGCTTTATTGCTTTACTTTCGTTTACAGGTGATAGTAAAGCGATAGTAGAACTGGCTAACTTTTGACTTTACAACGACAAATTCAGGATATTTACCTGCCCAAAACTTGTAATATAATAAATATAAAATCTATAATGTAAAAAAAGCTCCTAAAATAAAAATAAATATACCTAATTTTGCAGTACATAATTTGTTATTGTTAAAAATTTTCAAGTTTTGTAATAAATCCAGTATTTCTTTAAAGTTATGCTGTTAACGTTTGAAAAATACGAAATTATGCATATAATGTGAAATTTGTCATTTTAAGACATTTGCTAGATATTTGAAAGCATTATCCGCCATTTTCATATCTCAATCTACAAGTCGAGAGGTTAATGTGTGTCCCATTAGACACTGAGTCCATCACTTTGCCCTGTTACAATAAAAAAATCGTGTCCACAATTATGGCATCTGGACTGACGTGAAAAACCTTGAATATGTTGCATTTTGTTTCATTATCCTTTGTATAACGTTGTCTCTTTCTCTCAACAGGAGTTGGAGCAAGAGAAACATCTGCTTCGAAGACGTTTGGACACAACGCAGGGCGAATATGAAGCCAGGATATTGGAGCTGCAGAATGACATCAAGGAGTTGTCTGTCAAAATTGGTTCCAGAGACACTTCAGTTAAACAGGTTTGTAAAAATTAAAATACGTTTGATGTGTTAATTTTTTGTTGTACAAAATTATTACAAGCTACGATCGGCTGTTATTTTTTAATTTATTTTATTTATGGCAACCAATCTTCTAGTTGATTATTACTGTCGAGTAGGTAATAATAGTATTATACATGTTTCTTGCGATCATTCCATTGATCTAACAAGATGGTGGTCGTCTTGTTAGAACTTTCTATAGACTTGAGAAGGCGCTTATGAACGTCAAAACTAGCACCGGTTCGGACAAACGACCAGTTATCGAGAAGAACCGGCAAGAAACTCAATCGGGTTTATGCTTTCATCTTACATATTGCTACAAATATAGATTACATTCGTTTTTGGTAGATGCACAGAGAGCGGCATCATTTCCAGACGTCTTTTATGCTGGTAGAGCCACGCTGAAACTATTACTGTTTTCAGCATGAATGGGTCGGCTCGTCCGGGGTAGTACCACCCTCTCATAGAAAACCGACGTGAAGTAACAGTGCTTGCATTGTTGCGTTTCGTTCAGTCAGTGAGAGCGCCGGAGGCTCACCTCCCTTCCCCTCCTCTCTCCGCTCCCTCTCCCTCCCCTAACCCTTCCCCCCAAAGGGTAGCAACGCACTTGCGACTCCTCTGGTGTTGTTAGTGTCCATGGACGGTGGTGATCACTTAACATCAGGTGACCCACCTGTACGTTTGCCACCTATGACATAAAAAAAAAACCATCATTCAAATATTGATCCACCCTATAATAAGACTTTAGACATTAAAACCCACTTGACATGTGCTTGAATTATCCAGTAAATCGGTAATTTAAGATATACTGGGTTTATACTGAAATAGTACTAAAGCAGACAACTAAATCTGACATTTAACATCGCACGTCGCGCCGAGTAATTTTTACCTTTTTTGACGGACATGTTTTGTAATACTTCAGCGCAGCGTGGCCTCTTGATCAGTAGTTTGTGGTGACGCGATGTTAAGCAGATGAGATACTAAACTGCCAAACTTTTTTATGTTATAATACGATAATAAAGACTAATATTATCTACTAGCTGTGCCCGCGACTCCGTCCGTGCGGAACCTAATGTGAAGAAATCAGTGATTGATAATATTTTGGGGCTGTATGGGGTGTCGAATAACATCTAAGACTTGAGACATGCAAGCCAACCTCACCTGCGCGTGGTGCACCCTGCTGAATAACGAACGAGGCAATGACGAAAGCGGGGTGGTAGGGTTTTACGGCCTGACTGGGTCGCAACCACCATGTATATGGCGAAAACGCCCGTCATAGTGATTCGCTTCTGTTTGCGTTTCGGGATCAGCCTGTGAATATCCAGCTCTTCGCTTGCCGGCATGACAGCGGCGACCGGCGTTGGATAGTGTGTCACTCGGTGGTCGCCATTGCTTTTGGATTGTACTGTGCTTACAATCAGGCACAGTAAAAAAACCATCTAAATGTATTAAGTCCGTTTATTGGTTTACTCTTATCTCGTACTGTATAGGTTGCATCGTTATAAAAATTATAATAACTTTTGATACAGTGACCCAATTTTAATGAAACAAAGATTAACATTAAGGTTTTATCATGAACGCAGTACTTTAGCAGTGACGTGTGTTCAAACAAACAGACAGACAGTCATATCTAAAAATGATTTAAATGTATTTTATTATTTATTGGAATATTCCAAGACACCTTCAAAAATTTTTTTTCAAAAATCTAAAATGTACCGACACGTTACATTTATTTATAGAAACTCAAAAAGACTACATGTTAATTGAAATTTACAAAATATGTAAAAAAAAATGCTATCAACTATTAATCTATAAATACTAGTAGTGACCACGACTCCGCCCGCGTTTGTTATTGTTAGTTGTAATAAATAATTGAGTACCGTTAAATATATATGTTTTAAGAATACTCTTTGTTCAGTTATCTACACATAAAAAGTCATGGCGATTCTATTAACCGGTGTAGAACTTACAGCGCCATATATTAGAGAGTTATAATAAAAAGGATATCATAAGGTTAAATAAAGTATGTAAAATTGTTATAGCAAACAATTCCAATTAAAACAATTATATAGATGCTCGGATCAAATACTTCAGATATATATACTAGTAGGGACGGCGGACGTTGTCCCGTCCTGATAATTAAAAAAAAGTTGACAAATTATATACCAAAATCTTCCTTATGAAGCACTTTATCTACTAGTGAAAACCGCATGAACATTTGTTCAGTAGTTTTTGAGTTTATTGCGACCAGACAGAAAGACGAGGAAGAGGACTTTGTTTTATACTATACTAGCGGTCCCGGCAGACGTTGTCCCGCTCTGATTATAAAAAAATCCTTGACAAATTATATACCAAAACGTTCCTGATGAATCACTTTGTCCACTGGTGAAAACCGCTTGAAAACCCTTTCAGTAGTTTTTGAGTTTAACGCGAACAGACAGACAGACGCGGTAGAGGACTTTGTTTTATACTATGTAATGATAATGTTATATATACTATATCTTTATATATAAATTTCTTCTGTACGTGTGTATGTCACTGAACTCCTCCTAAACGGATGGACCGATTTTGATGAAAGTTTATGGGCGTGTTCCAGTGGATCCGAGAATGGTTTAGATTCACAATTGGACCTGGTAGGTGGCACTGCGGTTTAATTTTAGATTTTTTTTATTATCAAGGCAGGACAATGTCCGACCGGCCCACTAGTATATATGTACATATATATATTTAAATTTATTTGGGGGCTTTTAAGTTTCAAATAAAAATGCAACAGTGAGTTTGTTTGTATGTTTGTTACGCTTTCATGCCTTATCTACTCAACCGATTGTCGTAAAATTTTAAAGGCACATTGTCAAGGTAACTTTAAATCCAGAAGAAACGACCCCCCCAAAGGATAAATAAATTTACATTAACGCGAGTTAAGCTAGTATAACATAATTATATAACAGAATAACCTTCATTCAGATTTATTAAAAAAAAAACAATAGACTATAGAACCACGTTACCCGAAACGTGTTGAAGGACGTCACGGTTTGGTTCAACGACGTACACAAATAGGATTAAAATCAAAATGAGCTAATATTCAACACGTTTTAGACGAAGCGATGCGAGGCTTCGAACTGGGTGTGGTCCCAGTGTTAGCTGATTTTGATTCTGTCAGTTTAATTAATAGGTACTATACGAGTATATAAATTACTAGCCTCTGCCCGCGACTTCGTTCGTGTGGAATGGTTAATTTGAGGAAAAAACACCCGGATTTTGAAACATTCTTTATTGGTGCTCCGCTTCTATTGGCCTTAACGTGATGATGTATAGCCTATAACCTTTCTCGATAAATGAGCTATATAACATTGAAATAATTTTTCAAATCGGACCAGTAGTTCCTGAGATTACCCCCTACAACGTCACAAACTCACAAATTCACAAACTTTACCACTTTATAATATCAGTATAGATTCAAACGGACTTGGGGTATTTAGTTGTAATAGATTATACAGACCCGACTTTAGGATAAAATGATAGATTTCCTGTAAATTTATGTTGAACTTTTGTACATACGAAATTCGACCATAACTTAATGTTTCTTTAAGTCACAAATTAATCGAGGCCTAATTATGGATCAAATAAATTTTAGTTATTTATTCATTACGCTTTGTTTTAGTTACGTTCCGATTAAAACGAATACTGTAAATAGAACCATATCGGCAATTTTTCTTGAGATCGACTTAAAAAAAAAAAATTCCTGCTTTAATAATTCCTTCTAATAATAATTGATTTTCTCTTAATACGCTGTAAATGGAACCCTAAAAAATCTCGCTTCAATGCGTTTAGGCTTCTTGAATATTTAATCTGTGAATCATAATTCGTTGACTTAGAAGTCAAGGCTACATATAATATTTTTAATCTATCTAACACGTAAATGTATCAAGTCATAAAGGACCAGTATTCATTGTGTGCAAACTAATTATGTGCTATGATTACAGACGGATGCAAACTTAAAGAATTAGTAAAATATTCACGATTTTCAAGCACTAGTTATCTGTAAACCACTCCTAATCTTTATATATAAATTTCTTCTTTACGCGTGTATGTCACTGAATCCTTCTAAATGGCTAGAGCGATTGTGATGAAATTTTATGAGCGTGTTCCAGTGGATCCGGGAATGGTTTAGATTTACAAATTTATTTAAAAAAATGATCATATGTCACACGATAAAAAGGGTTTATAAGGATCTAGAAAATTTGAGGGAAAAATGTTCCAGGGGACTTTGGGATGAAAAAAAAAGAAGAAAAAGGATTCAGGAGGTTTTTTGCATAGACAGATGATATGTAAATGAATTTGAAGAACGAGGTGTACTTGTTGCGTAAAATTTTTTACTAAAATCGATCGTCATTTTGAAACAAAATTCCAATAAGTAACGAACAGACAGATAGATTAAAATGCCAGAACTATGATTTATCGACAGACATTGTAAAGAGATTAAGTTTTTATATAATTATATTTGTGGGAACTTCTTCTTGGATTCGAGAAAAATATTTTACTTATATTGTTAGATTTCATTGAAATATGGGGCGGTCATTATGAATGTAGCTAAGCGGATATTTTCAGCCATTTTTTTACGTTTCTCTATTGCGATTATTGTACGAATGATCAAAATGACCTAATGTAAATAACTCCCCGCAGCGTGGGCGTACAACCAACCTTCGGGGACAATTAGCCAATTAACGGCGCTCCTAGAACTATGACGTAGTGTTACGTGCCCTTCGACCGAGCCTATAACTTCATAAATTAATTTGCCTTTTTATAATCGTTAGAATGCCTCACCTAAGCGATGTAATTCGATTCCAGTTGATGCCAACACAGTTTTGGTCTCACTGAATAGACTCTCGGGGATAATGGACATTTTTGGTCTTTCCAAAGCCAGACATTTTTTTTTATTGTAGCACGGCAAAGTGACTGCACTATGCCTGATGGAAAGCACAGTACAATCCAAAAACAATGGCGACCACCGGGAGAGAAACTATCCATCGCCGGTCGTCGCTGTCATGCCGGCTTGCGAAAAGCTGGATATGCACAGGCTGGATCCGAAACGCGACCCGCAGAAGCAAATCACTATGACGGGCTTTTTCGCCATATACATGGTGGTTACGACCCAGTCAAGCTGTAAAACCCTACCACATATTGAATTATAACAATACCAACTTATGCCCGCGTTAATGTGCTTTTGATTTCATTTTTTCTGCTGCTCTGATAGCTTAGTTGAGACGTGGGTTCGAATCCCTGTACTGAGTGCGGTGAAAGTGAACACCGTGATGAAACCATAGTATTACGGTAGGGTTTTTTTTAAGTCTGCCTGTCTAGTTACCACCGTCAAGTTGAGAATCTGTTGCAAAGCAACCTGTTGCTGTGTTTCGACAACCATACTTAAAAGCAAATCCCCTCTTGTTTGGCGTGATAAGAATCTTTGACCGCATAGTTATTTAACATCAAATGAGAAGTTAAACCTTCGATCAACAATAACTAGATAAAGGGTCACGTACAAAATCGATGCTAAAAGCTGTCCGCGTAAATATATACTTATGTATAGCTATTTGTTTACTAAGAAAGGGAGAAAAAAAGTTTTAAAACAGTTTTAAGTTCAACCTAATTACAACCATAACACCTTGTAATAAAGTCACAAATGTTCAAAATATTATCTAATACTTACGATAAAACGAGCAAAGCAATAAATTACTCCCCTCGCAAATGAAAAGACAACATAAACAACGTTTAGTGTGAATTCAACCTTAACACGTAATGAATGAAGTACTTTTTCCCGTTATTGTGCGTGGTTGAAGAGCCTTGTCCAAACATTTGTACCACGAGTATAAAATCGGTAATTTCGTTCAAAATTTGATATTATTTGTTAGTTTAAAGCTTAAAATATAACTTATTCAACATGTATTTAGCGAAAGTAAGATTCTCCGGGCGTTAAGTTGCTTTTTCGGGTATTACTTTTGCATCTTTTGAATACACTGCGGCATGTGAAATGTGCTTACATTGGCTGTGTTTCAAGCAAACTAAACAAAATAAAAGTTCACATTTCAAGTGAGCTGTAATTTACCGAGACGTATTTTTCACGTCGACCCTTTATCTAATTATTGTTGATCGAAGGGTTAAACCCTGAAACGTATAAAGTATTAAAAAATACTATATTCCCGTTTCTGTTCCCTTAGGAGCGTGTATACAAAATTGTATGATAATCGGTTCAGTAGTTAAGGCGTGATAAACAAAAAAATATACTCACATTCGCATTTATAATATTATTAAGCATGATCAATACTCGTCGAGTGATTACCTGTGTGATATTGAGTGCTATTGCAAGTTCGAACCCCAAGGATGTACCAATGGATTTTTCGAAATTCACTAATTGAAATTGATAATACTTTTGTAAGATGGTAAGGAAAATACCGCGAGCCGGAGCCTGGGTGCTTCTTAGGCGCTTGTACTACCGCTCCATGTGAATTTTTTTATAGAACTGTGGAATTTCTCTATGTTTGAAATTTGTGATACGTCACCTTCTTTGGTACAGGGTATTTGGTATTTAGCGGAGCACTGGTACTCTTATAGACTGGTATTTTTATTATATGTGATTATTGTAACGTATAATTTCTCGACTCGTCAATGTATGGTTGTGATCATAGCACCATGAATCCGGGTAGGTATTCAATTCGCACAACGGACTGAGATTTGCATTTATATCAAAAACCTTAATACAGGATGAAAAAGGCATAAAAAAATTAACCCAACTCTTAAAATTATACATCCAAAATAATCATTCAGTACCTTCCACTGTCTTTAATGAGGGCTACTTATTAAAACCTCGTAGTAATTAAAACGATATACGCTGTTCTGAAATGTTATGTGACTTTTATGAAAAAAGAGTTTATTTTTCAAATCAAATCAAATCAAAAATACTTGATTCAATTTAAGCCCTAATAAGGCACTTATGAACGTCAAAACTACCACCGGTTCGGAAAACAACCCAGTCGTCGAGAAGAACTGGCAAGAAACTCGATCGGGTACATCTTTTTAATATATATTTCCAATACATCATACAACAGCTTTTAGTGGATGCACAGAGAGGAGTCAATTCCAGACATCACTATCGTTCACGTACTGATCCACTCTATAATATCCTTTTGAAACTAAAACCCGTTTGACATGGCGCTTAAATTTACAGTCGGGCAAATCGGTAACATGCTTTGGGACTTTATTGTAGAACCTAACACTATTACCCAAAAAAACTATTACTGGTTTTGCTAAGTCTGAAACATGAGACGACCAGTTTATTACAGTTTCTAGTATTTATTTCAAACCATAACGTGATCTAAAGTTATATTGGCGTATTTACTTTTGAATAAATTTCCATAATTTGGAAAGTTTTTCACGGAATCATTAACACCTATTGCCAACAGTTACGGGGGTAATGTTTTTCAGATTTTTTTTTATGTCATAAGAGGCAAACTGACAGGTGGGTCACCAGATGTTAAGTGATCACCACCATCCACAGACACTTGCAACACCAGGGGAGTCGCAAGTGCGTTGCCAGCTTGTGTTGGAAGGGGAGGAAGGGAAGCGGAAGGGGAGAGGAGGAAAGGGAAGACAGGTAGGCCTCCGGTGCTCTCACTGACCGAATGAAACGCAGCAATGCATGCATTGTTACTTCACGTCGGTTTTCTACCCATCAGGCTATACGGAACCGATATACCTTGGGCCGACGAGGTCAAATATCTCGGTGTTACATTAGATAAACATTTAAATTTCGAGTCACATATAGATAGAGTGCGAAACAAAGCCGCTATGGTCTTGGGTCGCCTCCATCCGTTGCTTTGTCATAGGAGTAAGATATCCCTCAGACGACACGCTATATGCCCATGATACAAGTGTTTTGTTCTTGTTAATTACTTTCTATTTAATTCTAAGTATAATTTTCTATTACAATTTACAAAACGATATACAGTTTACATTTATTAGACAATTTTATCGTAATTTCATTGAAGTTAAATGCTTTTATCTAAATTTATCGTCTGATAAGTAATTGCGGTCGATTTACCGATACAGCGGGTGGAAGTTACACAACGAAATTTATCTTTGCGGGAGCGGTTATAATTTTACATTTAACTAAACTAACCTAATTATTATTTTTGATATTTATAAAAGGATAGGTACACGAATGCTTAGGCTAAAGGTTTATGAAATCTATATTTACAGAATTTGTAAAAGCAAAGCAATAATCGGCTTCAGAACAGCAATTGTCTTGACTTTAGACTGACTCCTAAGATTTTGATGATATGTATAAAGACGCAGTAGTGTCTTTGCTTGATCAAGCTACAATAAAAAAAATGATTTACTAAGAACATTTTGAAAGGATACGCTTTACAATTTATATAGCTAGGCAAAGACGAAAAGGTTATTATCCGATACGAAATATATATAAGAGTTGTTGAGGTATGTATGCTTGGTACACATATATGTTTCAACAACTCATATATGTATGAATAGTTAGCTTAGCTTAGCTCAGATAGGTCGCGAATTGCATGTATCAGGCAACAGCCAAAGCCGAGGTGTGCCGCGCACCCTTGAGCTAGTTGTCAAAATAAAATCGGCTGAGTGCCTTAAGCGCTCGCCTTAGTAGTCGGTGAAGCTGTTAAGACCTTGCTTGGTCAATAGCGTAGTCAGTTCGAAAAAAAAAAGTCCGTTTTCTGTGAAAGGGTAGTACTACCCCGGGCGAGTTGACCCATTCATCCTGAAACCAGTAATAGCTTCAGCGTGGCTCTACCACCTACCAATATATATATTATATATAAGATACCTTATAATGTTAGATTTTATAACAAACTCTCAAAGAACAGTACCGATGCGCCTGATAGTAAGTGTAAAGTAAGTCAAGCATTGTGTCAAGCGGGTTTTAATGTGTAAAGGCTATTTATATGTAGGGTGATTCAATACGTAAACGATGGTAATGTCTAGAAATAACACTCTTCTCTGTGCATCCGCCAAAAATGAATGTAACGATCTATGTTTGTAAAAATTTGTATGATAAAAAGATAAACCTGATCGAGTTCTTGTCAGTTTTCTCGGTAACTGGGTTGGTTTCTGTACCGGTGATAATTTTTACGTTCATAAGTTCTCAGGGCCTAAATTGAATAAATTATTTTTGATTTGCGAAATGTAGTCTTCGTATACAATGGAAAGTTGGCTAGTTTTCTGTTACCTAAAAATGACAATATAACAAGCAAACTATATATCTTGAATAACTTTGTTTTTAAACCGAATAGTAGTGCCGCTCTAACAGAAATTATGAGTATAGTCTACCAAAGCTAAAACCTACAGAAAAATTGTAAAGCCAAAAGATGTAACTATCAGCCCTTGTAATTATATATAATAATCATAAATATATACAGTGGTACAGCCAAATAATCCCAAGGGGGGTTGATGTAAGGCAGGCGGCCGATCGTAATAATTACGCAAAATCATACATCACAACGTGACAAATATGTTGTGCCGACTCTATTTAGATGGGATAGAAGAAGGGTAAGAGGATCATGATTTGCTTTGGTTTCAAGATCTTTCTCAGAAAGGTCTGGTTAATTTGTACCTAAATTTTTCATTATACACTAGACCTTGGAGAAGGATAGCCTTCTCACTGACTCTCAAAATAATTTGTATTCTTAACTTTATGACATCCTGTCCTTAACCCGACTGTGTAGCTAGCATGGCGCCTTGCGCATCGGCCCTCGCTGCGGTCTTCCGTCAACCATATCCTCGGTTATGATGACATTGTGCTTAACTAACCGTTTATTGTCCCCAGTAGCAAGCACGTACCGGATAGTGTTACGAAGTATTACGTCACATATAATCTCCGTTTAAAATGCTTCATAACACCAGAATAATGAAGTAAAATATGACCTTCTTAGTTTGTAGCACAAACAATCCTCGATAATCCTTTTGGCTGCTCTTAATATAGCCGTATTAAGTTCACGCTTGTACATAATATAGTAAAGTGTTATTAGTGTAACCAGACAAAATCTGAACTTTAAATATTTTTGATAATTATTGTCGAGGTGAACTTTGTTATCGATATAGAAGTATAATTTTAATACAATAAAATAAACAAATAATACTTTATTGGCAATTTTTGTCTCTCTATCAGTCCGTGTGAACACGTATCACTCTGAAAGTACTGAACCAATATTGAAGAAATTTGACACAGCGATAACTAATATTATAAAGTAACACACAGGACACTTTTTGTCCCATAAAACGCAAGGGTTCTGGAGGATAAGCGAATTAAAATTTTTTTAGTAGATTAAATTCTTCACGGATTTTGATGAAATATAGCTTTGTGCTAGAGCAGACAGATCAGCTAAATTTCATCTCTCTATGTTCCTTAAAAAATAGAACAACAAAAACCGATCGCTAGGTTCTGAAACGATATCTTCGGCCCGTATAATGAACTTTATAATTAAGTTACGGCAACTTCGCATTTCTTTGCGAAATCATCAATTAGATGAATTAAATATCTATCATAAATCATAAATATATATCATCACGCTAATACCAATAGTAGCGGAGCACCAATGAAGAATATTTCAAAATCGGGGTTTTTGAGAGCTTCCGCTGCGTGTTAGCGTTAGCTCAAAGTAACTATTCCACGCGAACGAAGTCATATCTAAGACACAGTAAACGAACGACTGTTTTTTGCATTTAATTCCACGCGAACGATGTTCCGTCACAGGTAGAGTATAAAATAAAAAACATTTAAACCTACCAATTTTAAAAACAGCTCATGTATTTAATGTACCTTATTAATTAGTTAATTATTCTCGTTTTAGATAAACACGTGTAAAGACAAAGGTAAAAATACTTTTTTTTTACCACTCTGGTCTAAATATAAATTCGTTCACATCGATCGGTCCCTTTGTATTTCTAAATGAGTGCAAACTCTTGAAATGTAAGTAGTTCTTTGTAGTTTTAATTAGCGATACTGATCGGTAATTTAATTAAAGATTTCGTTTTACACCTCATACCGAGAGAGTGTCGCAACTCGTCACGGCTTCCGACGTCCTTCTAAAACTTCACTGTAAAAACTGTATCTCAAACCGTTTGTATACAATACTGTACCTTAATTATATAAGTGGTAGGGTGTAGAAACGTGTGGCCGTATGTAGAGAACTAATACGTCCATTACCACGATTAACCACGCTTGATTTTTTTTAGCACAATGAAGCTGTACCATGAAACTATACGATATATAAACGTTTGCTAACTCTATTTGACAATACATAATATATTTTTTGTTTTATTGAAGAAGGATATAACTTATTTGTAAAACAATTTCTCTCTCGTAATCTATATAAATAAAAATCCATATGTACAAATTCCAAATCAGGATTTATACAGGAATAAAATAAAAATACCCGAGTGCTACAGTAGATTTTAATTTTGTTTCGAACAATAGTATGGTTGTTATTAATGTATATCTAATAAATTTAATAATACTGTATTAAAAACAAAGCACAAATGACAACGTTAGGTACTTAATTTATAATATAATAATGTAGCTTATAACAATGCTTATAATGCAATTATAGCTTATAACTTATGGTGGTAGAGCCACGCTGAAGCTATTACTGGTTTCAGCATGAATGGCTCGGCTCGCCCGGGGTAGTAACACCCTCTCACAGAAAACCGACGTGAAGTAATAGTGCTTGCATTGTTGCGTTTCGTTCGGTTAGTGAGAGCGCCGGAGGCCCACCTCCCTTCCCCTTCCCCCTTCCCTTGCCCTCATCCCAACCTAGGCTGGCAACGCACATAGCGACTCCCCTGGTGTTGCAAATCTCTATGGACGGTGGTGATCACTTAACATCAGGTGACCCTGTAATATAAAAAACAAAACAAATATAGTGTAACAAAATGATACAATAATTATAAAGAATTACATAACTTTATGCACTAAATGTATGAAGTATCAGTAGTAATATTGTTGACATCTGGTACTAGTGTTGAACTGTATCACGGATGCCAATATCTTATTATAATTATATAGACTCTAGTAGAAACTTCTTGGACAACAAAACAATAGCGTGTTAATTTTATGAACAACGCCATCTCGCGGCAACAAAGTAAAGTAAGTGTGCGTTAACACTACATAAATGAAAATCAATTGCCGAATGAGTGCTCACGCCCACGCCCGCGTAACCACAGATCACGCCGCCGTGGTCTGGGGCTAAATTTCGCTCCCGCACACCAGACTAGGCCCCCCTCGGCAGCAGCTCAAGCCTAGGTCCGTTCCCTCGGCGTGGAGCCCTTGAGTACGCTGCTCGCGCGATACACTGACACAAAATCTTACATCACTGCGACAACATTACACATATCACCTCCACACACGTGCACGCATACACGCTTACACATAATAAGGTGGAAGGGTTTTATTTTTTCCCTTATCAAACTGAAATAGTTTAGAATATTATCCGATACGAAATATATATAAGGGTTGTTGAGGTATGTATGCTTGGTACACATATATGTTTCAACAACTCATATATGTATGAATAGTTAGCTTAGCTTAGGTTAGCTCAGATAGGTCGCGAATCGCTTGTATCAGGCAACAGCCAAAGCCGAGGTGTGCCGCGCACCCTTGAGCTAGTTGTCAAAGTAAAATCGGCTGAGTGCCTTAAGCGCTCGCCTTAGTAGTCCGGTGAAGCTGTTAAGACCTTGCGTGGTCAATAGCGTAGTCAGTTCGAAAAAAAAAAAAAATTGCCGAATGTTTGCAAGCGCATCACTTGAGAACGACTGTACCTATTTGGATAGTTTTATTTTTGTTGTCTGTGTAACTGTTGAAGCAAGGTTTTATGAAAATGTTTAAAAAATCGTTACCAAAAAGTGAAAAGTTTAGGTTAAAAAATGTAAAAAGTGAGGGACTAAGTGAAATAGTAAATAAACCAGTAAAAATATTGGCAGAATTTATAGATTGACGTTAAGTTACTATATGGCAACTGAATTTCATTACATGGTCGTAATGAAAAGAGAAGGTCTCATTTTCTTGGTTAGAAATATGAAGTGACGTTAGATTGGCCTTCATTGTGGGATTCATATAAATGATGTAATAATTCAGTACGACATGTGTGAATCAAAGAAGACTTGCCTCTTATTACACCCTTAGTGTGTTCTGGCAACTGCACTGGTAAGCCAGTCCTCTTTAGGTTTATCTTGTTTACTGTCTTAGACCACATCGTGTGTCATCAGATGAGATTGTGGTTAAACTATAAAGAAAAAAAAACAAATCTCGTGGCAACCATGACGGCTTTAGATAGATGGTTCAACTACAAAGACTATGTGTCATGAACGGTTTAAGACGGTTCGGTGTCTTCATTTTCATAATCTCTTTAAATAACCTCTGATCTTTTTTTTAAACTTTATTTTGGGCAACCAATCTTCTAGATTATTACTGCCATTGTCGAGTAGTTAATAGTATTACAAGTTCTACTTCTATTTTATTTTTGGCAACCAGTCTTCTAGTAGACTATCACTGCCATTGTCAAGTGAGTATCGATATTAAAAGTTTCTTGATATAATTTCAATGAACTAACAAGATGGTGGCCAACTTGTTGAAACTTTCCTGGGAGTTTATGTGGCAAGTCAGAATCCATGCTCCGTGGTATTATTTCCGATCGACTTCAGTTGTGTACAATAACCAAACTATATTACGTAAAGCACCACCAACATTACACAATATAGAGCCAAATAACACAAGATTATAGATAAAATATAAGGATCACTACATGGCATTCCAAGATCTCGCCAACCTCTGAAATTCAACCTCTGATCTTAATAACTATTGCGATATGTGGTACTTACCGGTCTGCACAATCATAGACTTAATGCTGATGTTAAATTCTATACTTTTTACTTTTAATCGTTCTCGTTCTATTTCAATGCCATTAATCCGATCCGTTAACACGATTATAGGCTTATAGAATTCTATTTAAAATTACTCATTCGATTGTAAAACTTCATTGGACGTTATCGAATATTGTAACTTATTACAAACACTAAAGGGCATTTATTTCAAATTAGTTTTAACTTAATTGGTTGCAAGAAAAATTGAATACCAGGGCATTAAAACAATGAATGTTAATACTATTGCAAATCTTTTAATATAATTGATATATTTGTCTGCAGCGTGATGAAGAAAAGGCCAGCCTCATAGCAGAACTGACAGCACAAAACTCGCGGCTCACTATACAGCTTAAAGAGTCGTCAGCTATCGAGGCACAGTTGCTCGCCCAACTCGAAGGGCTGAAAGACCAGTGTACTATAAGGAAGACTAGCTTACAGGTAATAAACTAGTACTAGATATTTTGTAAACCTTCGACCTAAGCTTATGGGCCTGTAGTGGGCTTCTTACAGATTGATGATTTTGTACAGTCGCAGTTTTGGAAATATACACTCTCTTGAAAAACAGCAATCGTACTAAAATCGTTCAGATTTTTTAATACGCCTGGTATAAAAGTTATCGGACAGATTTTTATTAAATTGTTATAATTAATTGTACAGTCTTTGAGGTTTATTTATTATTTACCAACTGCAACATCTTCATTTGCAATCAAAATTAATTATAGCCAAATTTTAACGTAACGTTTACCTGTAATGGTACTATTAATTATAATGTTCTATTCACACTTACATGTAATCTACAGGATCACGTGCATAGTCTGGAATCATTAAAGGCAGAATTGGCACTAGTCAGCGACAAGAAAGCGGATCTGGAGCGAAGGTTGGTCTCATCTCTTCATGACAAGGAAAACTTAATGCAGCAATTGGATGAAGCAAACGACAGGATCGTGGCTTTGGAGAGACAACTGAAGGAACAGGTTAATTTTATAAATCTCCTTGTTATTTATTCCCAGATTTGTATCAGAATTTTAAACTTTTTCTGTGATGAATATAAGATTGTATAGACGTACATAATGTATTATTTGGACTTAATGCAAATTGTTGTGTGTTCTTTGCAAAATTATAAATAAAAGCCCTTACTTAGTTAAATAGAAGGTCAAGTCCTTAGTGTAAACTTTGAACGTTTCAAATTAACAAAGCTATAACTATATATCAGCATCAAAAAGGTGTCTCAGGCCATGGTCTGCATTTTAATCCATTTCTTTACTTAAATAACTATGCTTTTATTGTGTCTATTTTATAACGGTTATATCTCGATGCTCTAACATGATTCTGTAAATGTCGTTTTTTTTTTATAAATTTAAATACATTGTTATGCATATCGTCGGAAATCACGTATGTTGAAAGTTCCTGAGTACAAAGAATAAGATGTACAAAAATTTCGTAACATACTAGCCAGTCGACCGGTAGAATACAAAGAATTATTTTACAAGATGCATCTAGATATGCTTTTATATAGCATAAACTAGAAACATAAATAAAACATTATTCTCTAAATATAGTTACGAAACCATCCGATGTTGGCAGTCAAACTTCAAGACTAGATTTATTATAATTTAAAATATAGTTTTAAAATTGTAATAATTTACTTTGCCGGAAATAACAGTTGCCAATACAGTTAAGGCACAAATAAAGTACTACGTAGATAATTAATTGAGTATAGGATATCGTAGACCGATAGGAAATCGGTTAATCATTTTCTTTAAAGAGATCCTTTAAGTGATTTAACAAAATATAAGTTTAATTATGTTTAAATCTAACAGGAGCATCTTTACCAAAACACTCTGAAAGAATTGGAACGTCTTCAAAGATCTCATGATACGCTGGCTGAGAGAGTCGGTGCACCCGATCCCATTGACTCGTCAGATACGGCGAGATCTCTACACGCGGAAATGGAAACCGAACCAGATGAGTCCGACGATGGTTGGCTAAGGTCAGAAGCGGTGCAGGTTTACAAACAGCTGAGGACTCTGGCGCTGCAATTAAATACAGGACAGGATGACGATTCAGGTAGGTTTATGAAAGTTAAAACATATTTTATTGAGAAGGTGTTATTTTGCGGAAAGCCATAGTAAAATATTAGAGTAGACGTTCAAAAAATTTAAAATAATTTATTCAATTGAGGCCCTAAAAAACGCTTATGAACGTCAAAACTACCACCGGTTAAGAAAACAACTAAGTCATGGCAAAGAACCAGCAAGAAACTCGATCAGATTTATCATTTTAGCATATATTTATTTAAAGTACGTTACAATCATTTTTAATGGGTGCACAGAGAGGAATATTAATATAGGCCCCGAGAAGACTCTTATGAACGTAAAAATTACCACCGGTTCGGACGAACGATCAGTCACCGAGAAGAACCAGCAAGAAACTCGATCAGATTTATCATTTTAGCATATATTTATTTAAAGTACGTTATAATCATTTTTAATGGGTGCACAGAGAGGAATATTGATATAGGCCCCGAGAAGACTCTTATGAACCTAAAAATTACCACCGGTTCGGACGAACGATCAGTCATCGAGAAGAACCGGCAAGAAACTCGATCGGGTTTATCTTTTCAACATTCATATTTTTAAGTTACATTCGCTTTTAATGTATGCACGGGCGTCATTTCCAAACATCACCGTCGTTCGCATATTGATTCACTCTATAATAGCCCTTTGACACCAAAACCCGCTTGACATGGTGCTTAAACTTATAGTCCGACAAGTTGGTAATATGCTTTAAGACTTTATTGTAAAATCTGACACAATTACCTAAAAAAACTGTTACTGGTTTTATTGATTCTGAAATATGAGACAACCAGTCTGTTCATGTTTCTAGTATTCAATCATGCCGGTCTTTTACAAAAACCAGATTATCTAAGTTTCTGCGGACATACATTAAATTATCAAGAATGTATTGGGAGGGTTGAATTAAGATACCGAATTCCAGAAACATGGTCTTAGATTACTTTGTACTTCCACCTGGAATTGATTGGCCACTGCCAAGATGCACTTGAAAAGGTTAAATCTGAAACTAGTAATACATAGAGCGAAATATTAGTAACTGAAGCAACAAAATGTAATTAAACGCACCGTTACTTAAAAGTTGAACCCGTCGTTGGTTGATGATTGAACTTGTCATTTGTTGACACTGTTCGTATGTAGCTGTAAAATATAAAAGTTAACTCAGATTTCTATTTCAACCATCAGCTAACGTCAGGTTTAATTTGTCCCATGCGGAATAGTTGTGTCCACTTTAATATTTAAATAAAGTGGAAATTCTCTTTTATTTTGCCATGTCTAAATTTATACTTCTTACTTCTACTGCGTATTATTTTTTCTTTCAATTTTTTATTTCTCTGCATATCCAGCTTCTCTTTTGATTCTAAATCCTCTTTAAGTCGGTTGCTAAGCAATTATTATATTCATAAATTTGTTCAACGCTCTTTGAATCTTTGTTCATTTTCCACTGCCTTGCCTTACCTTGACCTTATTTACACAAAGGTTTTTCTTTATGTTCTTGTCAATAATTTACTGATTGTCGGAAAAGTTGTTAACATCACAAGATTTGTTATAGAGTTCACTTTAGTTTTAATGTTTTGGTTTATTACATGAACTCAATAACTTTTAGGGAATAATTTTGCTGTTGCTCTGAATGCAAAATTTCAAATTCATTTAAGGCATCAAATACAAGTTTTAACTAAATCAGATCAGTTCCAGTTTATAAATGTTGATTTTAAGCCTACAAATAATATATTCTTGTACAATTCGATATACTATATTGTGATAGCATTGCGACCTCCAAAAGTCAGAGCATGGATAACTCTGGCAACCTCAAAAACTCGATTTCGTTTCTATCACGCAAGTCTATCGATCCAACAATGGGCTTGTTTCGTGCCATAATATTCGGAATGATGTATACATTTTGATAATTTTGTAGTCTCTCCTTGTATAAAAATTGGTCGATGATTTCATCGTGGCTTTTGCAAAAGGACCGCATTATTAATAAAATATTTGTTGGTAATTGGTATTAAGGTTTCTTTAAGCGCTTAGAGAATGCCAGCTTATGTTATGAATTTTAGTATACTGACACACTATATAAAGCGGAGGTAAAAATAATAAAATGAACTTTAGGTATAATTGTTTAAAGTTGTATGGACCTTTAACTGAACATATAATAAACCTTGTTGTAACCCTGAAATCCAAATAATTACTTTGCTTATAAAATGAATTTGAGATATCCGATTCCTCGTTATACTTTAGGGTTGTATATTGAATATCATCTTCGTATATTATGTACGCATTTGTTTGCGTATATGTACTCATTTATTTTCATTCGTTGATAGGGATTTTCCATGTGGTTTAAAAAAGCCAAACATTTATAAAGGTTGCGCTGTGAAACAGTCCGTGCTACTTCCTGCACGGTATACGGTAAATCACAAAAGCGGTTCGCGTGACTCGACTACAGAATCAAAATGTTGTACCTACTGTGTTTAATATGAGAAACTTATATATGTAGCTTTTAAAGTGAGTTTGGTATTATCAACTGACTGTAGACATATTTTTTATATTCTATGCTTTGATCACAATCGCATCTGATGTTATATAACGATTTGGTCTCAAATGGTAAACATGCTAAACGTAGATGCGGCTCTGACTCTTATGTGTAGTTACCGGAACATAGTAACAGGCATTTGGTGACGGATTTTCAATTTAAGGGTGGTAGCTAGTCAGGTGGACTTGTTGTTTTCCTTCAGCAAAAGCTTCGACACAGTTGCTAGGATTCCAACTTACATCTATCGAGGCTCTCTCCAAACACGTTATTAACTAAGCCATTATAATTACATGTGTCTATGTTCACTACGGTAATATTTCATTTTACCAACTGTCATCTTCAGATTTAAAGTTTGTTGTTCCAACAGTACTGAAGAGTTATTCCCGCTAACTAGATTAAAAGTGATGTCTTTGATAACATTTTTACCTATCAGTAGACATAGTTTAAACATTCGAATATGATATAATAAGAGAATTACGTTGCTTAGGATAGCTCACATAAGTCGCGAATTGCACGTATCAGGCAACAGCCAATGTCGAGGTGTGCCGCGCACCCTTGAGCTATTTTTCAAAATAAAATCGGCTGAGTGCCTTAAGCGCTCGCCTTAGTAGTCTGGTGAAGCTATTAAGACCTTGCTTGGTCAATACCGTAGTCAGTTCGAAAAAAAAAATTGTATTACGTTTGTTTATAAATTTTTTTCTTTTATTACATAGGAGCCAAACGAATAGGCCGGACACCTGATGTTAAGTGATCACCGCTGTCCATAGACATTAGCAACACAAGGGGCGTTGCAAGTGCATTGCGAGCCTGTGTTTGGGGGGAAGGGGGAAAGGGTAGGAGGAGTGGGAAGGAGAGAAAAGAAGAGAGAGAAGGGGAGGTGGGCTTCCGGCACTCTCACTGACCGAACGAAATGCAAAAATGCTCTAGCACTGTTACTTCACGTCAGTTAAAGAGTTTTAGGTTTACAGTTACAATAAACCATATGAGTCAATTTTACTGCAGGTTTTACTTTTGGGCGGTTCCGTTCTTTTATTACTATTGTATTTTGTAGGTTATTATTCTAAAATTGTGTTGTAGCTTTTACCATGATATCAGCTTTTATATTGTGTTTGTTACATCGACACCTACCTACTTTTACGAACATTCGAATACAAATACATAATTTAGGCGAAATTCCTCTTCCCACGCGTTCTTTTTAAATGTCCTCAAATGTTAGAAACTAATTTTAAGTTGGATTTAATTCTTTAACTGATTTTATCAAACAAAATATCTTAAATGTCTTTCTTTTTTATTTATTTGTTCGAAACACCAACAAGATTTACGCTAGGAAAGTCCAATACATACATTTAGAAAGAATTACTCTAAGTGGAACCCTAATTATAAGTAACTATGGGGTCCGGCGGACGTTGTCCCGCCCTGATAATAAAAGAAAAAATACCTAAACCTTCCTTATGAATCACTCTATCTACGGGTGATAATCTCATGAAAATCCTTTCAGTAGTTATTGAGTTTATTGCGAACAAACAGACAGACGCGGTATGGGACCTTATTTTATAATATCTAATGATAACTATTACTTATTACATGGTGGAGTAAATACCTTAATTAATAATTAATTTTTCATGGGACTTTAGCATTTAAGTTAGTAAGACATCAAGAATGTTTCTGCAGGTCGATGACTTTTTTAAATCTTTATAAGGAAACTTTGATACTTTATGTGGCTTGCTTTACCTTTCCAGTTTATTTATAGACAACGCTTTTGTTGGGGGCAGTGTCCTTAAAAGGAAATTCGAAAATACCGAAAAATTGCCATTAATTACTTTTCGTTCTGAAAGTTCTTTTTGCGGGGTGGTAGGGTTTTCAAGCCCGACTGGGTCGCACGCCCCATGTACATGGCGAAAAAGCCCGTCATAGTGATTCGCTTCTGCGGGTCGAGTTTCGGGATCAGCCTGTGCATATCCAGCTCTTCGCAGGCCGGCATGACAGTGGTGACCGGCGATGGATAGTGTGTCACTCGATGGTTGCAATTATTTTTGGATTGTACTGTGCTTACCATCAGGCACAGTGCAGTCATTTTGCCGTGATACAATAAAAAAAAAAGCTTCTGAAAAAGAGGCCTGTTTATAGGTATATGAAATAAACGATAATATATATGTAAAAATACATATTTGCGTTTGTTATATCTAATTAACTATGTCAATAGTCGGTTGTGCCCTTATTTCTCCTATTCCCTAACCTAATTGGCAAAATGCTAGCACGTTTTATTATAATGAAACACGAAAACGTGTAATGACGAACTGCACGAACATTTAGTATACTTCAGTACTGTTTTTAATAATAACAATGATATTATTGTTATAAAAAGTACTGGATTTTTACTATACAAGGTCGTGCAGTTCAATTAGGCAACTTTACTTGATTCTATTATCTATATAGCCATGTTTAGTAAAGTAACAAAAATAGAATTGTGCCGACTGCAAGATAATTTTATGGGTAACCTTGCACCAGGACACGGTGCTCCATTTGAACCACACAAGAAACATAAAAAATACATTTAAAAAAATAATAAAATACCAATCGATTTCTTTATTAAAATGAAGCATGTGTGACTCAAACATATTTTAGTCTGGTTTTATAATTTAACAGTAAATTCAATAAAAACCGTTTTTAATGTATAGGAAATGATGTATTTACGCTTTGAACTTTTTTTTCCAAATATATTACTTCCCGGATATTGAAAACGTGTCTATAAAATTATCGTAAAATACTACTGAGTTATATTTATTGTTTTTTAATATAGGAGTTTTCATAATTAGTTTGATAAAAAATATTAAATAGTACAATAATAGTTTTTACAAAATATTACGAAATACATCACAGAGCCGTCTGTATTTTTTTTTACAATCAAGATAATTAATACCGTACAGAAATAATTGTAGTGTATAAGCGTACTTAATATTTTTTATTAATATTATATCAATATACAATAAGTTAAATTTTGAATCATATTTTCAGCTTTAACAAATATAGCGCCGTTGATACTTTAAACGGATATGAGTAAATTTCAAATTGATTTTTATATATTTACGGTAACTCATAGCAAATAATAATTCAGTTTTTGTAAGACACTAGCAATCCCGGCAGACGTTGTCCTGCCTTGATAATAAAAAAAATCCTAAAAGCCAACAACAGTGCCACCTACCAGCTCCAATTGTGAATATAAAACATTATTATACTCACGAACGCACACAGATAATTTCATCAAAATTTATCTAGCCGTTTAGGAGGGTTTATTCACATACACACGGAAAATAATACGTATAAGTATAAAAAATGACATATCTGTTAATAAAGGATGTTAAATTATAGATAATTTATCTAATATGATTATGATTATTGAATTCAGGGTTACATTCGGACCTGTCCATTTCCTCATTGGACGGCGACGAAGGGGAAACTCTCCGCCGTGGGGCTCTTGCCGCTGCGTGTGCGGACGCGGTCGCAGCTTATGCAGCTCTGGAAGGTTCTAGAGTCAGGGATTCCATCGCCGCACACGCTCGCCGCTCTCTGGAGAGGGAGCGACAGATTGACGAGAAAAATGAGATCATAACCGATCTGTCTTCGAAGGTAAGATTAAAATCTAAACAACAATAAGTTATTCAGACTAGGTCATGTGAAGCTTATGAACGTCAAAACTACCACCGGTTCGAACAAACAATTAACAAGTAAAGATCCGGGCAAGAAACACGATCTGGTTTATCTTTCTACAATAACTATTTTTCGTAACGAAGTATTACAGTAACAATTGTTTTTAGCGAATGCAAGCAAATATCACCATCGTTCAGATATTAATCCACCATCCACAATATTATAATAGATAGCATTTGGAAATCAAAACTCCCTTGACATAGTACTTAAACTTACTATTTGGCAAATCGGTAATGTGTTTGGGGACTTTGTTGTAAAACCTAACACATCTATACCTAAAAATGGTTACTATTCTTATGAGTTAAAGCGTTTCTGATTAATGCTAGTATAAAAATTATATAGGTGTTTTTTATTAAATCTAGCTATTTTAATTTATTACTTTTGTGGACACACAGTAAATTATCAAGAATTTATTGGGAGGACAGAGTAAGATACGGAATTGTTAACACTTAATGATTAAATGCCGCCTTTTTATTGGGTAATTCATATCGGGGAAAACTAAGCTATAATAAAACAACGACAATGTGCTTATGTTAAAGTAATACCAGAAGTCTTCACAGGAATGAGTGTATATAAATGTCTGCTTGAACAGTTTAGCTTACAATGTGACTTATATATTACCTCAAATGGTAATTTCGAAGTTGATATTAGGCCATCTTTATATCCTTTTGTTACTGGAGGTATTTTAAAACGATGACTTCTTAATGGTTCCGTTTCTATTCGGTTAGAACACTCATATTTCTAGAATTAACGTGCCATCAGTAATTCTTAGTGTCTTATTGAGTAACCGGCTCGTTTAGTAAACATTAAATTAATTTTTAATGCAGTAGGTTAAGTTACAATGTGGCCTTTGTATTCCATATACAGATAGGACATGAGTTAAGCGAACGTGTTTTTGTCACGTTTTTCCCAGTTCATCATACATATGTTGTTGCGCTAAGAATTATGAAATTATAAATAAAATAAATATCTATAGAAATGGACACATGGTTATTATGAATTTCAGTTTAATTCGAGTATAATTAGTCTAGAATTTTCTTTAAAACTTATCGAGATCACACTTTATCTAATGTAAGTTACAAGGACAGAAGTGAGCGTTGAGAGAAACGGATATGTCGAGGGTTACTTTCACGCTAGCTTAAATAAACCTACCACTACCAGTCCATTACATAGCAAGATGAATAACGTATGATTTTTATATATGATAGATCTAAGCGAATCACTGTGATAGCCTTATCACAGTGTATATCACAGCCGCGATATATCACGGTGCAACAAGTTCCCAATCTAATATGTTTATTGTTTATATGATTCTTCTAAGTAGGAAAAAGCTCTAAATAGCTTCATTCAGTCGCACTCATGTGACATGTAACTATGATAGCGTAAAGTCATAGTTGACAGGAAATTGTCTAGTGTTCGCTTGACTAATTACCATATCGAGTTGAAATTCCAAAATAATATTAAATATTAGCTCATATAGAGAACAATTCACACGTCACTGATTATAACAAGTCATAACATAAATAACGCATCACGCCTGTTACATCCATCGGAATCGCGTAAGTGTAGTTTAAATTCACACAAGCTAGGTTATAGGAATATATTACATTTCCCGGAATTTCATCTTACGATGGTAAATCTATGCTCGGAATAGTGATAAAAATAAATTGAATAATAAGTAATAAATTGAATAATATTCTCATCCCACGCTTTGATTTATTCTATTGTACTCTCAACCCCCAATTTGTAATAAAGATTATTTCACTTTCAAATATAGTTATGATCGTAGTATTGCAACATGTAATAGAATTATTCTGTTCGTGATTTTGATATGATAAATATAACTGCTTGTGAAATATAACTCGTGATATCACAGTGACAGCGACGAAAAATAACTTCACGTTTTGTTTATATTGAAGTAGCTATAATTTTCATGCTAACCTATATATGTGTTCCTCTAGTCTTATGTGCTAGGTTATCCATCATGCCGTCACTGAAAATCACAATTAATTCTCACTTATAATTTAACTTCGCTTGAGTTTTGAAATGTGAGTAGCGTGGCCGACGGATTATTTATACAGCCCAATAGGATTATGTTCAAAGTCGGATAATCTGATTTCCTCACGTTGATAATATTAATTAATCCACATTTTTGGAGCTAGTCGAATTACCGTTCTTAAAGAAAACGTGTATCGAAGCACGTGTGCTGAGGTTTTGTGGCTTCAGTGTCTTGAGAAAGTAAAGCATTGTTGTATTTGAACAAAATGTGTTTGTATTTTATATTCTTTTATCCATCGTTTATTACATTTTATTGAAAGTTTTTGACGTAATAACGTCTTATAAATCGAAGAACGCCGGTGGCACACACGAAAACGCATGACTCATTGTCACGTTCCACCTGAGCCGAACGTGCAAATCGAGAGCGCGGAACAAACAATAGAGAGGAGCTATTGGCTTAAGCGTTCGGCTTGTGATGCATCTCTCTATATACAGCATAATGCAATTCATAAAAGTATGCAATTTTTTATCAATGTTTTGTTATCACGTAAAATTATCGTCTGTAAACCGACTTTACCGACAACCAATTTTTTTTAATTGTGGTTGACACTTGGCTGAAACTTTATAGATAACAATAAAACATTATATCATGATAACCGTTATTATTAACTGCTGTCAATTATTCTGCTGATGAGTAACATTCTGTTATGTAACATATTGGCGATTTGTAACTATAACGAAATAATTATATTTTCATTTTTGGTGTCGATCTCTAAGTGTGAATAACTTGATATGTTCTCCGTTTATAAAATAAAGAAAGAGGAATGCGATAAACTGTTCATAGTAACTTTTTTCAGGTTCAGGTTTCCTCACGGTGTTTTCTTTACCGTCAGGCGATAGTATTACCAATTTTAAACTAGTAATTGTACGCGAAATCTGAAAAATTCGTTGGTACATGCCTAGGTTCGGATATACGGACATCTGAACGATATTCCACCGGTTAAACAGCTGGACCACAATGAGACCTCGAAATGCCAGAATAGTGGCGTGTAATAATCAGTTTTTAGAAACTAGTCTAAAATTATCTATGACTATATCCTCACTCCCACATAAACTCCTACATAATATAATAAAATTTACATATCAGGTTTATACCCTATATGTATTTTATATCATCTACTCTGTGTTTTATTAAAATAACGATATAAAACGTGTTCTCATTCTATGTATGTTCACGTCTCGGAACAAGTTCGCAAATGATGTCAGTTGTTTTGCGATTCGCAATACACGTATTGCGAAAATGATTGTTTTTGTCTGCACGATTGATACAATTGTGTACGTCATCATATAGCGATTACTTTGTTCTTTGGTTATAAAGAGAAAAATACAGTAAGACTCTGTGACAGTTAAGGATATGATATGCATAACCGATATGCCGGATAACTCATCTCCCCTCCGCCCCCCTCCTGACGCACTCCCCCTTCGCCAAACACAGGGTTGCAACGCAATTGCGACTCTTCTGGTGTTGCAAGTGTCTATGGACTGTGGTGATCACTTAACATCAACCCACCTGTTCGTTTGCCTCATCTATACTAATATTATAAAGAGGTAAAGTTTGTGAGTTTGTGACGTTGTAAGGGGTAATCTCAGAAACTACTGGTCCGAATTAGAAAATTCTTTCAGTGTTATATAGCTCATTTGTCGGCGAAGGTTATAGACTATATATCATCACACTAAAACTAATAGGAGCGGAGCAGCAATGAAGAATGTTGCAAAATCGGAGTAATTTTTCCTTTTCCTTCCGCTGCGTCTTAGCCCAAAATAACCATTCCATGCGTACGAAGTCGCGGGCAGAAGCTAACTGATAACTAATTATATTATCTATACTAATATCATAAAGAGGTAAAGCTCATGAGGTTGTAGAGGAGTCGGAGAAAAAATGGTCGAACGAAAACGTTTCTTACGAACGTCGCCTTAACGATGAGATGATGATTGAGTTCTAGATAAAAGTTGTATCTTGATAATGCCTATTACCGCCCAACGAAGTGGGCACGGGTCAGCTTGTATGATATAAAAAGAAATACATGGTGGTAGGGTTTTTTCTAACCCCGCCTGGCTAGCCAATCACCCTCAAATATAAAATCTCTCGCCATGCACTTGTTTGGTGTATTCCGGCAGCAGCACTTCAGAGCCACTTCACTCTAGGTTTACCGTGTTTACATTGTAATCTAACGCTAAAATGTCTATGTCATTTTTTTAAATTATTAATTCCAAAGTTTCTCTACTTCTTTCTGACGTCATTACAAAAGTCTTACAAATACAGGCACGTTCATTCCACATTCTTATTACATGTATGTAGAGTGTAAAATATAAATAAAATTAAGTTGTAATAAACAAGTCTATGCATATTATTCAATATCTTTAGTAGCCATTAAATGGGTATCCTGTTTTTCCAAATTACTTTTGGCAATCAATCTAGTAGATTATTACCGTCATTGAACTAACAAGATGGTGGCCGTCTTGTTAGAACTCCCCAGGGAGTTCTTGTGGCAAGTCAGAATCCATACTCCGTGGTATTGTTTTCGATCCACTTCATTGGGCATAATAACCAAACTATATTATTCTAAACACTACCAACATTACACAATACAGAGCCAAATAACACAAGATTATGAATAAAATATAAAGTTAATTACATGACATACCAAGATCCCGCCAAAAACTCCCTTTAAACAATCTCTCACACATTCCAATGTTGCCAGTATCACACTCACTGTTAATTACTTATAATAATGTTTATACTTAGCAGAATTAGTTTTGCAACTATACTAAGCTATGTTACTGTCATTATTTGGTGTGGAAACGCTGCCGTTGATAGTTAAAACTTGTCGTACGCTAGTCTACAAAAAAAAAAGTCATTAAATGCGTATCTATACAAAAAATCTAGACTGCAGTCCGGTCGCATGGCGTGACCAGTGTGACGTTACGCTGGAGGTCATCGACACCCGCATAATAGCCTTTATATGTATAACGTCACAATACACAGTCACGACCAGAACGAGCAATGTTATATTCAAGCTATACATAAAGTGTGTATCCGCTTTTATATAACACTAGCCTCTGCCAGCGACTTCGTCCGCGTGGAATAGTTCTTTGGGCTAACGTTAACATACAGCGGAAGCTCTCAAGAGAAAAAATTACCCCGATTTTGAAACATTCTTCATTGGTGCTCCGCTCCTATTGGTCTTAGCGTGATAATATTTTTCAAATTAGACCAGTAGTTCCTGATATTACCCCCTACAACGTCACAAACTTTACCTCTTTATAATATTAGTATAGACTAACAAACGCCCGTGCTTCCGTCCGCGTTAAACCACAATGTAAAACATAATTATCTTTACATAGCATATAGAGAAAAAAGTCCTGGTGGTCGAGTGGTTCGACCGGTGGAATAGCAATCCGATGTCTGTAGGTTCAAACCCTGGCATGTATCAATGAATTGTCATACGCGTACATTTACCAATGCTAAATTGGTAACGCTATCTGCTGACGGTGAAGGAAAACATCGTGAGGAAACCTGAACTTTAGAAATACTACACCTTATGTGGTAAAAATTATAAGTATGGATTTCTCGGAGTTTGAAATCGCCAATACATCGTGGGCTGGCGTGGTGATTATGCCCCTACGTTACTTCGAGATGGCTACTATGGCCCTGTAGTCGGTCTCTTACAGGCTGATGATGATGATGAGAGCGTAGTAATAAGTAACAGCCTCCTACATCATTGTGTAAAATGAATATAATTATGTTGAATTGTTAAAATATATAAATGGTGGATTTATAGAGAACTTTATACTGACTTGTGGTCATGGTATCTTAGAGTTTCACACGTATTATCTCAGTTCAGTTTTTTATACGTTATAGATTTTAGCTTTTGACCACAATCTCGCCTGATTTTAAATGACGACGAGGTCACACTACAATGTGCCATTTCAAAAGTCATTGCAGTATATCGTGATCTACTGAATATCCAATGACTTTATCATAGGTTTGTCTCTTGGAATGGTTATGATTGAGAATAATCCTCATCCACTGACAGTCATTCCCGCTATTGTAGTTCAGACATCATCACGTGCTATGTATTTATTTCACCGAGTTTAATAAAATAAACCTTACACATTTGTCTAAATTTACACAAGTAACTAGCGAGACCGGCGGTTTCTCCCTCATGAATAATTGTATCTGATAAATGTTTTTTTATGGTGGTAGAGCCACGTTGAAACTATTACTGGTTTCAGCTTGAATGGGTCGGCTCGCCCGGGGTAGTACCACCCTCTCATAGAAAACCGACGTCAAGTAACAGTGCTTGCATTGTTGCGTTTCGTTCGGTCAGTGAGAGCGCCGGAGGCCCACCTTCCCTCCCCTCACCTCCCCTCCCCTCTCCTCCTCTTCCTCCCCTAATCCCTTCCCCCCAAAGGGTGGCAACGCACTTGCGACTCCTCTGGTGTTGTTAGTGTCCATGGACGGTGGTGATCACTTAACAGCAGGTGACCCACCTGTTCGTTTGCCACGTATGACATAAAAAAAAAATGTATTGTAAAATGATGGAAATACATCATCCGAGAACATAATATTGATCGTTAATTTCGGTGTTGAAGAAAAAATGAAGACTAAAACTGTTTTAATTAATTAACAGATTAATTATAGCCATTCAGTCCACACGTCAGAAGCGCGCGTCGATTTACGAGGCTCAACGGGCGACGGGCATGCGATGGCACACTTTCTTTTCCTACTTGATCATTATCTAGTTGTTATTCTCTCATTGTAGTGTCCAAGGTCGAGATTTAAATATGAAATTAACCCGTCCTACGTAGATAAATGATACGATAAGTTATATTTTGGTATTTTACAGTTAGATCGTTGTTAGCGATGCGCTATAATTATGTCGTTTTACGTTTCAAAATGAGCTGAACTTTTTTTAAAGTTTTTCAGTTTTTATACGTCGATAACAAAGTTTAGATTTTTCCATCCATTTGGTTATTAGTTTTTTTATGATCTTCATATTTTACATGTACAACATTTGAAGATCTTTGATATTTCTCTGTTGTCCTTTGGCCTCATTTAAAACCAAATTAAAGCAACATTATCATAATTACTCTTGAAATTATTTCATCCTTATAACTGTTATTTTTGCTTTTGTTTTATATATAGATAGTATTAGTGTTTTTTATTTTTTTAGTTGAGAATTTTATTTTTGAAGGTACATTTTAATTTTTAGTTATTTTTCTTTTATATTTCTTTAATGGCACCGTTTTAATAGTGTAAGTTGTGTTTACGTCCAGAAGTGTTTAATTTTAAGTTTATTTATAGAAATTATAATAACAAATTGTAAGATTAATTGAACACAGTTTCGTAGACCTAATAAAAAAAAAAAAAAAAAAAGATCTTGAAAAATAACGTAAAATATTAGAAGTTGGGTTTTTGAAATTCTAATGAAATTTTCTTCTTCTATCAACAGCTTTCTGTAGCAGAAGTAGAGCTGCGCGCAGCAGCAGAAGAGCGTGATAAACTGCTCAACGATGCAAACTATAGCAGTCTCCAGAACGACGAGGCTGTGACGCGAGCCAGGCAGGAGCGTGACGAGGCCATAGACAGGAAGAAGGCTTCTGAGGTATGCTTTTAATACTTTTTTTTTAAATAACAGAAATGGCACAATTATATGTTATTATAGATGATTATCTGATTACACGGTTATAATAATACTGGTGTACTGCACTCCTACCTGCGATTAGGAACACATAGGTTACTACTCCTAAGAACAGTATTAAGAAACCTCATGCATGATTAATCCTCTTTCTAACTAGACTTTTCAAACCAAAACAAAATGGTATTGCTTAAGTGCAAATAAAAGTATGAAAGTTGGTCATACGTAGTGAAACTTCAAACAAATTGTGTTCCATAAGACGAGTTAATTAAATATTAAAATATCGTATTTTATTTGTAAATAACAGGGCATCTGAGTAATTTACAAAAGTAACATCTACTATCATCATCTGTTATTTCTACGATTTAAATTGTTCCACTGGGTTAAAAAGATAGGTCCATTAGCTAACCTCAGCTTATAATTTTTGATCTGTACTACGGACTGTAATCGTCTGATGGGTAAACTCGAGCTAATAAACCCAACAACATATTTATGCATAGGAGTAAATCATTCTTTAAATAAATATGCTTTATTATTTCTAAAAAACCTAAGGCATACCAATAATTTTGGTAGTATTGCGGTCTATCGTTAACTGTCTATTAAATGACTTCAAGGTGTCTCTGGCAAAGACGAGGGTGGAGCTGATGCAAGCCAACAGCCAGTTGTACGAGGCTGTACGCCAGAAGGTCGACCTTGGGCAACAGTTGGAGCAGTGGCAGGTGAGTGTATGGCTTTGTCTTCATTTAGCACATCTGTTTTCATTTTACTTAACGGGATTATAGCATCACCCATATCACAATATTGATATATATGTGTTAAAATTAAGAACTTAATATTGAAAGCAAAAGTTTATAACAGAATATTTTTAACCAAACTAAGTATTCTTGGTCAGAAAAATAATCTATCGACTGCGTTAATAAACCTGCCACTTCGATGGTCTTTATTAGTCTTTTTTTTTAATAAATTAAAAAAAAAAAACGAAGAAACGACGTTCCTTGTCGTAAAGTAAGGAATTGAAACAAAAAGTTTTATTTAATATTTTACGGAAAATATTAATTTCTTAAAAGGTAGATATAATAAAATAGTGAATTATTAATTATAAAAAAATGCGAACAAATAAAAAAATAAAAATAACAAACACTATTGAGCTTATACAAGCGGCGCAAATGATATTTGTCTATTCAAATTTCGACTCTCACATATAATAGAAAGAGAGACAGAGAGAGGAAGTCGCATAAACAGGGCATAACGCTTTTTCTTTACGTGACGATTTCTACCAGTCAACTCCAACTGCAAGCCGCGTTTAGGAATATCGTTCATAAGAGATGTTTTAATTCTGATCCATATTTAACCATTTTCTAGATGGACATGCAAGAACTGATAGAGGAACAGATGAAGCACAAGCTGACGACGCAGGAGAAGAGAAGGAAGCTTCCGGAACAGCCCCAACCCACCAGAACCTCACGGATCCTTGGATTTTTTCACCGGTGATCTGTTCCGCCGAACTCCTGGCGTGGATACTCAGAGAAGCCATACGCACTACTCTCATAACGATCATATACATTATTTTAATAAAAAATGATAAATTCACGACCGCTCCGATTTTATTTCTGACATTTTTGTACAAAACAAATGTAGCTTATGTCATTCTAACGTCGGCCATATTTGTTTTGGACGCGCGCGCGCTTTTGACAGCTGTCGGTTTTGTTTTTATTTTATTTTATAAACCGTGTGATTTATACACTTTTACAGTGATAATTAGTATGATAATAAGGATATTAATATTTAATATAATTTTAATTTTTAATCGTTTACATAATTATTGTATAGTGATGCACTGTTCATTAGATAAAGACACGATTTTGTAAATGGCTGACACAAAAGAGATTGGTATTTTTTTATCGATAATTAAAAATTGTTACACCTATAAAAGGACACAACATATTTTAGAATATTTTCAAAAGAATACTTAATTCTGATACACACGAACGACTTAAGTTACGACACGAAATATGAAACCGAAAAAGATTGATTACACTTGTCTAACATTTTTTTTATTATTGCTAAATTTTTGTCATAAGAAAATTTGATGGAGAATTTATGGCCGTTCATTTTAATAACATTTATTCACATTATTCTTACTTTTATTCAATGAATTTATGTAATTATATTATCTATACCTTTACATTTCAACGTCAAATAACACAAGTCAAAATTTGTTATATATACTCTATGATTTACGAGTATGTTAATATAATAAGTAAAGACCCACATAATTTCACGTGGAAAGTGACAATTTAGTAGTTTGTATCTAAACTACTTTGCATATGAAGACATTAAAGATTACATTTTTTTAAACATATGACTTTATGAAACCATGACACTTCAGATTTTGAAATTATTCAATCACAGACTTTTGAGTTGTGACATTATAAAAACATTAAAATTCAGATTTCTTGAGTTACAAAATGATGAAAACATCAGTATTCAGATTTTTGAGTCGTTGTAATATGAAAACGTTTAAGTTCAGATTTTATTGACTTGTGACATTATGAGAGCATTAAAGTTTAGATTTTTTAATTTGTGACATTATGAAAATAATACAATTCAGAATGTATAAGTTGCGTCATATTGCTATTTTAAAGTGAAATTTTAAGCAGGAAATTTAACTTACTAGTAACTAATAATACTCGTGCGTGAGAAATAATTTAGATGTATTTTCTTCGTCTATTATTTCAGACCACAGTAATGTATTACAATGCTTTGCCTATAATAATAGATGCTCAATAAATTAAATATTCCTACATGCAACAAATGTGTGTACTTACAATATTTATTCATAAAAAAAAACCTAGCCTATACCCAGTGGCGTAGCGTGCCTTGTCGGGGCCCCGTATAAAAATTTTTTTGGAGGCCCTTATATGGAGGTAAAGATTTTTCACAAAAGAAAAAAATATTGTGAGAAGAAATATTTATTTATCACATAATTTACCCATTTTACAAATAAAAATCGAATAGTAAGTAAAACGGGGAAGTCCCGCAGCCCGCCATAACGATGTAGAGTGTTGCCAACTTTTGAACGCACGCTTAAGGCGGGAAAAAAAGGAATTGCTTTATAGAATTTTGTCATTTGTAAAATAAAATAAATTAGAAAGTTTTTATTCTTTTTCCTTACACACTTTGGGGGCCCCCGTGGCCCGGGGGCCCCGTATAATTGATACGGCAAATACGGCGGTAGCTACGCCCCTGCCTATACCTAAAAAATATAAGAAAATGGCCTTTGTCACTTCTTTGTAATGTCAAAAAAAAATCAAGTAATAGCAAATAATAACCTCAAAATAACAGAACCATGTTCATATTTTACCGCCATATTGTTTTCGATGAGTCAGCCATTTTGTAACACTAACCCAAAATATCTAACCTAATCATCGCTTATTTGTACATAACACGTTTTTAATGTTCGAGATTACACTTAATGTAGACTTTTAAGTATACTTTCACTTCAAGTGAAATATTCGGTGCACTTAACGTAGTTTGTAGGTAATGTATGTATATTAGTTGAATTTAGCGCCAAAAGTCAAGAAAAACGTACGTTGATGATCATTTATTAAAATCTTTCCTCATATTTTCCTATTTTTGACGACAAATCCTCATTGTTGTAAATTATTACTGAAATTTTCAAATCAGTAATTGTTTCATATTATAGAGTTAGCAACTCGAGGTGATTTCAGTGCTCCGACAAAATGGCGCCGCCTTAGTCAAAATTTTCCAGATATATTTTGGGATAACTAATAACTCATGTTCCATGATATTGTTCCCAATGTTGTTCGTTTGAACATAATAATATAACTATATTACTCAGAATTCCATGATTATTACTTAATATATGGTCAAAATACCAAGAGAAAAAATAAAAACGATTATCTATATGATATACTAAGAACCCGATAATACTCAAAATTGTTGCGATTAATTAAATCGTATTAGTGGTATTCCTTATTAAAAATATCTAAATGAAACAATAGTGAGGGAATTTTTTTAAGCACGATATAAAAGTGTTTACCATTTATATATCTTAATAATAGTTTAGGGAGTAAAGCATTACAATTACTTTAATATATTTTGAAATTTCCATGTAAATCCGTCTGCTATCGCTATTGCTCTTTGATATATCGATAAATATTTGTTATAGCTCTTAAAGTCACCAGAATGTTTTTGACCACAGTTATTGTATTTATCTAATCTTGGATTATGATAAAGCTACCAACATCTCATTTATTATAAATTTCCTGACATTTAATTATAAATGCCATTATTAAAATAGGAACCCTTTTAAATTCTCCTTTTCCAATAAGAAAACAATTTTCCAAATCGGTTTGTAAATTACGAAATTCTGATATAACAATGATTAATAAAAACTACAATCGAATGGAGAACCTCAACCTTTTTGGACTCTGTTAAAAATGTTAATCAAAGTACGATTTTCAACTACTCTTGGCGCTAAGTATATAAATTAAAAATAATATTATAAAGGATTTAATAGCCATATTATTTACCATTAAAAAAACTGTTCGACGATACACGAATAATTCTACATGATCTGCTCTTCTGAATTTAGATTTTAAAATATATATATATTTTGATTTAGTTTTAATAGATAATAACACTAATTACTTTAGATTTATGACGATCGTTCTGCAATATTAAATAGTTGTACTGTGCCTTAAATGTACCTGGCCTTCTGAAAGTGCCTTTAGGATGTCAATTTATTTATTAAAATAAGTATGGAGAACCGTAAACGACGTGTTTTCTGTTAATTTTATCGAAATTCCGCATAATAAATAATAATTATTCAAAATCCGTATATAATTTATGTATTGATTTTAAATTATGTACTTAAATTGCTACAATCTGATAATGAAATATATTATCTATACCAATATGGACTGTAATCTGTTTTGATTAACTTTGACTTATATTATAGTTTATACAAAGCACCAAATCAAATTATCTAATTGTAAATATCATATACTCTGCTAATTTCCCGGAATAAAGAAGTATATAGTATTTATGTGCATTTTTGTATTTACATATAAAAACATGTCATTAAGATTTATAAAAAAATAAGAGACATTATTAAAATCTTTGGACTGAAAAAAATAAATATATTTCAGGTAAAAAACAGGTAATCCCAAATAACTAATAAAAATCTTGCCTACCAAAAGTCTTACAGTATCGTACGATGTACAAAGTTTTATTTTTAAATACATTTTACAAAAAAACTGACACCCGAGTATATATTCTTATTTCTCGCAATTGTTATGGATATTTGTGAGTTATATAAGTAGAATGAAGTGGCAATAAGGGTGTTAGTAAAAAAAACCCAATGAAAGTGATTTTTAAAAGGTTTCCTTGAATAGGGACATAACGCATATTCTACGCCCGTCAAGCCCGATGAAGCTGTAGACAGATTGTACGGTCATTAGTGTTACCAGTCTGAAAAAAAGTAACACTTTTTTTACTATTTAAGTATATTGAATCAAATATAACTAAAATAATATAAGTATTTTGCGGTTGCTTTAATCTCGTAGTTGCTATTTATATTTATAGGACTGTAAAACACTTTTTGAAAGAGATTTTTGACAATCATGTACAGTGATCGTCTTCATCTAATTTTATTTTAAGTTTCAGGAAAGATGCGACGTATTCATATTATATATGCAAATATTTCTTTGGTTTTTAAATAAGTTTTATTGTTTTAGTTTTATAAGTTTTCAGGGACAACAAAAAACAAACTCCTAATGCAATTTAAGTTACATTAGTAAAATTTTATTTTGTGGTATTTCGATATTATTCTTTCTTTATCGATTACTCGTTTATATCGACATTATATCGATTTGAAAACAAATGGAGTTCTCGTTTTTACTTTATTTACATATAAATAATAGATGGACTTATACAAATGCTCAAACAATAGGTAATTTAATTGCTCATAGTTCACTTTTACCAAAATGCGATTATTAGCAATGTCGTATACACATTTTAATGCACAGATCGCCTCACTCGCTTAGTTGAGGTGACTATTTTGTACATTTTCTATGATTTAAGTCACAATACTCACTAGGCTTGTCATACCTATAGATTTATTCAAACGTACAAGTCGATATCACTGTAAAATCTGTTGTTTTTGCATTATTACTACAATTTCTATATTCCCTTTATTCCATTTTTATAATAATTTTATTTTTGAATCTGGCAACACAAACAGCATTTTTGTTTATGAAGGCCAGTTTTATAGAATAAAATTTACACTTTTTAAATGTAAATATGTATGTTTATCACTAATCTATTATGATAATTTAATTATTCACTTTTCTTATCATATTATCAATAAAGTATCATCCTACTAATCAATTATATTATATGTATTGTAATGTGTGAGAATTTTGGTTATCAAATTATTGAAAATAAAAAGACATGTTATAAATTATATATACTCTATTACTATATATTTATTAAGTTATTATTTAAGACTGAAATAATTATTAAAAATGTATTTATTCACGTTTTTGTTTTAACGCGGATATTTTGTAAAACATTTTTGACAATTCATTTCTAGATGTTTCTAATATTACAGTGCAATAATTTGTGAAGCCACCATTCTTCGTTCTTAGAATACATTTTCTTTCTTTAAATATATCCTAATAATTAGCTTTTCTTATTTTCTATTATATCATCAAAATCTAATTACCCAGAGAGGTGAAAATTCATACTTACATTCTTTAATATCAATAATGTTTATACATTATTATACATAATACTTGTTTAAAAAGCAAGCCTTATGAAGATGGAGTAAGAATAACTTTTGATAAAAAAAAATTGTGACTTCAATTATAATACTTATTAGTATTTTTCGATTAATTTTGTTTTGACATTATGGTACTATGACCATACAAGGAAAATTAATTTTTGACTTTACATTCTTAGTAACGTTGACAGTTTATTAATTTATAATAATTATCAACCACTGCAATTACTGCTTTGCCTATAGCGGTTTATATTTATTAGAAGTAGAGTGTACTCAAGAAAAAGTCCTGAGTTATCCATAACCTATTTTATATGCAGTTGTTTTATATTTACAATCGTGAATTGTTCCCATTTTAATATCATTGCACATTTAAAGTTGCATTGAACGTTTGATACATGGTACATTATTAGTTGTTTGTTAGCGAATGTTAGATTGGTAGCGAAATCTTAGAAAGACGACTGGCGCTTATATACCTAGTCTTTAGACCGAGCATTTGTCAGACATTCTGCACTCATGTTTAGGGCGAAATGTAACGCTCTATATAAAGTTACCTATTTACTCAAAAACTAACAGCAATAAAGTATGTATTATATAAAAATAATGTGAACGAATTTATGAAACATTGTCGTTTTTTATTTAAAAAAACAACAAATTGTTTCTTACATTGATGTTTTTAAATATATAACAATTGCATATTAGATTGGATTGGACATGTTAAATATAAAATATTAAAAATATATTCAAAAATGAATATTCGTTCTGACATGTGAGATTTTTAATTAAATTTCATAAAAAATCTCTTTTAAGTTGAGTTTTTAGAAGCTGTAAAAGTATGCACTTTTCAGCCATTCGATAGACAATCCTAACTAAGCTGTTAAGATAAATGAAGACTAGAATAAATAAAGAGCATACCTTTTGCGGTCCTCGTTATGAATTTGCCCATCACATCAGCCCAATTACGTCAAAGCATAATTTATGCAAATTATGTTCTAGACATAATGTCCTTGAATTTTAAAATGATACAAGCATTTGCTTTACTGGTTAAAAAAAGGTTGAAATGAATTATACATTTAAAATTAGAATATTTCTGATACAAAACGAGTTCTAATATGACAGTTTAAAAAATAATTAATCAAAACTTCGAATTTTGTAATCGAGAATTAACTAATAATGATGTGTTGTACATTAGTAAGATCAAAATGACAAATTATGACGTTTTGGGCAGTTTAATTATTATATCCTATGATAGCATTTATCTTAAAACAGATCTAAAGTATATAATCTAAACAGAAACACTGCACACTACAGCACAACTATCATAATTTTGTTGACACTTAAACCGTCAAAAACGTCTCTAAGTTTGTCAATTATTTATTCAGTGCAACTGTACTTAATAATACACTCGTCAATGTACTTAATGAAACTTATACAATAAGATATAAATCATGACTAGCTAATTATGTTATAAATAATTTTGTTTGTGAAATTAATTAAATAAATGATGAATTTTATGGTTTTTATTTTATTACTAGTTATGCCTGCGACTCCGTCCGCGTGGAACCTGATGTAAAAATACAGTGACTAATAAAATCATCTGAATATATTAAGTCTATTAATTTATCTACTTTTCTCTCTTACTGGTCGCGTCGTCATTAAAATTACAGTAACTTTTAATATAGTGAACCGATTTTAGTGAAACCAAGACTAAATGTTACTCGAGGATATACTTTATGATTTCCTTCGTGAGGTTTTCTCATGAATGCAGTACTTAAGCAGCGATGCGTGTTCAAACAAACAGACAGACATTTCTAAACATGATTGAAATGTATTTTATCACTTATTTCAAGACACCTGCAATAATATTTTCCAATAAAAATCTAAAAGGTACAGACACGTTAGAATTGTAAAAAGAGTGTCTTGTTATGTGTATAGAAGATTATCTTTTACGAAAAATCGAAAGAGTTCGTTTTACTGCTAAAAAAATAATGTGAAAGAAGAAAATGAAATGCTTCAATATTATGTCATATTATAATATATTGTCACTGTAAATTGTTTGATTTTATTTTGAGTTAATATTTTATTTGACCATTGAATAATAATATTTTTACTACTGCATTTTAACTGAATTAGCAATAAATATGTCTATACCAGTCGAACAGAAGACCGTGGATCCAGAAGGGGAGCTGAGCAATGTTCAAAGAATGGTAAGGTCTAATATCGGTAGGAATATCACAACATATAATAAAACAAAGTCTTTTGCCACGCCTGTCCGTCTGTTCGCGATAAACTCAAAAACTACTGAACGGGTTTTCATGCGGTTTTCAGCAGTAGATAGTAAGGAAAGTTTAGGTGTATAATTTGTTAAGGTGTTATTATCAGGACGGGACAACTTCCGATTTTATGGTATGTTTGTAGTCGACAGCTTTGTTTAATCGTTTCTCGACCACTAAACTCTGAGTATAAAGTTATATTAAGGCCCTTGGCGTGCCGCATTCCAGGACCAGTTGGTGAATATCCTCTAATCCAGTGGTTGTCATACTACCCAAGGGTAACATAGAATCATGTACGGCATAGAGTAACGAAGCTGCGAACGTAAGCGGTTTCATAATTCTATGATGTAAGGTATAGTTGCAGGCCGTGTATTCATGGGTGAGCAGTGGCGTAACTATACCATCTGGGGCCCGTGGCAAATTCTTTTGATGGGGCCCTATCAGTAAAAATCGTCACGTTGTACTCGGTTTAATTTTAATAAACTTCGAGATTTTCAGCGCACTTAACTACACGTTGTATATGTCTATATGTCACTAATATCCATAGGCCTATATGGTCTATAGTCCCCACGCTAGTCCAGTGCGTATTGGAGACTTCAAATTCAACCATAGAACATAATATCTCAATGCATACATCATCTATTCGCTAGCTTTTCAGTGAAGGAACATCGTGAGGAAACCTGCATACATTTACAATGAAATAAAAATAACAATTTAATTTCCATAATATATATGTATTAAGAAAAATCTTTTTTTGGAACTTTCTGTTCCGCATGAGTAACTATAACATCATCAAAGTTTAAAGATCGGGCCATAGAATTTTCAATAGATAGAATAGCCAAATTACATAACCTGTCTTGTCTCATAGAGTTTCTTAAATAGGTTTTTATCAATTTTAATTTTGAAAATGATCGTTCAGCATTAGCTTTAGTCACAGGAATTGTAAAAATTAACATTAATGCAGTGCATACTTCAGGAAAGCTGCAGGACATAAAATGATTTTTTATTATTAATAAATCAGCAAGGTCTCTAATACACGAAGATTTTTCTATTTCGTCTCTGAAAGTGGATCGAAAACTGAGAATTTCTATTGCAAATGATTCAGATATGTCTTTTTTATATATCTCAACAAATTCTAGAGCTTTTTTTAAATAGATCAGTGTCATTTAAAACTTTTAAACTGGAAGGCTGCAAAACACTGAAATTTGAAACAATTTCATTCATTGGAAGGAAACGCGATTTCAGTTGGTTTATAATGATGTCCAATACTTGATAAAATATGTTCACTTTGAACAAACTTTCGGGATCTTGGAGACGCTCATCTTCACAAAGCTCATCAAGATGGCGTTTTACCTTCCTCTAACGAGTTTTAGAAAATTCAAGGGTGATGGACCATTTATCTGCTACACTATTTGCTTCCATTTTTAAATTTTCAAATTCATGTTGATACCTTTCCAATTGTTCTTGACAAATTTTCAAACGTTTTAAGGCATTTGAGAGATCGGTGGCTTTAGAATGAAGTGCTTTATCTGAAGGCTGAATCGATAGTAAGTAGGATCTTGCAATGGAAAACCAATAACATAATAAAATTGTAGTTTTCCATCTACTTTTTGAGTGTCACAGCTTCATTTCTTTCATCTGATTTGCAATTTAACAGAATTGTTTTCGTTAGCGTTTTTTGGACTTCAACAAACCGAACTTTTAAAGCAAAAACGGCATCATAACGTCCTACCCATCTAGTAGGGTTTAATGTTTTTAATATTATTGAAGTTGATGACTCACTTTTTTTAATTAGATATAATACTTGATAAAATATTCCATCTTTTGATACTATGCCCAAAAAAATTATAAATTTGTCGAACTATTTAAAAAAAAAATTGCATATCAATAACCACTCTCACTGCATCATTGAGTACTAGATTTAAATTATGAGCAGCACAGTGAACATATAGGGCATTTGGCTCGACATCTTTTATGAGTTTTTGAACTCCACCATAAGTCCCTTTCATTGTGTTAGCACCATCATATCCTTGTCTCGTATTTAGAGGAAAATTGTTGTCATTTATGGATTTAATAATTTGCTTGTACATTGCTAAGGCAGTTTGATCCTTAACTTCATGAAATCCTAAAAATGTTTCTGACAAGTGCCTTTGGGATCCCATTACCATCTTTTTAGATCATACAAAAACGGTAAAGTTCACACACTTGATCAATTTTTGAAATATCTTGAAGTTGTTTCGAATATGATAGAGTAGAATCGTGCGGCATTTATTTCATTTATGTGTGCATTTTCTACTTTTAGAACCAAGATAGAAATTAGTTCATTTTGTATTTTTGGTCTTCAGTATTATATCTCGCCCTTTGGGGCCATTGGTTTACTTAACAATTCTTGTAAAATCGGGTCGTATTTTCCTAATAAGTCAACAATACTCAAAAAGTTTCCTTTGGAGCTTGGATCACTGCTATCTGCGTTTTCTCTGTGGTCACGAAAGGCTAAATTACACGTTGAAAATCTCAGAGTAACATCAAGGAGCCTAGAAAGTACTTGGCACCAAAAAGATTTTTCTTTTTTGATCATAGACTCTTGCTCTTCATCAAGTGTTCCATGTAGCCGCCACTGTTGATACGTAAGACAGGAATCCAGATGAATTTTTGATGTCTTGTGTCTTTGTATGGCATCTACAATATGTTTCCAGTTGTCATAGCCCTTAATCCATACTTGATCCTCTTGGATCGGGGCCCCTTTGCATCGGGGGTAGAACACATCAAAAATATGTCAATCGATTTGTGGTGTCAACTGCCTCACCCACAGTGGCGTAACGATAGGGTGGCAGGGCTGGCAAAATGCCACGGGCCCCCGATGCAAAGGGGCCCCGGGGTGAGGCAGTTGACACCACAAATCGATTGACATATTTTTGATGTGTTCTACGAACACGATTGCCCTATAGTATCAACGAACTTTTCGGAATTCGCGTACAATTTACTAATTTAAATTGGTAAGACCATCGGCTGATGGTGAAGGAAAACATTGTGAGGAAACGTGAACCTGAGAAATGTAATACCATTGTATTTAGGAATATAGGCATGTAACTGAGGATTGCTCAGAGTTTGAAATCGCCAACATGTCGTGGGCTGGCGTAGTGATTATGTTCATATCCTCCTACGGGAAGACGCCTATGGCGCTACAGTGGGCATCTTACATTGTTGATATTTTTTTCACTCATCTTTGCTAAATACACACTCACATACAAATAAAGCATACGTTTCTAAGAATATGAAAACATAAATATATTTTTTTATCAGGTTATGCTTATTACATTTATATTATATACTTATATAATCGTTTCGTACAGCACATTTCACACTAACGTAGGAAGCAGGAACTTATTTTAGTTCTAGAATAATAATGGATTTGCAATAATATAATTTCTATTCATATCTTCAGTTCCAAAAGCTCGCACCGATGTGCAGCGTGGAGAAACGCGCTGGAGGGATACCCCAATTGGCTCCCCAAGAGAAACAGCTCGGAATACTCGCCAATGAGCTCAAAGAAACTCTACTTTGTATCAACGTTAGTGTCAAATACTCTTCACATAATAAAAACTATTTTTAACCGACTTCAAAAAAAGGAGGAGGTTATCAATTCGTCTGTATTTTTTTTTTTTTTTTTTTTTTTGTT
>MU158722.1:515605-617685 GCA_015888305.1 Antheraea pernyi
AAAAAAAAAACTAAATGTGTAGCGTGTCCAGAGCATAATTTCTAGTTTTTTGTTTTTATAATATCAAATTCATCTTTTATCCCATATCAATAACAATTGTGCTCATTTCCTCATTTTAATCACTATATAGTTAACAGAACAAGAAACAAAAGCATCGACATAGTCCTCATATTTGTAGAATTTCAAATTATAAAGGGCAGCGCACTATGCTCATATAACGGATAGCTGATGGGCTTGAACAGTTCTTAATAGGCAATCATGTACCGAAAGATACATCGTACGTAGACCCACCACAAAATGGGGCTGGTGATTCTTGTGGAAACATATTGCATGCGAGCAACGCAAGATCGGTTATTGTGGCCATAATTAAGGGAGGCCTACGTCCAACAGTGGCTTTTTTGTAAATATTGATGGAATCACACTGTTCGCGACAGTTTAGAATGATCCGTGTTGATAAATAATATGTGCAAAGTAATTCATAATAGATTTAATATTGTATTACGTAGATTTATAGAGTGCATAGATTTATAGTATAGTTTAGTTTAATAGTTTAAAGTAGTATAAGTTGGTAGTTGTAAGTACAAATGTAATGTTTTTGTATATAAATAAATAGAAAGCGAAGGATGACTCATCGCCATACCGCCCCGCCTGTATAGTGAGATAGGACGCAATGAACGCTTTGATTGGCGGAGCATCGCCAGCGTGCGTAAGCGGTGCTTTGTCTCGAAATCGTGCCTGAGAGCGACCTCAAAAACCGGCGCGGGCGGTATAGTTATCCTGTTTTGTACGAGTCGGCAACACGAGCACATCCTTCGCTGCTCTACTAGCAACAAGTCTTTTATTGCAAGAAAACCTGAACATTCTTCAACTTCAACTTCGATTTCACCAAGCCATCGCTATAGTTGTGAGTCAATCGGAGGTGGCTCATAATATGGGCATCTTTCCGAAGGAGAGTATAGATATGATTTCAAACTCCAAGAAATCCACAGTCCTGTATTTTGCGAAGTTAAAGAAGTCAGTTTAGGTGGGTAAATTAAATGTCTTATCAATTTTTCTAGGAACGATTTCAATATACAATGGAATCGTACCATCGGCAAGTTGTTGAAAGGCAAAGAGTATCTGATGGATATCTTTGAGATCGCGGCCGTTGCTTTCGGAGACAGAGACGAGTGCTGCAGGATGCTTGAAGCCTTGAAATGGAAAGGATTGTTTCAGCTTAACCGAGATATATCGGTTTGTGTGGAATTAATACGTTAGATATTCTACACTAACGCATAAAGATTATCTGAACTCTGTGAAATTTTTTGACAAACGTTCTCATGTCTCTTTAGTCCTACTAAAGCACAGTGATACGATTTCACGAACTACAATTTTCACATAAATTTTTATGCTTTCTTAGCCTTTATATAACCACACTAACTCTATTCTTCAAATTTCTCATTTAACTAATCATAAAGCAAAACGCATTATTCATAATTGGTTATTAACTCTTTCAAGCAATAATACCGAAAATCTATTATCTATCGTTTCATAAGAAATTTGTAGATAGATCTATTCTTTCTTGAAAAAACAATAAGACCATAGCTCAATTCTAGAGAACGGGAGTCTGGAGATCTGTAGTTCAAGTCTTTGAACCTTTTTCAGACTCCAGATCTCACATAAAGTTTCACTGTAACTTTACTGTTCTATAAAATGTATACTTTGTCTTTTTTGTTCATAAACAATATTGTATAGTTTTAAGAATGTAGATGTGAGGTCAAATAAATAAATAAATTTATTATATATTTATTATAATCAGTTTTCAGTAAAAATTCTGCTCGTCATGATTCTCTTAATAGTGAATCATTTACCTATAATTTTCTATTTAGCTCGTAAAATATTGTTGTGCATAATATTTTCACTTCATTATATTTAAGAATATATCCATAAGGTAAGTATCTCTCTGCTTAATAATTCCAGCATATGATAAAATAGAAAAAACTGTAAAAAACAGCAATGGTTTTATATTAAGATGCGTCTTATTTACCGCTTCATATTAACTCCGAGATATGACGAACAGCGATTTTAACGAAAATGTACATCATAGAAAAAGCCATTCTATTTCTATTTAATTTCTATACCGTTCTATTTCTCCTCTAAACCTGAGTAGATAGGTAAATGAAAAATAAAAAACACCACTTTCATGAATGATAGAAGTACGTGACACTAACAAATAGAGCAGCTCAGAATCACGTACCTGCAGCGATTTCAATCTGCTAAAGAATAGATCTGGTACATTAATTTTTAGAACAAAGTCACATCCTAGATCCGAAATTAAGTAACGTAAGGCTGATACTTAAACTATCTGTCAAAAAAACAAATGATGTAAATGGTACCCGAATGTTGGCTGTAAATTTCTGGAAATTATTTTTATCGGTCATGTTCTAAAGGTAAATTACGCCGAATAATGAAAACATACAAAATATTTTATAGGAGATGCAATCTTATGAAGGTGAATTAAACCATTTGGCAAAGTTGGAAGAGTTTTTACGGGTTAAGGGTTCCCGTAGGATCTGTGAAGCCGATGAAATAGAGGAGATGAAACGGCTGGAGGAAGTCCAAAGATGTGAGCAAGAGATTGCAAACCACGACGCATTGCTTGAAAAGATTTTTGTAAGTACGGCCACTTTCAATTGATTATAGTAAGCTAGCGGTAGCAGAGTCTTTCTACTCTTTAATTGGATTGGTTCTTTGGCCATTTAAAACCTTTGATTCAAACTGAAATCTATAATGAAAATAGGATTTTAATCCCTAGGATTTTAAAGTTTCCATTATTGTTTGGCCTAAATTGGCAGCCATGCTGATGTATTTATATGAATAATAGTGCATTTTTTTAATGTTAAACTTAAGGCAGAGATGCGAATGTTAAGGTGGGTGTATGGTGTAACTAGAATGGATAAGATTATAAATGAGTATATCACAGGAAGTTTGAAAATAGCACCAGTGACAGAGAAGTTGAGGAGATTAGGAACGTATGGGCATGACATGAGGAGAGAAGAACACCATGTACCAGAAAAGTTTTAAGATGGTGGACGGATATAAGAGTAGAAAGAAGACCGAAAAAGGTATGAATGGATTGTGTGAAAAATGATATGTATATAAAAGGTGTGAATACTGAGATGACATCTCACAAGAGTGGAAAAAGAAAACATATTGTGCCGATCACACTCAGGTGGGATAAGGTGTAGGTGGCAGAGCCATGCTGAAGCTACTACTGGTTTCAGCATGAATGGGTCGGCTCGCCCGGGGTAGTACCACCCTCTCATAGAAAACCGATGTGAAGTAACAGTGCTTGCATTGTTGAGTTTCGTTCGGTCAGTGAGAGCGCCGGAAGCCCATTACCCCTCCCCTCTCCTCTCCCCTCTTCCTCCCTTTCCCCCAAACACAGGCTGGCAACGCACTTTCGACTCCCCTAGTGTTGTTAGTGTCTATGGACGGTGGTGATCACTTAACATCAGGTGACCCACCTGTTCGTTTGCCTGTTGTGACATAAAAAAAGGTTAATAATATGATATTTCTAGTCCCTTAGCGAGCAAACTATTTAAATAGAGTTCTCTAGTTTGTCTCATTTTGGTATTTTTTAAGTCCTAATTTATCACAACACACAACATATTCTCAACAGGAGTACGCCGGTTCAGACCATGTTGCAAGCATAGTGAATCGTTTCAATATAACAGAGATTGAGAATTTCTCGATTTTTGTGCTTTTGTGCGAAGTTCTGCAGGAGTCTATCATACTTCGTCGCGAGCTTGACATATTGCGGCAAAAAATACGTTAGTGGTACATTTGATTATTTTGTTAGACAAACTTAGTAAGGTTACTGTCCTATACTAAGTGACGTATTGTCGAAAGATGGTCGCGTCTATCGAGAGATGGATTTCTCTGTAGAGATATTGTGAAATTGTGCTTCCAAATACCAACAAATATACTAACTGTTTAACAAATAGACCGTTTTAAACCGAGCCCCAAGTTACGATCTATTTTAATATATACTAGCGGCCCCGATGGACGTTATCCCGCCCTAATAATAATAAAAAAACTGCATGAAAATCCGTTCAGTACTTTTTGAGTTTATCGCGAACAGCCGGATAGACGTGCCGCAGGACTTTGTTTTATAATACTGTTATGTACTGATAAGATCAAACTCTATTGTGAGACGAATACTTTAGTACGTTTGTATTTAGTTGATCGATTTATGTCCGTGTTCTCAAAGTAGACTTTAGTTGGTGTGAGTTAAATTACTGATGGTGGAGATGGCAATTTTATCCGATTGGTCGCGACTATAATACATCGGGTGTATCATTCATTCGATATAGTGGAAATGTTTAGGCATGCCGTGTTCCGAAACCAGTCAATTTATACTGTTTCTGTGTCCGACTGCATAGTTACTTAATAATATGTTGATAATCGAGACACAGTAACTCTCTTTTTGTCCTTTGTGCCATAATCCGACAACCTACGCTCAGGTTTCCAGTATCAGTATAACCTCCAAAAATTCAATACATTTTTTCTATATCCTAATCAAATAAACCGAGATCACTTGGTTTTCAAAGTGCCGGATTAGTGAGACTCTACTGTTCTTTGTCTTGTGACACTAAAAAAATAATAAAAGCACGGCAACACCAAACAAAAAGTCCGTGCGTACAAAGTACACATGTCAGAAGTGAAACTTCTTTGGCGAACTAATTTTTAAGTAACTAAGTCTTGTGTATATTTATACAAATGTAAAACTTTAGAAAAATAGAAAAAAATAATAATAAAAAAATAAAAAAAAATAATGAAAAATCTGCGTTTACTGCAAATGACGTCACTTCCGTTGCATACCTGCGTGACGTTAAATCTGTAAAAATTTTACCCTCATGAGCCTAAAGAAGTTTCACTTCAATAATAACCTATAAAACGTTGAGAATTATATTTAATATCAGTGGACCAGCGCGACATCAATGAGGGAAGGCTGGAAAAACAAGAGAAACGCATTGTGGATATGACACAAGAACTGGAAGTGCAACAGGCGAAGACTCGACAGAAGCTTGAGCTCAACAACACTGCTGATGCCATCATCATCAGAGTTATCAAGGGTATCGATGATTTAGTTAGGTAATGTAACTTTCACATTTTGAATAGTTTGACGGAAACGAACAAACATGGCCGCCAAATTATCAAACAACCATAGACTAAAATTTAAGTTGTATAAAAAAAAAGTATATAAAGTTGACTGTGAATGTGTTATATAGATAAATATATCTTTTAGTTTTATGTTCCGAACAGTGGCGGATTTACTAGTAAGCTGAGAAAAGACGAGGTTAGGGCGGTAGATTTTAGGGGCGACATTTGGGACTAATTTTTTTTTGTCTTACAGGAATTAAAAAGTTTCACATTTATAATTCTAGAAAGTGACCCATCGACACAATAGTTCACAATCATAGTAATTACGGGAAAAGTGTGGTGTAATTAGGTCGATAGTGCACAAATAATAACGTTGCCGTTTCAATGGCAGAAATGAAATTAATATGATTAGGGGCGGTAAAATTTGAATAGCCTATGGGTGGCAGACTTGTAAATCCGTCACTGATTCTAAATTATGAACTCCTTGTTTTCAATGCGCCGATAGAATATACGATAATGTATCTAGTTCCTGAGATTAGCACGTTCAAGCAAACGAACTCTTCAGCTTTACAATATTAATATTAGTATTTAATGTATGTCCGGAAAAACTTTGAAAAACTGAATTTAGTAAAAGACCGGTATAATCGAAATACTAGAAACTGTAATAAACTGGTGGTCCCATGTTTCAGACTTAGCAAAACCAGTAATAGTTTTTTAGGTAATAGTGTTAGGTTCTACAATAAAGTCCCAAAGCATGTTACCGATTTGCCGGACTGTAAATTTAAGCGCCATGTCAAACGGGTTTTAGTTTCAAAAGGATATTATAGAGTGGATCAGTATGTGAATGATAGTGATGTCTGGAATTGACTCCTCTCTGTGCATCCACTAAAAGCATTGTATAATGTATTGGAAATATATGTTTAAAAAATGTACCCGATCAAGTTTCTTGCCGGTTTTTCTCGATGACTGGGTTGTTTTCCGAACCGGTAGTAGTCTTTGACGTTCATAAGTGCCTTATTAGGGCCTAAACTGGATAAAGTATTTTTGATTTTGATTTTAGTATATATATTTATAGATTATGTTCAAATATTGAGACAATTTACTTGTAGCATCACTCAAAAGTAGATTTATCCCATTTTAGACTAGCTAGGTGTGATTGCACACCGCTATTGTCTCTCTTGGGCAACCATAAGGAGGTTACGAAATGGAACGTATCAAAGTTTCTACGAATTCTTGAGGCAGAAGTCAAAACACTCATCCAGGTCGTATACGGAGCTGTGAAGGTAGATAACTGTTATATTTTATAGCAAGTACATTTTAAACTAGTTCGTTTTGTGGTTGGCCATTACTCTATGGTCCGTGTCTATCAGTGATATTCTAAATTAATATAACTCTAGCGGGCCCGGCAGACGTTGTCTTGCTCTGATGATTAGAAAAAAAACAAATTGTATACCTAAACCTTCCTCATGAATCACTTTACCTACTGGAGAAAACCGCATGGAAATCCGTTCAGTAATTTTTAGTTTATCGGGATCAGACAGACATCTTGTTGGATGAATAGGATATCTATGAGATATACCTATAGAGATAGGATATGTATAAATGAGACAAATCTGCGGTTCATCCGATAATAAGTTGTTAATAGAGGTGTTCTTATATATAACCGTTTTCAAAAATACCGAATTCCTACCTGTGGCCCGTCATTATTACGAAACTTTATCTTGAGCTATAGTAGCCATAGTGTGTCTTGAGTACCTGCATATTTCCAACCATATGATTAAGACTGCAACACAAGCACAGTTAGGGAACAATAACGGAAAATACAAGCACAATTGTTTTAAAACAGAGATACTAAAGTTTGATGTTGCTCTTTACCTAACCTTGCACAGGTTTTACCACTCTAAAGAAAATATGTAATAAATATTGTTTTATTTACTTATCAAGCCTCCAGCACCTACACCAAAAGCCCGGAAAGGTTCAGCACCCCCACCTGCAACGAAACTGGTGGCCGATCCTTACGTGGAATTCCTGCGACCGAATAGAATTGAAAAATTAGTTCCATACAAACCTTGCGCTTAGTAAGTTTTGTTATAACGACATCTAGTAAAACAGTATTTATTAGTATTATAAATTGTAAACAACAGATGGCGTGATACACGTTGTTAATTTTAAAGCTTTCTGATATATATATTTTTTAATTTATTAAGGCCACTGGATACAAGTCCTTTAAGCCTAACTTAGTATTCTTTCTGATATTATTGTTCCAGGGTTGCCAACTGAGAATTGAATATGTATAAGTAGTTTTAATACATTTATTACAGGACAAATATCACAGGAACTATGAAAATGTTTAAATAACGAATTAAATATGCGTTAAGAAATATGCGTAAAGAAAAATCGACAATTGGCGCTTTAGTGAAACAAACTATAGATTTTTTTTACAACTACAAATATTTTTGTACATGGTTTATGAAGAATTCCATAACCTAAAAATTAAAATATTTATTAAATTTTTTCCCAGTTGTGTGGAGGATTACATTATGAATCTCGTTTTTGAAACGCCTGCTGTTATAGCTGATAAAGAATACATCGAAAGCATATTCCATCTTGAGGACGTTAATACTAAGTTTGGAATTTACACTCTTACAATTCCTGCGTAAGTATTATTTTGTCTACAGAATACAATATTTTAATATTGGCATGGTTTTAATAAGAAAGATTCTAAAACGGGTGAAACAGTAATTCAACACTTATTAATATTCCCTTGAGTTTTGGAGTGTAATATAATTAAATAACTTTTTTCCTATGTGTACTCAACAATCGATTATAGTACAACAGGCAATCAGTGCGATATGTTATGATAATCAGAGTAATTATTTATTTCTTACATTCGACTTTGTTTTTCCCCAGTAACAGGTATATTTAACTAAGGATAATATTTTTATTTTCCAGAAAACGTCATCCTTATCGAGGATCTAAAAAGGAATAATATACAAAATCATATTTCTCAGATTCTTATGAAGTAACTGATCTTCGAAAATTTATTTGTCATTCTTGAAGTTCCAGTTTATTTTTCGATAATAAAATTTATTCGAAACTAAACGATGTCTTATTTCTTATGATTATTGTCAATTATAATTATTATATGTACATAGTAATGATTACGGAATAAAGAATCTTTCTTCCGTGGTAATGGTTTAATGAAAGTTAAATTCAAATGATAGTGCACTATAATGGAGTTTGCAGAATTGTTTCTGGCAATACTAAAAATGCCTTGTTATAAAAATTACCCACGAATAAGGTCTATCCTTATGTCAATAACGTAAAAAAGCTATGTACCCTTTTTTAGTTCTATGTGTAATAAATAACTATAAACGATTACCTGTTAAATATAAACTATTAACTGTAAATTCCAGTCATTCATACTATTATATGGCTCAAAATATTAAAAACCTTTAAAATTACTAGTTAAAATTTTATTTTGTATATATTTACAGTTATTCCCAAATACCGTAATCATATATCCAGTTTCATAAGTTTTAGTTATTCATTTCAACACGAATTATACTTCTATTTGAAATATATTTTGATACTTTTTTTATTCGAAGCTTGATGTGACTCTTGGGTTGATTTTACTTGTTATTCTTATTTTCTAAATATATGTTCATTGTTATAGATTTTAAATGGAGCTTTTGTTGTTATCGTCATAATGTTGAACTAAAAAGGTTTCATTTGGGAGGTTTCATTTTTAATCTGAAAACACCGACGATTCGTTTCTTTTGTGTGTGTGTTGAGTGATGTCTCCGCCATTGAAATTCATTTTAGCCGAGTATTGAAATAGGTTGTTACCTTTCACAATCGGCAAAAATCTTCACAATCTTTCTTCTTTCGCTTGTTCTGTTTATACATATTCCGTGCACAAATATAATATCAAATGGCAGACAGAGACTCAGATGAGTTAAACATTGATAACGTAATAAAAAAATTATTAAAAGGTAAATGTTGATATATTTCTTATATAAACAAAACGGTCAACGTATATAATAAAATAAAGTGTAACTTTTATGTTAATTACTGAAGTGTGTAGTTTTTGTGAGTTCTATCGTGTTTCTAGTGTTTTGGTGATATGTTTACGTTTGTTTTCAGTAAGGGGCGAGAAGCCTGGAATGAATGTACAATTGACCGAAATAGAAATAAAAGGTCTATGCTTGAAATCACGGGAAATATTCTTGTCACAACCGATTTTACTTGAATTGGAAGCCCCGTTAAAAATATGCGGTAAGTGTATTTTGTTTCCTAATATTGTTTACATGGTCTATGTTTTCCCTTATAAAATAGTTTTTTTTTTATTATTTTTATGATCGTGGCCGTGGAACTTTAGCGTAAAGCCTATCTATATATTTTTCAAATGTAACGTCTATTTTTTCTTTTTGATATACCGTACATACATAATTACGACTTTCAAATTTGTCTCTTTTCCAGTCAATCTGAGTTGCGTGAAAAAATGTTTCTTTGCTACTGTGTTTCCTTATCCTTTCATAATATTTTCAAGGTCCTACACATTTTTTATATCCTATGTGTTAGACATTTTTTTTATATAATAAATATATCTGTTGCTATTAATTGAATAATACTTGTTAATAATATATAAAGTATATGCAGAAAAAAGTATTTAAATGTTTTACTTTTTGAGTTTATCTAAATAGGTATTTTCTTTTTGTTTAAACAAGGTTCCTCCCAGATATTTTTTTATATATCATTAACATTTTTTTATCTTCCTTCTAAATCTATAAATTTAGTTTTTATATGGAATTGTGATATAATTTTATATGTTAACCACTTTGTGTGTTTGTAAACAAGTTCATTATTATGAACTAATTTTTTAGTTTTATTTAATGATTTATTGAGAAAACATGAAAAATTTGGTTAAGTCATACATATTAACTTGAACATAAACATTTGAACTATGAAAGCAATATGTACAATATGTAAAAACAATAGGTAAATGACTAGTTGATATAGAAAAGGTAGTAATAGTTCCAAAGTATGAGTAATACTAAACCAATGTTCTGAAATATAGTTTTATTCAATTAATTCATCATATAAAAATAATGCACCTATTGAACATTAATAAAATCTGTATATAAAAACTAAATAGTAGCATTATGTTAACAAGTATAAAATTCTACTATCATTTTAATAAATGTATGTATATTAGGCAGTGGCGTAGCGTGCCTTGTCGGGGCCCCGTATAAAATTTTTTTTGGAGGCCCTTATATGGAGGTAAAGATTTTTCACAAAGGAAAAAAAATATTGTGAGAAGAAATATTTATTTATCACATAATTTACCCATTTTACAAATAAAAATCGAATAGTAAGTAAAACGGGGAAGTCCCGCAGCCCGCCATAACGATGTAGAGTGTTGCCAACTTTGGAACGCACGCTTAAGGCGGGAAAAAAAGGAATTGCTTTATAGAATTTTGTCATTTGTAAAATAAAATAAATTAGAAATTTTTTATTCTTTTTCCTTACACACTTTGGGGGCCCCCGTGGCCCGGGGGCCCCGTATAATTGATACGGCAAATACGGTGGTAGCTACGCCCCTGATATTAGGTATGTAATTAATAACATAATGCAGTAATTCATCATTCAGAAGGAGATTATTGTTCTATATTCCGGCAAACATCAAATATATTGGATAGCTTTATGGGAATGTTGAGTAAACTTTATCACAAATGTAAGGAAATTGAAGTAACTATTGTTAGTGTATTGTATAAGTTATATATAAACATCAAATTCATTTGTAATTTTCCTAAACAGTTCAATAATAGTTTTTCTTGTGACTTTGCTTGTGTTAGTGTAGATTTGACCGATCAATCATGACTTCCTGTACACTTAACAATGTGTTTACGCGTGAAAGTGTAGTAGACAAACTCACTTTAACATCTATACTGATATTATAAAGCTGAAGAGTTTGTTTGCTTGAACACTCTAATCTCGGGAACTACTGGTCCGATTTGAAAGATTATTTTAGTGTTAGATTGCTCATTCATCGAGCAAGGTTATAGGCTATATATCATCACGGTAAGACCTATACGAGCAGAGCACCAATGGACAATGTTCCAAAATTGGGGTATTTTTTCCTATTGAGAGCTTCCGCTGCGTGTTGTGAGTGAATGTTGATATACATTGATAGAATTATTTTAAACATATACTTGGGTTTCAAGTCTTTCACAATTCTAAACTCCTTTTACCTTTCAACATGGTGGACTTAGGACGGGTACAGTGAATCCAGGAACTGTTAGAAACATCATCTCTCTTGTCCTAAATTGGCAATGGTAATTTGTTTCCTTTAACCGTTACAATAAGATTGAGTTTATCAAATTTATTTATCAACAACTAGTGTGTATGGCGGACTTTATCCCGCTCTTATAATAAATAAACCTTGACAAATTATACTCCCAAACCTTCCTCATGATTCGCTTTATTTACTAGTTTAAACCATTTGAACATCCGTTCAGTAGTTTTTGAGTTCAATGTGAACAGACGGACAGCCAGATGTGGCAGAGGATTTTGTTTTATAATATGTAGCGATGATTATTGATAACAAAAGGTTGTGGGGTAACTTGTTTATGTTGATTTTATGTAATCTTGTTATTGAGAACGTTATGCACTTTTTTTATCATATTATTAAAAGAGATTATTATCTGTGCTGCAGGATTTTTTTCAAGGACATAATCAAAACTGCTTAAACAGATAGTTTGACCTTCAACATAATCATTGTTTCATGTTCTTCATTGTATTTTTAATGAACAGTACTAAATTGATCATTTTCGTTAACTCAAGCATGTAACAGTGCTTTAACAATACAATAGATAAATTTGTATTGTTACTGATTTGTGATAAAAAGTTACTTAAACTGACTTTATTTCTCGTATTCCTTGAGTTACAGAACAGTTAAACTTGGATTTTGTAATTGTTGGAAAATTACATTAGGTGTTGTTATTCGTGAGTTATATACAATTTCACAAAAGTTATTTTTACCTCCAAGACCTTTTTAATATAGTATAATAAGATATAACAGCCTAGATTTTGGATATTTATACATAACATTTCTGTACTAATTTATTAAATCTGAATGTAATTATGTAATTTTAAATATTTATGTCATTAATTATTTTTCTTCATTTCCTCCTATGCCTTCTGTCACTTCCACTTAATATTATAATGTAGTTATTTTTGGCAATATCTTACTCTGCATATGGTGATTTATATTTTACTAGTTTCCTGTCCCGGTTTCGCACGGGTTTCTTAAGATAGAAAATGTAACCAAATCTTGTGCTTATAATACAACTATGTAATGAAATGAAATGGCAACTGAATAACTGAATGCCAACCTGTCAATTCTGTCAATATTATTGAAAGTCTCCATACTTATTTCTGTCTCACTTTTTATGCGGAGATGTTTTTATCCCAAATTGGTTATAAGATTTTTTTTAAATACATATTTTCTTTTACACAAACTCTTCCTGCCAATTACAAATAAAGCGTAAAATAATTAACCAAATCGGAGAGGTGAAGTGATGGGCTTTCCATTTTAATACATCAGGCCAGGGGTTCCCAAATTTTTTCAGTCCGCGGCGCACTTACAAGTTTGTTATTTTACCACGGCGCCCTAACCTAACTAGCTGGTTAAAATAGACTATTCTGATTGGCAAATATATTAATACATCCACAACATGTATTTGTGTGTGCTGGGAATTTAATGATTTACGCTGTACCTATGAATAACTAATTTAAGCTACGGGAGGGGAGTAATTAAAGGAAGTGCCTCACGGCGCCCCTCTTTACTTTTACGGCGCGTTAGGGCGTCGCGGCGCACACTTTGGGAACCCCTGCATTAGGCAATTGACTTTTATAGTATATATGTAGGTCCCCTTTTTTATTACAATAAATTCTTTAAAAGAACACAAACAGCCACACCGTTGGGATAATATTCTTGTTGGCAGGTGTTTTATCGTGAACGCACTGCTTTAGCAATGAGGCGTGTTCATGCAAACAAACAGACATTTAAAAAAATGATTGAAATATTATTACTCATTCCAAGACACCTGTAACAATTTAAAAAAAATGTAAAAGACACGTTAGATTTACATTCTTAGTATAGATATAGAATATATTGTATCATGTTATTAGAATGAGATTCTGTAATACGGTAGCTAAGGCATAGATCGAATTACAAAAAAAAAAATAGGCATTCTAAATGTGGCAAGGTGAGGTAATTAACACAGATTCAGAATTATATTGCGTCATCTACATATGTGTGTAATGCATTGTATTCCTGATTCATTTACTTAAGTTTTGTCAATTAACTTATCATGTTTTACGTATGACTAGGTGATACCTGCGACTTTGTCTGCGTTGTATATTGTCTCAACAATATATCTTGTGTACAAAAGAAAAGAAATATTGAAAGCAAGAATTTATATTGCTTGCATTTTTTTTGCGTTTGGTAGTTCATATATAAATCGTAGTTTCTTGAAACTTTATAATTAAATGAAGATATCGTGATATTTTTTTGTATGTAGTTAAAGACAAAGTGTCTAATATATGAAATAAAAAAGAATGATTGAAATGTAAGCAAGAGTTTTTGCGCACATAACGACAAACTTCTATTATATATATAATATACGACACTTATAACAGAAAACCCAATTTTTTAGTGTTTATCTGTCTGTCTGTTTGTTCCGATATAACTAATATACCGATATCTTTAACGGTTGGACCGATTTTGACGGAACTTTCACTGGCAAATAGTTGATCTTACAAGTAGTAATATGGGTACTTTTACGTTACGAAAAAAATAGGGCTTCGTACAATACACCGTATAATATACTAAAGAAGTAGTGTCCAGTACCGTACGTGCGATATGCTATGTTTACATTGAAGAATATTTCCTAAATTCCAATGTACACGAAGTCGCGTGTAACAGCTAGTATTAAATCGTACCGGACTAGAATAGCAATAGATAAGCGATGAACACGGTGAAGTGGTCATTCTATGTGGCCAATTTAAAATGGGCGGATCTTTGGTTTGATTGTTGTTATAACGAGTTGAAATGACGTCCTAATTGTTATGGTTCGTTTAAACGGACTAGTCGCTGTCCCATTACTAAAGACAGTAAAACTATTCGTTCATTCAGAACACTTGTATTTAATTTTTTTATGCATTCCTCACTCTGAATCTTATCGGTATTCTTCAAATTTATAGCGAGCTCGGCGGACGTTGTCTCGCGCTGATTTTTTTGAAGTGAAACTTCTTTAGGCGCATGAGGGTAACATTTTTACAGATGTAACGTCACGCAGGTATGCAACGGAAGTGACGTCATTTGCAGTAAACGCATATTTTTCAAGTCTCGGAAATGTAAAGTTTTAGAATAAAATAAAAATAATAAATTAAAGAATTAATTTATAAGTCTTCTAAAATAATTATATTGAATCTATAATTATCCATTTAATTAAAAAAAATTAATTAACTAAATTGAATTAATTAATTTAATCAATTAAATTATTTTAATTTTTTTCTTATAATGTAGTTCGCCAAAGAAGTTTCACTTCTGACATCTGTACTTTGTACGCACGCACTTTTTTTTTCCGAACGACTACGCTATTGACCTAGCAAGGTCTTAACAGCTTCACCGGACTACATCTCGTGCTGATAATAATAAAAACCTTGACAAATTATATACCTAAAAACCTTTCTCATGAATCACTTTTATCTACTTGTAAACGCATAAAAATTCGTTCAGTAGTTTTTGAGTTTATCGTGAACAGACTTTGGGTTAAGGCTAACTTTAACTCGAGACTTCGTTAACGTAGGAGGTGAAAATATGTTTAAATAATACGTACGTTAATCGCACCGCTCCTATTGGTCTTAGCGTGATGAAAAATAGCCTATAGCCTTCGTCGATAAATTAACTATCTAATATTGTTAGATTTTACAACAAAGTCCCAAAGGATGTTATCGATTTGCCGGGTTGTGAGTTGCCATGTCAAGCGGGTTTTGATGTCAAAAGGCTATATTATAGAGTGGATCAATATGTGAACGATGGTGATGTCTGGAACTGAGTCATATCTGTGCATCCATTAAAAACGTTTGTGACATGTACCTAATATATTCTAAATATTATATATATTTGTTAAAAAGATAAACCAGATCAAGTTTCTTGTAGGTTCTTCTCGATGGCTGGGTTGTTTTCCGGACCGGTGGTAGTTCTGACGTTCATAAGTGCCTTCTTAGGGCCTAAATTGAATAAAGTGTTTTTGATTTGAATGAATACTAAATGAATTTTTCAAATCGGACCAGTAGTTCCTGAGATTAGTGCGTTCAAGCAAACAAACTACTTTAACTTTTTTTTTATATAACTGACTATGCTATTGACCTAGCAAGGTCTTAACAGCTTCACCGGACTACCTTCAGCTTTATAATAGAAGTATAGATAATGAAGTCATTTGCAATGTTTTATTTTTTTCGTTCAGGTGACATCCACGGTCAGTACTACGATCTGCTAAGGCTGTTCGAGTACGGGGGATTCCCGCCGGAGTCGAATTACCTCTTCCTGGGCGATTACGTCGACCGCGGCAAGCAATCGCTCGAGACGATCTGCCTCCTATTGGCTTACAAGATCAAATACCCAGAGAATTTCTTCCTTTTGCGCGGCAACCACGAGTGCGCTAGCATTAACAGGATCTATGGGTGAGTTTCTATGTTTATTGCCTACTTTTTATATAATACATTGAGTATTATATTTTATTTGTATGTTTTCTTAGTTTTACCGTAACTCCCGATTGTATCGAGTTACATATTATAGTCGTAGTCAATGGTACGGTTTATTCTTTTGTTCTGAAGATGATTTTTAAGTACTACTTTAAAACTACTCGATCCTATATATCAATAATATATGTATAGTAATAATATATTTGTATGTTATAAATATACAGTATGCTTGAATTATACGGCCCGAAAATGGAATTTGTATCGGGGTTTGCCCCATGGCTAGTCATTCCGGAAAGAGATTACCATATTGACCTTTGTCTAAAACACATACATCAACACAGTGTTTCAACTAATATATAACAAATAAACTAAGTGCCACTCGCACTAAAAAAAGTGATCTAACTTAAATTTTTGGTGCAAGCCGCCTATATTTAATGATATTATAAGTAAACTCTCCTCTCCCTTTCCCTCCCCTAATCCTTCCCTCCAAAAGATGGCAACGCACTTGCGACTCCTCTGGTGTTGTTAGTGTCCATGGACGGTGGTGATCACTTAAGATCAGGTGACCCACCTGTTCGTTTGCCACCTATGACATAAAAAAATAGTAAAAAGGTGTAGATACGTCATAAGGGGGTGTCGCGGGGTGTCGAGTAACATCTAAGACTCGTGACATCCAAGCCAACCTCACCTGCACGTGGTGCACCCTGCTCAATAACGAACGAGGCAATGGCGAAAACGAGGTGGTAGGGTTCTACAGCCTGACTGGGTCGCAACCGCCATGTATATGGCGAAAAAGCCCGTCAGTTAGTGATTCGCTTCTGCGGGTCGCGTTTCAGGATCAGCCTGTGCATATCCAGCTTTTCGCTGGCCGGCATGACAGCGGTGACCGGCGATGGATAGTGTGTCACTCGGTGGTTGCCATTGTTTTTGGATTGTACTGTGCTTACCATCAGGCACAGTGCAGTTATTGTGCCATGCTACAATAAAAAAAAAGCGCTTCCACAGCGCCGTCTTAAAACTTGACCAACTAGCTTATTTTAAACGTCTATCCCGTCAATCCGTCGGTATCTAAGCAACATATAACTACTTATTTCTGTTTCACCACCTATATTGGAAATATGCCACCATACTTGCACATTTTATTCAAGACTGTGGCGTTACAATACTACTTTACATATGTGTGCATTATCGTGCCTTTTGTTTTGTTCAAAATATCATGTACTTCCCTCCAAAAGATGGCAACGCACTTGCGACTCCTCTGGTGTTGTTAGTGTCCATGGACGGTGGTGATCACTTAAGATCAGGTGACCCACCTGTTCGTTTGCCACCTATGACATAAAAAAATAGTAAAAAGGTGTAGATACGTCATAAGGGGGTGTCGCGGGGTGTCGAGTAACATCTAAGACTCGTGACATCCAAGCCAACCTCACCTGCACGTGGTGCACCCTGCTCAATAACGAACGAGGCAATGGCGAAAACGAGGTGGTAGGGTTCTACAGCCTGACTGGGTCGCAACCGCCATGTATATGGCGAAAAAGCCCGTCAGTTAGTGATTCGCTTCTGCGGGTCGCGTTTCAGGATCAGCCTGTGCATATCCAGCTTTTCGCTGGCCGGCATGACAGCGGTGACCGGCGATGGATAGTGTGTCACTCGGTGGTTGCCATTGTTTTTGGATTGTACTGTGCTTACCATCAGGCACAGTGCAGTTATTGTGCCATGCTACAATAAAAAAAAAGCGCTTCCACAGCGCCGTCTTAAAACTTGACCAACTAGCTTATTTTAAACGTCTATCCCGTCAATCCGTCGGTATCTAAGCAACATATAACTACTTATTTCTGTTTCACCACCTATATTGGAAATATGCCACCATACTTGCACATTTTATTCAAGACTGTGGCGTTACAATACTACTTTACATATGTGTGCATTATCGTGCCTTTTGTTTTGTTCAAAATATCATGTAGGTAACGTATCACAATGAATTTCCAGAATGTTCTAAACTTATTACCGTGAAATATTATTATGTCGATTAAAATGTGATTATTTAATTTTAATGGTGGTAGAAACACGCTGAAGCTATTACTGGTTTCAGCATGAATGGGTCGGCTCGTCCGGGGGAGTACCACCCTCTCATGGGAAAATGACGTGAAGTAACAGTGCTTGCATGGTTGCGTTTCGTTCGGTCAGTGAGAACGCCGGAGGCCCAACTCCCCTCCCCTCTCCTCTCCCTCCTGTAACCCAAGGGTGGCAACGCACTTGCGTCTCATCTGGTGTTGTTAGTGTCAATGGACGGTGGTGATCACTTAACCTCAGGTGACCCACCTGATCGTTTGCCACGCATGACATTAAAAAAATGTATTTATTGTATAATATTAATACACTTAAACAGAATATTATGAAACACATCTGTCCTTCGATTATAAAGGAAGATAATCAGTCATCTATTTTGAGTATAAGATTATCGTGTAAGATAAAGAATCGAAAGTTAAATGCGTAATTCACGAACAAGAGTTAAAAATAAGTTTACGTTCGTATGTTTTAAACAAAGGGATGTACAATAATGTTTTTTTTTTATATACGTCATATGTTGCTAAAGTCATGGGAAATGAGCACGGGAGGAATTTAAAGTACTGAAACACGCATGGCTGCTTCCCAGACAAGCTGCTGCTATAAACTTTTGTTTTAAAAGAACACATCGTCTTTTGTTTCTTTTTTTTTAATATAGTTTCAACAATTCGCTCGTATTATCTTGACAATATATCTTATTTACATTTAAAAAAAAAGTTTATGTGTACTTATGTATACGCGTTAGAAGTTATACTTCTTCGGCGTAACAAGATAAAAAAAAATCAAAAATTTTATCTTTCGCCTTATTCTACGTTTGTAGAAAAAATGACACTAACAATGGAAAATATTGACTATAGCTAACTTCAGGGTGTCGGTTTTTCGTGACGGTGTGTGCGCGCATCGTAAAAATTTACTCTCATCAGTTTTCCCTAACGCGCCAAAAGGAGTATAAGTTCAAAAACATTTAAAAACTTGAAAACAAGCAAATACTTTACTTACGTTACCTCTTTAACCTAGTCTATTGTAGTGCTTATAAGAATTATAGTTTCTTAAAACTTTAATAATTTTAAATTAAGTTATCGTGATAATTTTTCTTCGAATAAGAATGCAAGTGTCTAGTTGAAATCTATAGAGCGTACTCGGCCTTATCTGATTCTTAGCTCAGCTTAAAGTTCGCAAAGTAGTATTCAGCGCAGTTATAGGTTTCGAATTTATGGTGTAACTAGTGGGACCGGCGGACGTTGTCCTGCCTTGATAATAAAATTCCTAAAAGTCAACCGCAGCGCCGTCACCCGGGACCAATTATGAATCTAAACCATTATCGGATCCACTGGAACACGCACACAAAATTTCATCAAAATCGGTCCAGCCGTTTAGGAGGAGTTCAGTGACATACACACGCACAGAAGAAATTTACATATAAAGATTACCCTAAGCTTGTTATTAGCTTTGTTCCAATAGCGCAACGAGTCTGTAAAATGTATTTAATTGTAAGACGTTAATAAAACCAAGCATTCAAAAGGCATATTGAAAAATGGAAGTAATAATTCAACCGAAAATTAAACAAACAATGGAAACCTTCTTGACATTTCTGCAATGAAGGATCAAGCTAATGACAATCAAGTATAATAACGATAATCAAAAAATATAGAAATGTCACTGTTACGTTATTATTTCGTCATACTTTTATTATTCGCGTAAGTAATACCCGTGTTTTTCGGAAGAATTTGATGATTTGAGCTTAGCTCAGCACAATCTAAGCTTGCGACTATAAATTTAAACTCTGGACTTATGGCTGAGATAAGTGTTAGTGCGCTCTATAGATTTCACCGTAAGAAGTAAAACGGAAAAAAATAGTCGGTAGAGTTTTCTTGATGCGCACACAACGGTAGACCTCTATCGGTTTACTTATATAAGAGAAGATTATATTTATGCGAAAATTTAAAGACGAATTAGACTTAAAAAAATTGCGGTTCACTTTCGCTTTGAAATGATTCATCTATGCCACTCTAACGTATACTCTTTCCGTGTTATTACAAAAAAGTTAAATACGTATTAAATACTTGGTTTAAAAAAGTTTCCTAATAAATACACCGCGCTCGCCCGAGGCAAGTTCGCGTTATCCTTTTTCGAAAGTCGAACCTAACGTAACTAAAGCGAGACAAAAGAGCAAGATGGCGAACATTCAGCGACCGCGGTGCATTTAATATGAGACCTTTTTAAAGCCAGGGTTTATTTTGCAGGGTTCATTATGCTTTTTATTTTTTTTATGTCGTAATTGGCAAACGAACAGGTGGGTCACCTGCTTTTAAGTGATCACCACCGTCCATGAATACTAACAACACCAGAGGAATCGTAAGTGCGTGCCACCCTTTGGGGAAGGGATTAGGGGAGGGAGAGCGAGGGGAGATGGGCCCCCGGCGCTCTCACTGACCGAACGAAATGCAACAATGCAAACACTGTTACTTCACGTTGGTTTTCTATTTATATCTCGGTTTTTATAGTTCCAATGATGCTATATGTTATAAAAATGTTAGAGCACAAAATTTTGTTTAACATTTTTTTATAATTATTATCTTTCTTTCCGAGGTTAACCCATTTCTAAACTTAAGTGACTGCTCTAATGGTAGTTTTGAGTTCAAAACGAACCAGTAGTACCTGAAGATTAGCACGTTCAAGCAAACAAACTCTTCAGCTTTATAATATTAATAGTATAGATTGGTATAAATAAGAAGAGAATTCGATCGAGTTCCTTGCCGGTTCTTCTCGATGTGCGGGTTGTTTGTCCGAACCGATGGTAGTTTTGACGTTCATAATCGCCTTCCTAGGAGCCCAAATTGAATAAAGTATGTTTGATTTTATTATATGTTAGAATTTCGACCATTAGTTACAATAAACCAACATGTTAAATGACCTCACATGTTGGACGTATTTACGGTGTAATGGAAATTTTACTAATGAGACAAGTTAAAAAAAACAACCTCACCGGAATGACTCACGGAACTGAATCATTTAGTTCAAGGTCCTGTAAGTTCGAACTTTGAATGTGTTGCGCTTACGTGCTGATCAGTTATAGTAGTTTATGTTCACTACGTTTAATATTACGATAATGGTATGAAAACGTATTACGCAAGCAGAGTTTTTATAATTTCTGACCGGCCCCTACCCATGATCAGCAAAAGTAAGCAATGCACTTACACCCCCCCCCCCATGCTTAGAGGAATTACGACTTTAATATTTTTAGTGTCCTACGTCCGACCTCCAGTAGGGAGACAAACCACCGTGCGGTGAACCGACTGTAGGCATTTAAAAACCTTATCTATTACGAAATTTCAACAATTTGAACAATAAATTATGCAATAAAAATTGCTAGATATTTAAAAGCATGATCCGCCATTGCGAAATCTGGGTCTTAAAAGATGAACCAAGAGGTTAAAATACGTCTTATAAATTCTTCCGACACGAGGTGTTAGTCGTCACGTTTGAAAGTCAGGTTTTGGATTAACGTTATCGGTTGATGGATATCGCGTGTTTCGCACATCGTTATCAATTGATAAGCGAATGATGTCATCGCAAATATTTTCAGCAAACATAGATCTAATTGCGCGGATAGAGAAGGTTTACCTTTTGCTATAAATGCTACCGAGTTGAGTGTGTAGAGTTAAACTTAAAACCAGCTGATGCCCTCGACTTGGTCCGAGCTGTTTATTATAGTTGTTTATATATAAACTAGTAGGTCCAGCAGAAGCTGTTCAGCCCTGAAAAATATATCCTCGGAACAGATTTGAGGACCATCATCTAGAGACCCACTCAAATACACAATTTTTTTAAATCATAATCGGTCCAGCCGTTCATCTGAGAAGTTCAGTCACATACATACCGTACAGAAGAATTATGTGTAAACATAGATAATTAGCGCATAATAAATTTATTACGGTCATAATAAAGTAACCTATAACTCAATGTAAAGAATATTCGCGTGAACAGAGCTGGGAGTGCCGACTAGTGTATGCTATTTTTATAAATTTTCAGTCGAGGTATATAGTTTTATTCCGATTTGCGTTTATTATTTCTAATTCCTATACATGTCTTAAAAATTAAGAAAATCCAAAAGATCCGCCATTCCATCATAAGAAAGAAAACAAAAGTCATTGACGCTCTCAGCTACTCACAAAAGCTAAAATGGCGATGGGCTGGACATGTAGCGAGGCTCAGCGACAACCGTTGGACCCAAAATACAACATCATGGGCAGGTCCACCAGGACAGAGAAAAAGAGGAAGACCCAATGCACGCTGGGCAGACGACATAACATGAGTAGCAGGTACTCAATGGCTGCGAGTGGCAGAAAATAGAGAACATTGGTCATCTCTGGAGGAGGCCTTTACCTTTCATTGAGAGGGTTCTTGCTATTGTTTTTATTTTTTCAAATGTACCATAACTAGTAAGTTTGAAATGTAAATAACTCTATATACACATTGTTACTGAAAGAGAAGCAAGAAATAAAAGGCTTTTTTATTTTTATTTTTTTTATTTATACATGTTTTGGATATAGGTGTATGTATGACGGAACAATGGCTACTAGTGATCATTTATTTGTGTAAATTTGATCAATAATTCATTAATTTTTCAGATTTAAGAAAATCACATTTTCAATTTTTTTTTCCTCATAATATTAAAACTCACTCGACATCTACTGAAGAAACAAAAAAATTAAGAAAATCGGTTGAGAAACAGACTAGGATGATGTCCTTAATTTTTTTCCCTTTGCTATCTTGCATGTAGATGATCGTCTGTTACGTTTCCTAACATTGTTGTACTGTATTCTTGTGTGATATTGTATATACCCAGCCACTGTGTAAAAAAATGCGGAATTACATTAGCGCTATCTCTTTTGCTTATCTGGCTAATCGTAATGTAATTGATTAGTATGACTGATGGCTTCAACATTGTGCGAAGCAATATAAATAAGATTTAATTATTTTATAACGTCATTTTTGCTTTTTTTTTTGTCTTTTATAAGTATATAATTAATTCCCTTTATCATAAATAAGTACTTCCCTCGGTATGATTTGTATCACCGTGTATTTATTATCGCCATATTTAGAATTAATCTATATATATACATTCAAATAAATAAAATCACTGTGTTCGTAATGCCAAAATAAACAGCTTTCTATTAAATGGATATGGACGTTAAACGGTACTTATAGCAAAAACCTGTTTAAATTTGTTTTTTGTCTGTCTGCCTGTTTCTTCCGTTTCCGTAATGAATGAACCGATTTTGACGATACTTTTACTGGTAGATAACTGATATTATAAGGAGTATTTGAACCACTTTTACTATAGTAACAAAAAAAAAAGAGGGTTCCGTGCATATTTAATCGTTTACACCTATATACAAATGCAGACGAAAACAGGCTGCTGTTCGTGTACCGTATTTTCAGTCAAAGTTATTCGACGAAGTTCGACCTCTACATATTTCCCCATAATTAGAAAATATATTGATTTTTAAAATAGTTTTTTTTTGTTGCCAACTATATCGTTGTCTCGTATTCGTTATAAAGTTTTAGCGAACGATTCGTCTGATTGATTTGCGATACGCGTTCCATCGGTTATTCATTGATAAAACAACACTTTTTTTTTATCGTAAATTCTTGAAGATTGATAGTGGTTTTGTTTCGATATATTGTAGTATTGATTTTTGTTTGTTTTACCAAATTTATGGCTGAAAATAAATTACAGATTGAATCGTTGTTTATTCGTCGCTCGATATTGAATCGATCTATCAATTTTAGGCTTATAATTCCCAGTTTTATTTAACAACATAAACATGTGCACCTCTTGAGGAAGTCATATATTTACACCCATGAGTGAATCATTAGAGTGAACTAGCTGGCCTGGCGGACGTGGTCCCGGTTTGGTAATAAAAAAAACTTAACAAAATATATACCTTAACCTTCCCCGTGAATCACTTTATCTACTGATGAAACCGGCATTACCCGTTTAGGGATTAAAGAAACGAACGGAGTATTATATATATAAGTTCGTGATAATTGTGTCTGTATTTGTATATTTGACTAGCTGTTCCCGCGACTCCGTCCGCGTGGAATTTTTAGGGTCTCCATTGAAAATCAGCGCTGCAGTACCACCCTAGTTGTGCTGCATCACTTTGCTGAATGGAGGTGCCTTTGTTGGATATTCTAATAAGCTATTATTACACTAATCACGTATAGAGTCGATGCCGTCAGGAATGGCAATAAATACTTCGTAGATACTGTCACTATTTATTTGGCCAGAGCTTCCCCTTACAATACTTCGACTATAATATAAGAATGCGTAGATATCACCAACATCTTGCCTTTTAAAGGCCCATCTATATAAGTCAAAGCTATTACTATTTATACATAATCCCGCAAAATAATTTAAGTAACACAAAAATAATAAAGTATGAACAAATTAATGTTATTTAAGCTATACAACAATTTTATATAATTATCCTTATTTATGTATCTCGAATGTGTTTACTAATCTGTTTCGACATGTAGATCAGCGACATCTAGCCTTTCATGGCCGAACTATGAAGTCAAAGAATATACTATTTATTATTCATAATGATCAAACTAATGATTCAATTCTATATAATGATATTCTTATTTACGTTTTATCAAAATCTATATAATAATAATTATTCTTATTTATGTATCTTTATTATGGTGGCGCTAGTTTCAATGTGTCTCTTAATATGGTGGCGGTAGTATCAATGTGTATCTCTAATATGATGGCGCTAGTGTCGATGTATATTTATAATATGGTGGCGCTAATATGAAAGTTCCGGTCGTGTTGTAGTCTCGTCTCTTGAATGTGATGCAGCGGCAACGGAGGTGGGTGATAACAATATGTATATGTTCATCTTGTTGTTTTGATGTTGTCCAGCAATAAAGACATTTTCTTTCTTCTTTCTAATGTAAAAACCAGTGACTAATAAAGTCTTTTGAATGTATGAAGTCCATTTACTTGTCTACTTTTCTCTCGTACTTACGCCGCGTCGTCATTAAAACTACAATAACTTTTGATAGAGTACATCGGTTTTAATGAAACAAACTTACTAAACTTACTCCCGAGGATATGCGTTTTCATACAAAATTGATTGATTGAATATTTCTTAAAATGATTGAAATGTATTCTATTACTTATTCCTAGACACCTACAACAATTTTTTTCACGAAAATCAAAAAAAGAACGGACACTTTAGACTTGTATTCCTATTACATGTATAGATATATTATATTTAAGAGTTACTTTGTAAATTGATATATTTAAAACGAAATAGCGTATAGAAATAGACGGATTATAAGAAAACTTTGACAAAGACAACTGTATTTTAAAGTTATTGTATGAAATTTGTATGACGTCATGCTGTTCCGTGGTTCAAATATCATAAATACGGAAAAAGAAACTCGAATTAAGGTACAAATGTTAACGTGTCACTTTATTGAGAATTGTGTGACGTCATGGCAATGAATCCGCGTTTTAAAAAATTGTAAAAGGATAAATAATTCATTTAAAACCCTCTTAATTTATTGGTAACTTAACTATTTAACCGGTCGGAACATAGTTGTGCAGAATACAAATCTAGCAATCTAGATAGATGGAATATAAAGTAGCAGGCTCGGCAGATGATGTCTGCCGTGTACAGGAAAAAAATCCTGTAATTAAATCGTGGCGCCACCTGTTGGGTTCAGTTGTAAATCGGAACAATCCAGGCATCCACTCAAACACAAAATTTTCATCAAAATCTTAGTTTAGCAGTAAGCAGTTCAGTGGCATAAACACGTACAGAAGAATTATATGTAGAATATAGAAAGATACGTATTGAATTATCATCATATATATTAATACGTGAAGCCTAAACTTTGCATACCTTTTTAACGGAATTGGGCGAACGGATGAACGTGAAATTTGGCATAGTTAAAGTTTATATGGAGGAGAAGTGCAGATAGCTATTTATTTTATATAAAATGCATTAGAAGTACATTAAATTAATTAAAATATGCATTACTCACACTACTGCTTCTATTTTACACAACATATACACACATGTAAATAAAAAAGACATTTTGACATCTGTCAATAAAGAACTTCAAAAAAGGTTGTGAAGGGGTTGCTATGCTCGAATGTATGTATTATTTTACTCTTACGTTCCAATTACCCTTTTTCATTCTACATTCTACAATGATATTATATAAATAATATATAATAAATACCCTTTGACAAAAGAACCCTAATAAAATTAAAACTTTAAAAAATCAATGAACTATGGTCGAATGTTGACCTCTGGGCGCCCATTAGTATATATAATTTCGAGACAACTTTTGATAAACAAATGATTTTGGGACTTAAGGATAACACATTTTAAATTCGTTATAACTCTAGACTATATTACGCGCGAACTTTGCATAAATTTAGAGCGGCTAAAAAGATTGAAAAGGACAGTAATATTCATTATATACATAGTCACACACAGACGTATATTGTACATGATCGAACGATTGTCTTCAAGATTTATCGACTGTCGATACATTTTTATACTATTCTAATTACGCGTAAATATTAGGCCGTCTTCCAATAGAATCTAGTTCATTATCGATAACTCTGTTATATACGCTCACTTGTGACGTTTGCTATTATAACATAAGTGAGACGTTGCCAGATCACACAGACAACAATAAGGATGTTACGATGTGACTGAAAACCGTTATCAAAGTAATAGTGCGTTGGCCAGTTATCGATTATCGATTTTGGAAATCGCGATTATCTCGATCACGGCTTTCTGATATATATCCGTGGATTATAATTGAAAAGGCATGGATTGTGTATTTTTTATACTTCAGAGATTTTAGCATTTTATCACAGTCTATCGAACACAGTCAATCAAAGATATGGTAGGCTGCACAAGCTCTATAAAAAAATATGAATATTACATTTACACAGGCGTGATTGACGTCTGTCGCAAATACAATACGTCGCGAACATTTCGAGGTCATCGGTGACGTGAGGCCATATATTTTTTCTCTACCAAAAATCGCTGAACGCGACTAAAGATGTTTTACACTTCAAAGATATGATAGAAATTTATCTAGTAACTTTTAGTGTGATGCGCACAGGACGGTACATTTCCATCATTTATTTATATAAATTATAGACGGTATAAAAAATGTGGATAATGCAATGTCTGCACGTAGCACGTAGAGTTTGGTTGTTGTGGTAAAATTGGATTGCGCGTGGTTTTATTTTTGCGCGCGTGGGTACACTATTGCATAAACGACTCCAGAGCAGTTTGCAACGTGTTTCACAGCAATTCTTTTTTTTTTGCATAATCAGCATTGTTTCTGGCCATTATTTCGAAACTACTAAATAAGTTTTAGCGCTCAAAATTCGAACGTATTTTATCTATAGTGTACGTCGTCGGGATTAATGACTTTTATGTAAGTTTGTGGGTGCACTTTCTCGATTATTTTACGTAATCGGCGATGACATTCATCGATCATTAGAAAGTTTCTTGTTTTATAATATTGCTATTGTCTCATATGAGTACAAATTGTTGTGTGACGATTTCCCGGATATAATTTTCCGAAATTTTGAAAATCGATAATATTCAACACTACTCCCGAATATACGTAAGCCGACGTGAAGTAACAGTGCTTGCATTGTTGCGTTTCGTTCGGTCAGTGAGAGCGCCGGATACCCACCTCCCTTTCCCCCGCTTTCCGTCCCCCAAACACAGGCTGGCAACGCACTTGCGACTACCCTGGTGTTACAAGTGTCTATGGGCGGTGGTAATCACTTAACACCAGGTGACTCACCTGTTCGTTTGCCTGCTATGGTATAAAAAAAAATGCTCTTGGGATATTTTCGAAATTCAAAGTTTACAAACGGTTAGAGTTTGAAGGGTTACAAGTTGGGGAGCGGCATGGTAATTTGCAATGCACGACCCCAAGCCGCCTCACTAAAAGCGGCGGCCGGTACCCCGTGGGGTTTTAGTTTTAGTGTCACACTACCCACTCTCTTCCCCCGAAACGGCGGCGTGTCCATAGGGATTTCCCTACGTTAAGAACAAAATGAATCTGAATGTGAAAATCAGTTTGGTAATTGAAATTTGGCATACGCGTTGTCAGGTGTACAGAACAGGACAGGGTCCACCTTTCATCGAGAAATAAATATAGTGTTCTCGAGAGATAGGTCAAATGTACAAAAACACGAGCGAAATCGCGGACACAAGCTAGTTGACTATAATTTCTAAAGACGCACCGGTTTTACGTATCTTATACCGTACCCATTTTTGGCGTATTCTAATATACACAATGTATTATCATGTTCATGACCCTACATAAGTAAATAAGTATGTGTGTTTTGTTATATACAGATTCTACGACGAGTGCAAACGGAGGTACAACATCAAGCTATGGAAAACGTTCACAGACTGCTTCAACTGCTTACCGGTCGCGGCGATAGGTGAGTTATATTATAGTAATTCAGGGTTGCCAGTGATAATAAATATGTATTGAAGCGTGTACTATTTTCCTTGCTATTTTTCGTCGACATATAATTTTTTTATTTAGTGACGTGTCTGCTTGTGACATTTTGACGTGATAACGTCTTATAAATCGATGAACGCCGGCTGCACGTACGAAAAAGTATGATTCATTATCACGTTCCGCTTGAGCCGAGCGTGCAACGAGAACGCGGACTAAGGGATAGAGGCGCGATCGGCGTACGCATTCGGCTTGTAACGCATCTATCTATTTAGTATAATTAAATTCATAAAAGTATCCAATTTTTCATCAATGTTTTCTGCTGACTAATGTCACGTAAAATTATCGTCCGTAAACCGGCTTTACAGACGGCAACTGTTTCCAGTGATGATTTCAATGTTCTAAAAAGATGGGTGGCCGTTTCGTATGAACTTTCCAGGAAGTTTTTGTGCCAACTCAAAATCCATGCTCCATGGTATTATTTTCCTATCCACTTCACTTGGGCACAATAACCAAACTATATTACGTAAAACATCACCAATATTACAAAATATAAAGTAAACCACCAAATGACATTCCAAGATCCCGCCAAAAACTCTTAATGATTGAAATTATATAATAGATATCGTTTACCCCGTGGTATGCGCATATTTACGCTGTTATCTGTAAACCTTTGGAGAGATAAAACATTGTAAATAATTGGATTAGCGGATCGGGGTCGAACGGAGATTACAGCAGTGTTGGGAGAATATTGTATCTGTTATTAATATTCGTAACGTGATAGGGTTCTGTATGCTCGGAGGTTTTTTATTCTAAATTGAGCTTGATAGAAATATATTATACGGCTGTAGACTCTAGCCTTTTTTTTTTTTAACTTTATTTTTGGCAATCAATCTTTTAGATTAATACTGCCATTGTCAAGTAGTTAATATTATTTCAAGTTCTTCCATTCCATTTTGGCAACCAGTCTTCTAGTAGACCATCACTGCCATTGTCAAGTGAGTATCGATATTACAAGTTTCTTGATATAATTTCAATGAACTAACAAGATGGTGGTCAACTTGTTAGAACTTTCCATGGAATTTTTGTGGCATCTCAGAATTCATGGTCCATGGTATTATTTTCCATTCACTTCACTTATGCACAATAAAAAAAACTATATTACATAAAACACCACCAATTTTACACAATATAGAGTCAAGTAACACAAGAATATGAATAAAAAATAAACTACACTACATGACAGACCGAGATCCCGCCAAAAACTCCGACTCTAGCCTTTGGTCGCAGTTTCTTTCACGTGAATATAAATCTGATCTATTCCTCAGGAGCAGTGCATTGTTTATGGATTAAAAGTTGTTCTATATTCGTTTTCTGTATCCCCCCCAAATGATATGTTCATGATTACTATGCTCTTTACTGGGGAATTAAGCGATTAAAGTGTTACAAACAAACTCACATTCGTATTTATAATGTTATTTAGGATATGTTAATAGGAATCATCCCATTTTAAACATTTTATTCTAAACACGTTCTTAATGCACAAGGATAGTAAGTAAGGATCTCCTATCCAAAATTTCATACTTCAATTTCTTGACTGTACGCAGTATCCGCCCGTGTATACCATAATTATTTAATTAGACTTAAGGGAGAGAGATGTGAACGATATGTTTTGTAGGTCGTTTTTAGACGTGAGAACACAGTTCGTCGATTGATCCAGTTAGCAGATCAGTGGAGCGTTAAGTGGCCCGAACAGAACTGTAACAGATGTAGACATCGTAGTACGTGTTTCTTATGGAATAAGAAATTCCGCTCTTTATTCTTGGTATAAATAAAAATTATGATGTATTTTACGTACAGTTTCGTACAAAAGTGCTTTAAATAATTTATATTGGTTTTGTTTGCAGTACAGATGTTACGTTGATACGTTACATATGTTATAATGTATAGAATTAAACATGCTACTCATAATTTTGTTGGTCAGGAATATATGAGTGAGTGAGATGACTGATCAGAATGGGTTTTTGCCAAAAACTGGTTGTAAATTTCAGCTCCCATGAATATGGTGCATTTCATGCCAATCGAACGGTTTGAATTTTTTTTTTATTGCCTCAATTTTGTGATATGTTTTAGTACCACTCGAAATGGCCTCCTGATTAATTTTGTCTTTTTCTATTACTCGTTCAAAAGATAGTCTTTTGTTCAAAACTTTAGAAAATAAATCATTAACTATATCATTTTTTTTTATAAAGATTTTTGAACTTTAAACGTGTATTAAGAAATGAATGTACGCTTTTATTTATTTTTTTAATTTTAAACCTCCATCCAATTTTATCTCAACTCGTAAGCCCGGCCTGGTCATTGGGTTTCTGTAATTATTATTAATTGTCGATTTTTCAAAATGTGAACTTCTTCAGTTTTCAAATCTCTTGTTGATTTCTAATTATCAAGAATCACCACGTCTTCAAATTTAAACCATAATGCCTGGTAATAAAATCTAATTAAGATCAAGGAGCGACTTTCATCTTGTATTATGAGATAGTTGAATCGCTGTTAATGTAAAAAATATATGTGAAAGTAACGTTCGACGCAATGCGAAGGCCAAACATACTATGTTACTATTTTTGATACGAATCCGTACTAATATTGTAAAGCTGAAGAGTTTGCTAGATTTAACGCGCGAAACTACTGGTCCGATTTGAAATATTCTTTCAGTGTTTTAGATATAGAGATCGAGGAAGGCTTATAGGCTATTATTATATATCACCACGCTAGGCACGCTAGACCAAACAGGAGTGGAGCACCAATGAAGAATGTTTCAAAATCGTTTTTTTTTTCTTTTGAGAGATTTCGCTGCGTTAGCTCAAAGTAACTATTCCACGCGGCCGAAGTCGCGGGCAGAAACTAGTTATTTATGTATGAATATTTGGTCTATCGAACACTAAAAAACATGTATTCTACATCTTATTCCACGATATATTCCGAGTTTTATGCCAAATCTCTTTAGAACGTGTCCAGCTGTTTCGAGTATAATTGAAGGACGGCACTAGTTTCACATTCTAGTGTCTTAATTTTGTTTTTTGTATCTTCTCGTGTACAAAATTTCATAAGATTTGGTCGAATCGTGCTTAAGTGAAATGCAGACAGGCAATCAAATGAGTTGTTTTTTTTAATGGTTCTTTTTTTTTCGTACTGACTACGCTATTGACCAAGCAAGGTCTTAACAGCTTCACCGGACTACTAGATTCCTATTCTTACTCGTTAATAAGACATATTCATGACAAAGTTTTGGAAAATTATAATATACAGGTACTATAGATTTGTTAGGTATTATCTGCTACACTGTCAATGCTCTGGGCGTGAATTTGATTCCATTTGTAAGTCATATTCATTTATTTACTAGTTGTTAACTGTGACTTCGTCTGCGTGGTATTTAGCAAAAGGAAATAAAAAGGTTTAAAGGGGCGCGCTCAGCTCTGGACACAGTGATCATAGTGTATTATATTTGAGCAGAAGCCTATTAGTTTCTGAAAATAAAGTAGCCTTAAGTTACTCCGTATTACATCAGCTATCTGCTAGTAAAATCCCGTCAAAGTCGGTCCAAACGTCTGGGACTATAACTGGAACAAAGAGATAGACAGAAAGACAAATTTATTTGTTGTAACTATCGTATAGGTATTATACTTTCATAACCATTTCCTAAAAAGCTATTACTTTTATATTACAAAGTGACACTTCAATTTTACTTATGTATATACAAGATCTAGATGTGTATAGATAAAGAGTACAACCACAGATAACACATCATCATACATCTCTAATAAGAAAAAAATGTTAATATTCCAGTGTGCTAGCCATTGAGACACGAAGGCAAAATTATCAATTGTAACGACTATTAAAAACAATATAAATCATATGAAAATATAGAAAAAAAAAACAAATTTACGTAGGATTCAAATAAAATAAAAAAGGAAATTGAATTAAGTTTACTGCAATAGAAGTAAGATAACTAACTATAAGCAATCATTTAACTACAACAATATGGGCATTAAGTGGCTTATTTTAAATAAAACATATCCGATGTTATTACAAAGAAGTTAAATACGTATTGAACCCAGGCTTTAAAAAGGTCTCATATTAAATGCACCGCGGTCGCTGATTAGTCGTCATCTTGCTTTTTTGTCTGGCTTTGGTTACGTTAGGTTAGACTTGTGAAAAAGGATAACGCGAACTCGCCTCGGTCGAGCGCGGTGCATTTATTGGGAAACTTTTTTAAAGCCAGTACTTAATACGTATTTAACTTTTTTTGTAGTAACACGGGTCAAGATCTAGTCAGCTTTATACTAAATCTAATACTTTTTTTTTTCGAACTGGCTACGCTATTGTCCTGACGGGCTTTCACAGCTTCACCGGTGTACAAAACTAATTTAAATTTGTATCCCATCTTATAGCATAGATCCTACTGCAAAGGTCACATATTCAGGTCACATGTTTGTCTTAATACTGTCACTAATATTTTATTGCCCGGAACCAAACGAGAGATACTCCGTTGCGTAAAGTAATCCTTGTTAACTAAGCCCCTTTTGCTTGGAGCTTTAGGGCTACCAACGCATGGAATTGTATCCGTGGATTTATTTGATTTATTTTGTTTGGTCAGATTGTTTAACTTGTATAAGTAATTTAAATTGTTAGATAATAACGTCGTTTTATCTAAATACAAAAGAGTAATAGAATTTATGAAGTGAGAACATTCTTAACCCCGTTGTGATTTGAAGAAAACGAGACAAACATCTCTAGAATTTAATATGCGAGAGAATGAGATAGAACACAATATACGGTGTTACAAGTATGAACTGAATGCGCATGTGTGCGCGGTTATATTACGAAACTTTGCGAAAATTCGTCATAATCAGCGTTGTGTATCGTTTTATAATTTTATGAAGGTTTTGCTTTTACCGCATGTGATTATGACATTTTTGACAAAGTGACAACCCTACTTAACGCCCGACGTAAGCGGAATTATATATAAACTTTCACCACAACGACATGAATATTTGATGAGACCCGCTTGGTTTATGTTTATCATTTAGGATACAGTTGGCTCTGAGGCGCGTAAATTACCAACACTCAGATAAGCTGATAATATCAATTGCTAATATATACTCATCCATTAGATTTTCTGCGACGGGACCATGAATAAGTTTAATAATAATAATATTATATCTTCCTGAGGAATACATAATGGGGAATTAAGGATTCCAGTATAATGAGGTCTGTCTTTTTACTGAACTTCTATATGTTGGCGTTTCTCAGTCATGTGGCCAAAGACTGGCTCTCAAATACCACTGCCGGAATACACCTATATGTGCTTGGCGATACATTTTAAACTTCAGGCAGGTAGACGGGTTTTTGAAAATGAACGCATATATAGTTCAGGCTCTAGGAAACATTATCCCCCGGGGTTGTCTAAAACCATAAGGGTTAAAGTTCCATACAAACGATTTTTTTTTGTTTTTCGAGCTGACTACGCTATTGACCTAGCAAGGTCTTAACAGCTTCACCGGACTACCATACAAACGAATGCTCCTTGCGATGCACTGGTACCAACACTCTGTTGACAGCATACTTTTTTTTTTAAAGTACCGAATTGGTTACAAAATTTTAAAAACTTTTATTATGTATTGTAAAATTATAATTAAAAAAAAAACTACATATTTGATAACATGATCTGCCATTTCGATTATTATGTAGGTTTATATATCTAAATAAAAAAAAACTGATTATTAGAGTGTCTGTCGTTGCTCTATAAAAAAAAACGTATCGCACAGTATTTTGTTTTATATTGCCAAGAGTCATTGATCCTACTTAACGTGTGTTTATTACAGCGTTTGTTTTATTTCGGAATATAAGACATAAATGATTCAAAAAACGGAAAAGGCCTGTTTAAAAAAGTAACCTTACGTAAACTTTTGATGCGGTAATCGGAGACGCTATAGCAGACATTGTGCGTATGCGAAAACAAGCCACCGAACGAGGAGGTCATTGACACACTGATGTGGCAATACTGTTATATGAAGCCGAGCGAATTGAAACCGCGACATAAACATTTAGACCGTTTGTAATTGTCACTTTAAAATATGCAACATGTAGAAGTAGGCACACATAACGTACTCGTATCACGTCCCTCTCTACCACTTTAGCAGGATTAAATCTATATACAGTGTAGTAGTCCATTTAACGCCACTCGATTTACCGACAAACTCCCTAAAGGTAGGCGTCCACATTTTCGCATCGTAAGTATCGGACGCATCGCATCAAACGGATAATTTAAAAAAAAAGTTTATTAATTAATCAAATATATGAGGAGTTGCACAAACTCAATACAAAATATCAATTTTACGCGAACACAGGCCGCTAATCTTAGGCAAGCCGTGCAAGTGCAATACGATCGATCTCGGTTACTAGCTTGTCGCTGAAGCGAAATCATAAGTTTTTGTCCTGCCAAAAATACTGTTCAAACGCGCCTAAAGAAATTTTCACTTCAATAAAATTTAGTGTAAATAAAATTAAAAATCAAATAAGGATCGTATTTGAACAATAAATATGACACACACAACTCGTAAAGCAATCGATGAGTAATGTCACAATCAGTGAGTATAATTACACGAGGTGATTAAAATAAAATTAGTTGGTAATTAGACATACTTTGTGGAGTTAAATAGGTCCGTGTAATCCGCTTCAAGTTCTTCTGCAGCGTTCGCAAGCGGTCACGTACGATTTCCTCTTCCTCCCTCGAGAGCGCAGACTGACCGGAAAGCGTGAGGCGCATAGCTAAACGATACTACGAGTATATGTTTAAACGATATAGTCCCCTGTGGGTTTCTCTAAATTATAGAGGATTATGGGGCCTACCGGACGTTTTTCCTCCTGGTAATAAAAAAATAAGTGTGTGTACCTTATATACACGCGTTAGAATATATACTTTGGCGTAACAAGATAAAAATGTTTTCAAAAATTTTATCTTTCGCCTTATATTTTATGTCTGTAGAAAAAACGAGACTAACATTAGAAAAAATAGACTATAGCTAACTTCAGGGTGTCGGTTTTTCGTGACGGTGTGCGCGCGCATCGTAAAAATTTACTCTCATCATTTTTCCGTAACGCACCAAAAGAAGTATAATTTTCAAATAAATCTTGACAAATTATATACCTAAACCTTCCTCATGAATCACTTTATCTACTTGTGAAAACCGCATGAAATCCGTTTAGTCGTTTTTGAGTTTATCGCGAACAGACAGACAGACGTGGCAGATGTTTTCGTTTTATAATATGTAGTGACTACGAACGAAGGAAATACCAAATATTGAAATCAGATAGAATAATAATAACAACTGTGTGTCGGTGTCTCAATATTTTTGAAGATCTTTATATCACACTCACTCGCTCGAATTTTTTTGTATGAAGATGTTTTTAAACCCGAATTTTTCACTTTTTCAAATTACGCATACATTTTTATTTCATTAAAACCGTGTCCTGATAACTTCATGAACAAAAAATAAAGAATTAACATAATAGATGCAAACATTTTGAAGTGATACAATAACATACATTCGGCAGTTGGTTTTTATTTATTTATGTGTAGATGTTCAAGGTTTTTCTAGCAATTACTGAGTATTCCAAATTTGTTTTAAAATGACAAACTTTCGTTAAAAAGCGTTTGGCCGATAACTATAAATTTTATTGGTGAAGAATTTTTATTAAAACATATGATTTCGCTTTCGACCCGTTGTAAACCATTCTCAGGTGATATTCATTACAGCGAGCGTTCATTACCGAAATGGGTTTATTTTTCTCGTTAATTAAAATGTGGGCCGAGACTTTTGTGCCCATTGTCTGTGGAGAAGTAATTCTCCAAAGTGGAGCAATACTCGTCGAAGTTTATCACAGTCGAACGAATCATATGAGAAAGCGTACGGAACAAACAACGAATAATTCATTAATTTTTTTATATACCTATCTTCTATTCATCATATAATAAGAATATAAATTTAACGAATGTATTTTAATATTTGTGAAAAAAATTATTGCCGGTTTCTTGAAATAAGTAATAAAATACATTTCAATCATTTTTAGAAGTCCGGTGAAGCTGTTAAGACCTTGCTTGGTCAATAGCGTAGTCAGTTCGAAGGACCATTTTTAGAAATGTTTCTCTGTCTGTTTGTTTGAACACGCGTCATTGTTTAAGCACTGCGTTCACGATAAAATGTCACTGTTTTTTTTTACATTATGTTCCACGCGGACGAAGTCGCGGTTACAACTAGTATATAAGTAAAATGATAATGTCTATCGTTGTGCGAGCCGCGCAGTGATGGATAAATTTCGATATTTTTTTTTAAAGTTTTACTTTATAGACACTTGGTTCCTATATAAAAAGAAAAAATATCACGATATCTATATTTAAAATAAAGTATTAAGAAATTACAATATTTATAAGCACTATAAAAATACTAAAGAAATCTTGTAAGCAAAGTATAATTTTGTATTCAATTTTTTTCAGTTTCTTTTACGTACATAAAATATGTTATTTGGATAATAAATAATGCAGACGAAGTCGTTGGTATCAGCTATAGGCGACGCATTATGAACTGATGCTTCGGGTCATAAATCGTATTTATCGGTCTGTCTCGCTCGCACTTACAGGTTTTATGGAGAGATGTACTGATGTGCCTAAGAATTTTACAGGTGCATATCGATAACGGGCTAGGTACGATCGATATGCTAAATTATGTTAAGGATTAATAGGAATAATTTTTCGCTATCTGAAAATAAAAGTTTTTAATTTGTAAGATAAAATGTTTGTTTCGGCGTAATCATAGAGAAACTGTATAGATCGTAATGTGGCTCTGAAAAGGGCCGTCTTTATCTTTTCTAGTGATATTTCTTAGTTCATAATTCATATATATATATCATAATTCATCATATTTCATTCAACTCATCAATCAATCATAATTCTCGATAATATCGATAACGGGTTGCATTGCGTGCACATTCCTATTGTCAGTGACATTGATTGCCCGACGACTCAGTTTAAAATGCGTCAACTATAGTCATTAATAATTTTACAAGTCATAGTTCTCACGTAGTTTTAAAAAAAAGGCGAGGTAGTAGTAGTCTGGTGAAGCTGTTAAGATTTTACTAGGTCAATAGCGTAGTCAGTTCGAAAAAAAAAAGTGCGTGCGTACAAAGTACACATGTCAGAAGTGAAACTTCTTTGGCGAACTAATTTATAAGTCTTGTTTATATTTATACAAATCTAAAACTTTAGATTTCCGAGACTTGAAAAATAAATGAAAAATCTGCGTTTACTGCAAATGACGTCACTTCCGTTGCATACCTGCGTGACGTTACATCTGTAAAAAATTTACCCTCATGCGCCTAAAGAAGTTTTACTTCAAAAAAGCGATGTAGTCATAAAAATTGCCGACAGGAGTGAAAACTGAAAACAATAGCGTAACTGTGTTAGTGTTTGAATTTAAAACAATTATAGTTTGAAATATATGAATTTTATATTATGTTAATTGAACTTATTCACATTAAACTTTATTTGCACATCCATTGGCACTCTTTAAAATCCACTTACAGTCTCGTGACACCGCCTCGAAAACGAAGGTCTGCAAATAAAACCGGAACAATGTTTTTTTAATTAAAGCGAACCTAGCGACATGTAAATGTTGACACATCATGCGTGTCGCAAATATTTGATCTCAACCACATGTATTGACTTTACGTTATCTCACGAGGAAGTAGACAATGGCAACGTACGATCTTGGAGTCGGTTTGACCTCGAACTATTTGCATCTTGCACCAATTCTCTTCCTCGGTGAGTAGCACATTCGTGCCGAGTGAATTAATTGTTTTTTTTTTCTCTATTATGTACTGATTGCGATAGAAGAGTAGAACAGTTCTATTGTGTGGTTCAATATGTTAGTTAATATATTATATTGTCTTGGCATTAAGTCATATAAAATGCACGTCAAAATTAATTTTTAAAAGATTGAGTACACATGAGCTACTTTAGATATTTGGTATAGATTAAACGTCGCCAAGTCGACAAAGAGAAGAGAGATTTCTTTTGTTTTTTTTTAATGGCTACGCTATGTTTCAGACTTAGTAAAACCAGTAACAGTTTTTTTTAGGTAATAGTGTTAAGTTTTACAACAAAGTTCCGAAGGATATTTTCGATTTGCCGGATTGTGAGTATAAGCGCCATGTCAAGCGGGTTTTGGTGTCAAAAGGCTATTATACGTATATATACGTTCTCAATGGTTCAGAAAATGGCATAGGCTACCACTTTCACCCATTAAAATGTTACTGTTCCCGAAGGCTTGTACAGATTCACAATAATAGAAACGGAACCGCGACCAAAATCTGTGGTAAATTACTAAAACAATATACAATAAGTCTTATAGTCTACACGAGAAAAGCCACTAGTAAAAGCATGTTAAATATAAATGTAGTAATACATAACAATAGCTATCAAAGACTAATTGCTTCTATTTTTAGTTAGCGTCGAAAATACCGCACTTTGAATGGAAAACTCATTAACGTCAACGCTCAGTTATCATAGTCGTTTCTAATCTAAGTAATGGGGGGAGAGGAGGTAGGTAGGAGGGGGGGAGGTTACTCGGAATCTCGGGTTAAGAAGGGTCGCTCACGACCTTGTCGAATTTCAAGGTTTTTTTTCTATTTATCGGACATGTTTTCCAACGAACCGGGATACACATTACCTTGGAAAATGTGGATATCTTACGGATAGGAAATATCAGCTATGTCTGCCGAAGCTTAGTTAACATTTTAACGGAGATTTGAATGTCAAGGGAGCTATAAAGCATGTTTTGTATGGATTATGCCCCCAAAAATTATTGTTTTAAAGCCTCTTCTACTGTAAATACAAATTTGGTTAGTTTTCTGCTCTTTATAGAAGAAATGAAAGAGAGACGACGTAACGTTTCGAATGTTTTAAGTACATAAAAGTGTATAACTAAGAGATTCCTTAATTTTATATTAGTACTTATATTAAATCGCTAGCTAAATTCGAAATATACTAGCTTTAAGTTTTCCCTTTAATTTTAATATTAAATTTTTTTATTGGATTTATGGCATGATCTGTACTATATATAATAAGAATGCAAATCTAACGTGTCTGTCTGTACATTTTATATTTTTATAAAAACATTTGTTGAGGGGTGTCTTGGAATAAGTAATAAAATACATTTCAATAATTCTTAGTAATGTCTGTCTGTCTGTTTATTTGAACACAGCTAATGTACTGCGTTCACGAGTAACATTTAGTTTTTGTTTCATTAAAATCGGTCCGCTCTATCAAAAGTTACTGTAATTTTAATAACGACGCGACTCAAGTACGAGAGGAAAGTAAATAAGTAAATGGACTTAATATATTCAGATGATTTTATTAATCTCTGTTTTTTACATAGGTTTCTACGCGAATGAAGTCGCGTTCACAACTAGTAAAACTTATAATTATAAATTTTCAGCGTCATGCCCGTTTTAGATTCTTTATAATAATCTCTTTTTCAAACTGGTGCCAGAAAGTTAAAGTAACTGTATAGATTACATTAAAAAAATCACTTACGTTCACTTATGGAGGACATTTCGTATTACGTCCCCGGTGGGAGGTTAAATTAACGTGGATAAGAAGGGCGGGAGGGGATTATAAACGAATAACGTCGGGGCACGAAAGGTCTCGTCGTGCGTCGAAGGAGAAAAGCTGCGATGAAATTTTTATTCATTACATATGTTATTTCAGTACCTCGTACCGTTCTACATTTGCCCTGGGGATTCATAAAATATGGGTAATATATGAAAATATTGCTTGTAAGCTGCACGCGTTTAATATTTCGTTGTAAGACGAGTTGTGTAAACTTTTTCTAGTCTAAATGTATTATTTCTTCTGATAGCGCGTATCCTAAAAATAAGGGTGTAGATTATATAATGCAAAATTACGATTTAAAAAATCCAAGCGACAGCAGATAAGTATATTATCCACATAAAACGTGTAGCTCTCATGAGATAACAAAATCATTTTAAATAAGCTAGTTTGATTGTACTATACATGCTGAAAGTTTAGACAGTATCAATATTTATGGAGGATAGTATGCACTCGATTCTCGTCGTAAATCAATTAAAAAAAATAGGCGCGTAATATTTTACCTAATTATCTAGAAAAATACAAATATTATAAGCAATTGTTTACGCTTCCACGTTAAAGCATAGTGTCAATGACCGTCTGGTCGGGTCGAAACTGAATTTCACTCGTAAGTGAACGAGGGAACGGTATGATATTATCGAAAGTTATTAACTCCGGGTCGCCCCTTACAGCTTCGGGCACCGGTCATTGCACCTAAATTTATTACGATTGTGTTTATACTTTTGAAAGTCTTAGAAAAAACTTTTAAGTCAGGTTCTCTTTGTTATTTATTAATATTTGGTTTGATATTATTATTTTATATGTTAAATGTCACCATGAAGTATTATATCATAGAATACTGCGAGTGTCTAACCTTTCACCTGGTATATATTCATTAAGCCATTGCTGCACCCTAAGTACTAGATATCTTCACCAAGCGACGTAAAAGAAAATTATCGTTAATTTACATATTGATTTATTTCACTAATCCCTTATTACAGGATTTACAAATATTTCTTCTATACTACTTAATCTTGTATGTTATTAGAATTAATTCCAAAGAATAAAGAGGGCGCTCCTTACTTGTTTGATCGTTGTACTTCTACCACAAATAAATACTGGATGCGCTCTTGTCAACTGGTAATTACTGTCAACCATGCTCGCAGAATAATCGCGTGGCCAATACTATTTTAGATCGAAATACAGATAGCTATATAAGAGTAGCGTTACCATTATCGAATTTTGCACAAATGATACTCGAGTAACTAATATAGAGCTTATTATCTATGTAACTTAGTGTATTCGTTTTATCAAAAAATAGCAAATAAGTAAGCGGTCCACCAGATGTTAGGTTGTCATGAAAGGTTGAAGCTGTTTACAATCAACCTCAAACAAAATCGGAGTCCAAACCGAAGCCGATCGATATAAGACCAATTTGGACTAATATAATTGGCCTATCGAAAACCCTGGCTAAGATCGGATTTATTATGGAATGTTAAATAAGTGCCTTTCGTTTAGGTGGTTTTTTTAAATGTTAATTTTACTTTTCTGCTAAAGACTCCGGAGAAAACAAAAACCGATGGAACTTGAATTACATGGAACGATTACATATTGAAGGATGGGTACCAAACTTGTCTGCAATGGGTATGGCCCACCTGTCTTTCAAATGTATAATTGAAAGCCCATGACTTCTAACGATGTTATCCTAAATATTAGGTCTTTACCTATGAAATTGCCGTTTTGTATGAAAAAATTTAAACGAATTTTATTTATGTATATTTTATTTGTATTAATCAAAGTAATCACCCATGCAATCAATGCATCTTTGCCAACGCCACTGCGTTGAGTTTATTGATGCCCTTCTTAAAGAAATCAGCTGGACGGGAGGCAACAAATCCTTCAAAGGCATTTTGTACTGCCTCTCGGGTATATAATTTTTTTCCCGCCAAGGAGTTATCCAAATTCTGGAAAAAGTAGTAGTCTGTATGTTTTTAAAATAAAATTAATTTGAAATTAGAATTCTTAGCCAAACAAAAATTATTTTGAATTGAAATGGCCAGTTCTGCAGAACGGCAATTTCATAGGTAAAGACCTATTATATCACTAGCTTCTGCTTGCGACTTCGTTCGCGTGGAATAGTTAACGCTAACACCCATCGGAAGGTCTCAAAAGGAAAAAATACCCGATTTTGAAACAATCTTTATTGGTGCTCTGCTCCTGATCTTAGCGTGATGATATAGCTTTCCTCAATAAATGAGCTAACTACCACTGAAATAACAAATAAAAAAAAATTCAAATCGGATCAGTAGTTACTGAGATTAGCGAGTTCAAGTAAACAAACTCTTCAGCTTTATAATATTAGTATAGATATAGTTTAATATACCGACTCTACCACAAACTTTGATTAACAATATCTGAAGTACTTTTCGAGTGTTAATTAATTATCCGAGCTGGGATATCTGGAATACTAAGAGCACTAGAAAGTTCTCGAAGCAGTGGCTTTGAATAAGTTTTAAAGTGTGGAGAAACACTTGAATCCATTAATTGGGGATGACAGACGTGGTAGCCTTGTCAGAAGTCTTGAGTATTCTTACAATGAATACTTGCTTCTCTCTGTGCGTTCTTGTAAACTACGCAACGAATTTTGCTATGACTTTCACTGTCGTGCGGTGATTTTTTTCTCAAGGTTTGTCAGTGAACTCTCGTCTTAAATTAAGTTTCATACTTCTACTCTGAACGTAATTCGATATGGAGGCGTAGATTGTTTTATATAGCTTCGTCGCACAAAGAAAAAGCGTTATGCTCCTACATGTTACTCTTTTTCTCTGTGTAATTAAAAAGTTTCATTTAAAAAAAAGTATTCAGTTATTGAAAATTGAATACGTAATAGTAAATTATAACTTTTATGAAGAAATAAGTATTAATAAAATAACGTGTTAGCATATAAAGAGAGACGGAGAGAGAATCGCATGGAGAGATCAAAACGCTTTTTCCTTACGTGACGATTTCTACAGATAAACTCCAATCATAAGCCGCGTTAACGAACGTCGTTCCAAAGAAATGTTTGCGCAAGATACAATGTTTCTCTCATTTTAATGAACCGTCAATATCAAAGCGCGAGGAACTAATTAAGTAGTACACGTGTCCAATTTGTTTCAGCACTTATAAAGGTATATTATTATATTGCGCTTGTACGTTATTTTAGAATATACGGCCACATGATAAAATTATGCTAATCATTTAAACAGTGACCGTACAATTATTAGTATACGTTGTCAAATTAGTCGTAATTTTTAAGTGAAACTTCTTACTTCTGACAAGGTTTTGAAATTTTCATAGACCACCTTTTTGTGCGGTGAAAAGTGGTGTAGGCAAAAATAATCGAGTAGGGTATGGAAAACTCGTCCGATCACCGAAGTTAAGCAACGTCGGGCGCGGTCAGTACTCGGATGGGTGACCATCTGGAAGAACTTTTTGTTGTATTTTTTTAAATTATTAATTTAAATGTTTCGCTGTAATACGAAAGTTTCACTTCTATAGTGTGTCTTTACGCGCCCTCTGTTTTTTTAATCATATTTTGATATAACTGTTAACAGGTTAGATTTTTTTTTTCAATTCAATATAAAAACTTTTATCTATTTCGCTAATTGAACTGTTCAGCCATCGTAAAATGTCCGCTACGTAAATTTATAGCTACTTCATCTAGATTGAAGATTGACTTGCCATATATTCGCGAGTAATAAAACAAGAAATGACCTTTAGGCTTTATTAGCACTAGACGTAAGCTCTGTTTATATGTTCGAAACGATTATGGTTCAGCTGCCTTGTTCGATGGACGTAGGTTTGATAACTTGCGAGTGAACCGAAGCTGTCAAAAAAAAATCACGCTATCAACAAAACAAATTTTAGGAAAACCTTTAAAATTATATAGATGTATCACTACATATTATAAAACAAAGTTCTCTGTTAGGTCTGACTGTCTGTCTGTTCGCGATAAACCCAAAAACTACTATACGGATTTTCATGCGGTTTTCACCAGTAAAGTGATTCATGCGGAAGGCTTTTAGGTATATAATTTGTCGAGATTTTTTTTATTCTTAGGACAGGACAACGTACGCCGGCCCTGCTAGTCTCTACTATTATTATTAATTGGTTAATTATTAATATTATAAAGAAGGTTTATGAGTTTGTGAGGTTGTAGGATTAAATATCTGGATCTACTAAACCGATTTTGGAAATTATTTGACCAATAAGAAAGCTACGTTATTTGTGAGTGTCATATTAACCAGAAAAGTTAAAAGACTTTTTTGTGTTAGTCGGATTTGCAAAGTAAGTCGGAGAAAAAGTTGTAGAGCTTGATAATGTCTTCAAAAAATGTCAACGACAGCATATGTCTAACTTTTATATTTCAGTTACAAAATCTAGTTTTTTATATTAAAAAATAATTTAAATAGTTAAATGATTGATATCGATCATATTATCAACAACAATTATGAATTCTTCTCAATATGTAATGATATAATAACTGAGCAACAGAAACGTGTGGCCGGGTCAGCTAGTTTATCTATACATATAATAAAAATGAAGTGTCTGTATATAATATCAAAATAAAAAATTTTCACTAATTGGATATGAAAGTATACACGCTTCTGATAACAAAAATGCAATTTTTTTTAATTTTTGTCGGTCTGTCTGTTTGATCCGGGTAATCTTCGAAACGGCTGAACCGATTTTGACGGGAATTTCACTGGCAGATAGAAAAAATTACAGCGCGTTACGTAGGCTACTTTAAATTAGACTATCTGTTAACCGCCGCTTCGTCTGCCATGCTATCTTCAAAACGGTTGGACCGATTTCCACGGCACTTTCACTGACAGATAGCTGACCTTATAAAAAGTAATTTTAATTTAGACTAGATGTTAACCGTGGCTTCACTTGAGTGCTATCTACGAAACGGTTCGACAGTTTTTACGGGACATTATAAAAAGTAATTGAAACAATTTTAGTTTATACTAGCTGTTAACCGTGGCTTCGCCCGCAGTTCTATCTTCAAAACGATTCGATCGATCGTCAGATAACTTTCACTGGCAGATAGCTGATCTTATAAAAAGTTATTTAAGCAATTTTAATGTATACTAGCTGTTAACCGTGGATTCGCCCGCTGTGCTATCACCAAAACGGTTACATCGATTTTCACGGGACTTTCACTGGTAGATAGCGAACCTAATAAAAAGTAATTGTGGTTATTCTATTTTAGATTTTCTTTATTTTTAATGAGAGAAATAATTATCGGCTTATTGTTACAATTCGACATTATAATTATTAATAACATTAATGATATAGATGTCTTCTTAATAAGATCTTATATTATAAACGTATTACGTAATGAGTTCCATAATACAATTTGTTCCGGAACAGACAAGCGTATTTTTTGTATAGTCACTAAATCTTAATTATAATAATGGCAATGTATATGAAATGTAATGTAAATCTTTATAATAATATTTTTAGTTATTGTTTCAATAGTTCCTTATACAGTGTAAGTGAGCACTGAGGTAGTTATATGGTTGGTTATGGTTCTATATGTGTTGCTGATGACAAACCTCATTTGGCATGCTCTTTGTATTTATATATCTAATGTACACGTTACATGTTACTTTTAGTGGCGTGCGCGTCGTACTTACAATTGTCTTTAAAGAGCGTTTCTGTAATTGTACATAGCCTCACAATTCTATAACTCTTTAATACGATTTTTTAAAACGCGGAGCTGCGGGTATAGCTAGTTTTAAATATATTTAAGAATTTAGTTCCTCTTGGGTCCTTTGTTAATTCATTAAATAGATTAGCTCCCTCAAGTTTTAAATGTTGTATAGAATATCGTGTTGTTCTTGGTTTAGTTAGGATCCCTTTGTTTATATTTCTTAAATATTGTTTTGAAGAATTTTTACTATAATATCGAATTTGATTGTAATACAACATGCAAGACTTTAGCAAAACTGTTAAAGGTACAATTTTTAAAATAACACCTGACGTCCTGCCTCGAGACGTCGAGTCACGCGACATCAACATCTGTAGTCTTTTTTTTACATTTATAGCAGGTGCGTCCACAACTATAAACAATATTCGATGGCAATCGACATTAGTAAAGACCGTTTTATGACGAAAGGGTGGGTATAAAGATCGATAGGATAAGCGTTAACTTTTATCTATATTTAAATAAAAATTGTGAGCCGTCGCGGGACGCCTGGCAGATGTGATACATGGAAACTATTTTATACAGGCAATATGCATAAAAGGATAGTTTACGACAGGAAATGAACATGGCATATAGGATAATAAAATATTTACATTAAAAAAATGACTGTTCATTCAATAAACATTTATATTAATTAAAAAAAATTTAATAAGTACCTTATAACGTGGAGACGTATGCAGTTCTATTCCGTTACCCGTTCCACAACGCGAACGTGCGCAAGAAGTTTCTACGATTTTTTTTTATATTATAGGGAGCAATCGAACAGGCGGTTCACCTGATGTTAAGTGATCACCGCCATCTATAGATACTAGCAACACCAGGGGAGTCGCCAGTGCCTTGCCAGCCTATGTTTGTGGAGAGCGGGGTTGGGGAAGTGGGGGGGAAGCGGTCCTCCGGCGCTCTCACTGACCAAACGAAACGTAACAATGCAGGCACTGTTACGTTCACGTGGGTGTTGCTGCGGGTCGGGTGGTACTATCCCGGGCGAGCCGACGCACCCATTCATGCCGAAACCGAATATGTTCAGTGTGGTTCTACCACCTACCAAAATTCAAAGTATATTCTTTACCACATATATCCCAGTATGTCACTGGTTTAATTATATTTGTTTTGGCGATTTGTAGTTTTTGGACTGACTGTTGTAATTTCACACGTGGTCCTGATTATTGCAAAGCATAGAACCAATCTTAGTCTGAAATATGGCAACCAGATGATTGTTGTACGAATTGTGTACACATATCATCAATATTATTTAAACTGTATCTGGTGCTCGAGTCTTCGTTTGTTTCGTGGGAACTAATTGGATTAATAATCGGTTGTATTTTATGATACATAAAACTGTGCCCGCATAAAAAAACGGTGACTAATAAAATCATCTGAATGTATAAGTCCATTTACTTACCTACTTTTCTGTGGTACTTAAGTCGCGTCGTCATTAAAATTACAATAACTTTTGATACGAGTTAACCGATTTTAATGAAACAAAGACAAAATGTTTACTCGAGGATATGCATTATGATTTTCTTGGTGCAACAATATTTTTTTCACAATAATCTAAAAAGTATATACACGTTAGATTCACATCCTTATTATACGTATGGAACATATAAATCGTAATATGGATTCCAGATTGGACCGCAATATTCTAAATTATGTTTAATGGTCGAATGGCAATATTGTTCAATTATACACTTTAATCAATTTATTACGCAATTTTGCGCAATTATATGTTATTTTTTTCCTTATATGGAAGAAAAACCCACACAACGAACAAACGTAGTACGATAAGTATCGGTTTAGATGACACACTTCATATGTATAGGCATTTGAATGATTCTGTATAAAAAAATGTTGCCAAATTGTTATGATTCATTGTTTTTATCAGATTGGTTTGTTATTCGTCAAATTTTGTTGCCTAACATAATATTAAACTGTTGATTCATCAGTAATTTCGTGTTTTATAATTATTTTATTGATACAGTGTACATATAAATGAATGTATTTTAACGTAGTTCTTTTGGCTTTGTCTAAGAATTGCCATAAATTAGCAAGAAAATAAAAGAATATGAAATAAACATTATATGTAATAACTAGCGGGCCCGGCAGACGTCGTCCCGCTCTGGTTATACAAAAATCGTTGACAAATTATACACCAAAACCTTCCCCATGAATCACTTTATCTACTGGTAAAAACCACATAAAAATCCGTTCAGTAGTTTTTGAGTTTATCGCGAACAGACAGACGCGGTAGGGACTTTGTTTTATACTATGTAATGATTGCATATACGAGTGGCATTATTACGGTTTCATCAGGCCTAGCTCAAGCCTAGGTCTGATCACCAGAGTGGAACCCTCGAGCACGCTGTTATCGTGATACAGTGACACTGAAGACTTTCAATCACTAGTTGAACAACACAACACAGATCACCCCCACATACACACAGGTACACATATGGTGTAAGGCTTTTTACTTTTTCCCTATTTTCGAACTGGTTTAGTTTAGATTAGCCTAGTTGTCAGAGATTAAATCCACGTTTGTATTCATGAGGTTCACATGCGTGTCGCAGGAATTGTTATATGTACGAATAGCTAGCTTAGACAGATTCGCGAAGTTGCATCCTAGGCAACAATCCAAGCACCCTAGAGCTTGTTGCCAAGCTGCGAAGTGTGCCTTAAGCACTCACCTTAGTCCTGAAAACCTGTAAAGGCTCGACAAGCCAATACCGGATTCAGTTCGAAAAAAAAAGTTTCATGACAGTGTTTTCAATGACCTGAAACTGGGACTCTGTAGGATTCAAATTTCAAACGCACGTTGATCGTTTCAAAGAACAAGGGAGCCATCGCAAATGAAATACTTGAAATTGTACTCACGTGTAAAGATAAATGTCATCCCGAATTGAAGGTAATAAATATATATCGCGCGTAATACAGGTTTTACGTTAGGGAAGAAAGGCCCAGGCCGTTATTTATACAGAGATCGGGTCAAGGCTAAATGAAGGGTCACGTATACGCCTCGTGAAGGCCTCGTTTGAAGACGGAATTTCTATTGTCGCTGTGGATTTAATTCGACTCCCGGAAAGTGATCAGACCTTTTTATAACGATCTGTTTGGTATATTGTTGATGAAATTTTGTCATCGATTTTAATAAAGCCAATGTTTATTTTTTTTTACTAGTCAATGCTCGCTGTGTGGTCCAAATTCAACCATAGTTTTAATATTAAAGACGAAAAATAGATGCGTCACAAGCGAACGCTTAGGCCGATTGCGCCTGTCTTTCGCTTGTCCCGCGCTTTCGCTTGCAGCGAGCGCTCAGCCAGAATGCAACAATGAGTCATGCTTTTCGTGCGTGCAGCCGGCGTTCATCGATTTATAAGACGTCGTCGTGTCGAAATTCATTATTTCCAAATAAATCTTTCTTGATAACATTAACATTTCTCAATCGCTACTAAATAGAAAAAATAAAGAAAATCAGTTGACAAACAAAGGAGGCAGATGTACTTAACCCTTCGATTGTCCATAACAATAAATAAGGATATACGTTCCATACAAATGAATGTAGACCTTGTAACGTACTGGTCATCAGACTGCTGGCAGCATAAGTTGAAAAAAATATCGAATTAATGAAAAAAAACTTGAACAATAACAAATTATGTACTGTAAAATTATAATTTTAAAAAAATGGCTAGATATTTAGATCAGATGAGATTTAGATAAATCATGATCCAGGATCTTGAGATCTGGGTCTTAAGAACTCAGCCAAGGGCTTAAAAGTTTCATCTTTAACTATCAGTATACGGATTGTTTGACATTTATATATATTCTAAATTAGGTTTTATGTTCGCTATAAAATCTCATTGTAATTTGGCAACAATACAATCCATTATTTATGTCTTGCCTAACTTCCATTTGTAAAGAGTGATTTCTTAACGTTCTTGCACAATATCAGCCGATATGGCTTTGGTTAAGTCTAAACCGAGTCAAACTGACTTTGTTTCGTTCACTTCACTTTGTTTATGAAGATCGAGTTGTCATCTTCATCGGCCTGTAAAAGACCCACTGCAGGATCATAGGCGGCTTCCACAATCATCACGCCAGCCTACGATGTATTTAAAATTAAATTTACTAAAATTTTAATCACGTAGTAAATATAATTTAAAGAAGAACGAGATCCTATACGGTTTTCAGAATAATGAAAAAATTATCCCCTCAATCAATCCCCCCGTACACACGTTGCGTTTCTTCCGGTTTTATCTCGAGCCTAGGTCGTCCCCGGATGGAGCCCCCAACATGTTACTATCGCGATACAGTGACTCACCCACATCACTTGTACACACATGAGATCAACTCACACACGTTCACATATATACACATGGTGGAAGGGTTTTGTTTTTTTTCCCCTTATCGACCTGAATCGAGTAGTTTAGTTCGTTTCATTTCCGATATACACGTATGCGTTTGTGAATCATGCAATCTCGATTAGCTTTGAATAGTTTAGCTAGGTCAGATCGGGAGTTCGGTAACAGCCCAAGCCGAGGTGTGCCGTGCACCTTTGACCATGTTACCAAAATAAAATCGGCTGATTGCCTTAAGCGCTCGCCTTAGTATTCCGGTGAAGCTGTAAAGACCCTAACAGGCCAATAACATAGACAGTACGAGAAAAAAAAATTATGGAACGCTTTAACGGTAACTTTTGTGTTTAGTAATTTCTAGAAGCGTCGGTTAATTTAGGTTAATAAAGCTTGTAAATAAAAATCATTTTCTGAAGATATTTCTTTCATACCAGCTGTGACTGCGATTTCGTCCTCGTGGAACCTTTTATAAAAAGACTGATTAACAAAGTCATGTAAATGTTTTAAGTCGATTTACTTATCTACTTTTCTCTCGTACTTAATTGGCGTTTTCATTAATATTACAATAACTTTTGATAGAGTGAACCGATTTTAATGAAACCAAGACTAAAAGTTACTCGAAGATATACTTTATGATTTTCAATTCGAGTATCTTATTACTTATATCCTCAACATTTTTTTTTACCAAAAATCTAAAATGTACAAACACGTTAGATTTACATTATTATTATATACTCGTATATGTATAGAAGATAATGACCTCATTATATTTACTCATGTCTTCAATTAGGTATATTATGGTAGCAAATACTGGCAAGTATTTTTTTGACAACTGCATTTTGTACTCGAATCTTTTTTCCTTGACATGTTCAATTGATCACCACATTTATCGACAAAAAGAAAACTGGATTCTTCGAACTGCGGAACCGCCCTCTATTTTGTTAGAACACTGAAGTCAGTCAGAAGACACTTTGCTATACTTACTTTATAATGACAGTGGTAATCTTCAATGATGATTGATTACTTAGCAAAAAGCTCAGTAATCGAATACTTCTTAAGCTGACATCGTTATTTCTCGCTATGGTTGTCACTTGTAAACGCGGCCTCCCTCGTGCGCGGTGACGTCAAAGGATGTTTGATGAAGCCCGACGAACCACAAGCTATTTATATGCTATGAATTTTACCTTGACTTCGTAATATCATAATTTGACACACTTTTTCGATATTTTTATATTGGCCAGAATTACAGCGATGTGTAGAGTATAATATAAAAAAAGAATAGTCGACTATGAAATTTGTGTTTTCTTAAGATTAGTTTTGAACTATCCGTTCGATACAAACCAGTAAATAACATCAGAATGAATTTTTGTTAGAACTAAGTGTTGGCCGCGACTTGGGCTAAGTGAAAATTGTTTTATTATTTCATGAAAATTACATGTGTTATCTACATTGATTGTTAGCTATTTCTTAATACTAGTGGGCGCCCAGTGGTCGACATTCGACCATAGTTCATTGATTTTTTAAAGGGATAAATATTATAATAATAGTTGTATGTTATAATATCATTGTTTAATGTAGAATGAAAAAGGTTATTTGGAATGTAAGAGTAAAATAATACATACAGTCGATCATAGCAACCTCCTTCACAACCTTTTTTGAAGTCCTTTATTGACAGATGTCAAAATGTCTTTTTTATTTACATGTGTGTATATGTTGTGTAAAATTGAAGCATTAGTGTGAGTAATGCATATTTTAATTAATTTAATGTACTTCTGATGCATTTTATATAAAATAAATAGCTTTCTGCACTTCTCCTCCACATAAACTTTAACTATGCCAAATTTCACGTTCATCCGTTCGCGCAATTCCGTTAAAAAAGAATACAAAGTTTAGGCTACACGTATTAATACATAGATATTTATTTCATTGTCATTATTGTACTAATTCAAGACACCTGCAACAATTTATTTTAAGAAAAATCTAAAAAGCACAGACAAATTAGATCTACATTCTTTTTATACGTATATAAGATATAGTAGATTACAGAAAGAGTAATAATTTGATCTAGATATTTAGTTTATATGTATATGCGAGCGTGAGGCGCCAGAACAGCGCGTGTGTCGCATTGCGGTTTAGCGTGGAATCTCTGCCTTTACCTTGAAAATCTGTTATGGGTTTATAGCCCGGCCGGGGTAAACATACGTCCGATCAAATATATCTATAATAACTTTGCTCCCGAGACGCGTACATTATTTACACAGACGCCAGTGGAAGAGTATCACGATTTTTATATCGATTCTTGGTAACAATCGCGTAGAAAATATATAACGGCTTAGTGTATCGCGATATTAGAAAAATGTGTATTGGAAAGAGAAGCACAACGGAATTTGATATATGGCAACTTTAATTTAAAAAAATGAAATAACTCAAAATTCTCCACAACGTAAATTAACATTGCAAGAAGAATACGTACAATTAAACATCCACTTCGATAAGATCAAAACTATGAACATATATGACTTGTTGAGAGATAACGTAGAATTCCTATTATTGAAATAATTTTTAGAATCGGATCGGAATTGCCAGCTCTTCAGTTTTTCAGAATCCAGAATTCCAGTTCAGTTCGATTTTGACGGTACTTGCAGTGGTGGATAACTTATGTTATAAGGAAATAACTTAGGTTATTTAAATTTCAGAAAAGAAATAAGATTCGGCGCAAATAGAACGTATAAATATAATAAGAATATAAATCGAACGAGTCTGTACTTTTTAGATTTTTGTGAAAAAAATTGTTGCGGGTGTCAAAATCAAATCAAAAATTACTTTATTCGATTTAGGCCCTACGAAGGCACTTCCGAACGTCAAAACAACACAGTCATCGAGAGAAACCGGCAAGAAACTCCATAAGGTTTATCTTTTTAACATATGTTCTTCTGTCTTGGGGGACGTTCAAGTATTACGTAGTCGTCCCCCTAGTCAGCAAAAGTAAGTAATGCCCTCCCTTCCCCCCATGCTTATGTAAACATTTATATAAATATCTTCAAATCTGTTCTAATTCAGTAAACAAATATTGTTGATGTAATCACCATCCAGACCCCCCAACCTCTATATCATCAAAAATAAGCAAATCAAGGATCTCCCACCCCCATCGCCATTAGTGCTTACGTAATATTTGAATGACCCTTAGACTTAATACCTTCAGATGACTTTATTAGTCGCTGTTTTGTATATCAGGTTCCACGCGGTCGAAGCCGCGGGCACAGTCCCGTATAAGAATACAAATGCAGACTGCTAGTATAAAAATAAACGTATAAGGAGTAATTACTCATCTCGTATCCTGTGAACATTTTTCCTCGAGCGCTTTCGATATGGGTCTGTTCTTATTTTTACTATATAACTCCAAGAACCGCCTACGCTTCTGTCGTATCGTTTTTTACTCGTCCGACCGGAGTACACGAGTGTCATTGTCGGAGTACCGTCCTCGTGAAGTAGGAACGTTGGGGGAAAGGGGAATAAGGGGAGTGAGTCGGGTGTTTCTCGCAGATGGTTGACTGTATTTAAACGAGGAAAACTCGACAAAACAATGGGCACACACACACGTGACTTGGAAACAGGCCGCCCGTCCGTGTTTGAACGCGTGTCGGAGATTCAGAGGCAAATTGTGTAATATTCGGAAGTGTTTTCTTGAATGTAAACATGTTTTAGAATGTTATGTATATTTTAGCTGCCCAGCTCGGATTTGTACGTGTTTACTTAACGAACAAAATGAGACCAAAATCGTCCCTTCAAAATAGACCATAGAATGCAATAGAGGAACTGAAAGTCAATATTTTAATTTAATTCTGTCAATATTTTTGAAAATGTCCTTACTGTATTATGTCAAACTCGCTCGCTCAAGTGTGAGTGATTTTTTAAGACAACGTATAGACAAGAGGGCATTTAATTCTTTGGGACGCTTGGCTGATTGAATTGCGTAGGACTAATAGCCGCGTGTCATTTAAAGATGACATGAAAGCACGAGCTTTTTGTACAGTGGCGCCATCTCTGAACGAAAATCAAATATTACTAATAAAATTAAATATTGTCCCGAACGCAGACTGATCTTTAAAAAAAGGAATTAATTAAATAGGTGTATTTGTGCAGGCACATATATAATCATCACGCCAACCCACGATGTATTAGCGAATTCAAACTCCGAGAAATCCACAAAATTCTATATATTCCCACATACGGTGGTACTTCAAGAACATTTCTCAGGTTAAATTTTCCTCATGTTTTCCGTCCACGTCAGCCGATAGTGTTGCCAATTTTAATTGGTAAGTGTAGGCGAATTTCGAAAAATTCGTTATTAGACGGGGGTTTGAACCTGCGGACATTGGATTGATATATCACCGGTCAAACCACTCGACCACCGCGTTTAAAAGTTCTAAGTATTTAGTGCTAATCGTATCAGCAAAACTTTTAATAATATTCTACAAGGGATAGGGTTTAATATAGTAGTCTGATTTAATGTTCCTAAAACAATAATCAATATATTTCTCAAAAACGTACACAATTCAAAGTTCCTTGTTAATTTGATCAAGAATTTAAAACTTCTTAGTTGAATGCACAAAAAAACAAAGTACACACTATTTTAAATCTGCTTGTAATTAATAAAAACGGATGCAAGCTTCGGTTCAAGTACCTCGTAAGAAACAAAGTTCTGGATCGGTAACCAAGGTTACTTACGTACACGTGAATAAATACACATGCTATTCCGAGTGTCTATATAAGTCGTACGTTATTAGGGATCCCTACTTCAAGAAAACGTCAGAACCCTTGTGAAAAATTTTCATGCGTCAAAGAGTTTTTTATTCTCGAACTATTGGAAATGAACGGTTCAAATAGCCAATTGATGTAATTTTGGATACAGTGAAAGTACAATTTTTAAACAATTTTTAAAGGCTAATTTTTTAACGTGCTTATCACAATCTTCGATTCGATTTCAAAAAGTATTTTTACTATAAATTGCCCGGTTATTAAGAGAACTTTTCGGTAAAATTTCACGCTACGACCATGTAAAGAGTAGAAAGATCTAATCCCGGTGAAACCGTGAAGCACGATGTAATGTAATTTCCTTTCTTATTTCCGTATAATAAATTAACAATGACTAATATCAGCACTGAAATTGTTGCCACATTGACGTTTATGTTTCTGTACCCTTTATTTTAGGTTATGATTATTTAAATAATTTCATTTATATTTAAATAAGTTCATTCAGGGGTTATGTGTAATATTTGAAATCTATGGAAATAAGACCATAGTGGTCTGCCGTTGCGCGCCTTATGCAAAAGTTACAAGAAATATTGCGGCCAATTTTATTTTAGTTTTCCCTTGCAGCCACTTGGTCCTATGTAAAAAAATATTACGATAGCTACATGCTATACAAAGTTATGTAAGTTTTAGGAAACTGCAGTTTTTGTAAGCACAAGAAACTAAATAAGTTTTGTAAGCAAGGTAATTATTGTTTTCAATTTTTTTTAACATATTAGCACAGTATATGAAATACATTGTTAATAACGCAGAATGACATGGACAAAGTCATGTGTATCTGCTAGTATTAAATATACATTACATGATTTAGAGAAACTTGCGTATGGCAGAGTACGTAGAAAAATTTCAACATATAAAAAAACCCTTTGGTCATCTGTGACAATCGTAATTTTGTTTACCTTTCCGCTCTTCATCTTCAGAGCGTTGGATGTTGTTTTAGAAAAACTTAAAAATAACAAAGTAATATCTTCTGTTACGATTACTTTCGATCAGTGGGCATCACTATTTTTACTACCAGATTAGGCCCCCTCGGCAGTGGCTCAAGCCTAGGTCCGTTCCCTCGGCGTGGAGCCCTTGAGTGAGCTGCTCGCGCGGTACAGTGACACAAAATCTTACATCGCTGCGACAACATTACACATATCAACTCCACACACGTGCACGCATACACGCTTACACATGCAAGTGGAAGAGTTTTATTTTTTCCCTTATCAAACTGAAATAGTTTAGAAAATTATCCGATACGAAATATATATAAGAGTTGCTTTAAGCGCTCGCCTTAGTAGTCCGGTGAAGCTGTTAAGGCCTTGCTAGGTCAATAGCGTAGACAGTTCGAAAAAAAAAAGCATCATTATTTTTAAAATTCACTTATCTGGTAACACAGGAAATGTCACATCGCTCTACGGCATTAAAGAAACAGGATATAGAGTTGCTAGATAAAGAACGGCACGCAGAATTTTGTGGATAACGCGCGCACCTGACTCATAACACACTATGTGTAAAGAACCAGAGAAAAGGTGTCCCTCTTCGGTTGTGAGGTTGTTAATAATTAAAACGAACGTTGATTACATTTTTACATTTAAGATGTTTATAAAACTGATTTTGACTCAACTGGCGTAATTCGCAATGAAGCTTTTCCATTATTTTGGCTTTGATGCATGAACGGGTGAAATGTGGAAATTTCCAGTTTTTCAGCTTTGCACCACGTTTCGTTGACTACCGGTCACAAATTTATCAACAGATTATTTATTATTGTTGACAGTAGGTGACCGAATTGGTAACATTCGAGAATTCTCGGTTAAGAGAAGTATTGTTTGTTTTCACAAATTTTAGGTCATCTGCAACAGTGATATACTTACTTTTCTATAAAAAAAAGAATACATTGTGTTAAAAAAAATCCTAATCCAGCTAGGATTATAAATGCGAATAAGAGTTTTCGCACCTAACCACTCAACTGAACACCATGAAATAATTCACACGTAATGTAGCTTTCTATAGATGCAAGAATTTTCAAAATTGGTTACGAATGATTTGGGTTTATCCATTACAAACAAAAACTCAAATATTTTCTCTTACATGTAGAATTACGGGAATATAAAAGATATAAATAAACAGAAGCTGCCTCGATCACCGTAATACAATATTATTGTAATCTCCGTTGTTACCACCATAACGAGGTGTAATTTAGCCCATCCAGTAAACTGAACAACGTTAAATATACCTACTACAGTAATTCCACTTGAGTTACGGTAAATTTATGGCGGAGCACAGTGGTTTGTCTGTATAGTAGTGGTCGGACGTTGGGTACTAAAAATATTAAAGTCGTAATTTTACAAAAGTTTAAAAGCTATTCGTTTCCTCTAATAAAAACTATCACTTGATTTTCATTGGTTTTCACTCTGAAAATTTGACACTAGTAATTATATGCCCAAGTACCCAAAGTAACAGTGTGCACATTTTTGCACTTTTTGAAATGTAAACAAAAGAAAAAGAACAAAATTAATAAAAAATCGTAAAGTCATATTTTCATAAATCTTTTGATACTATTCGATTACTCTATTAAAAAGCAACAAATATGAATCAGATGTATTTTTAGAAAGGACTTATAGTTTAAGAGTAAATCGAATAAACCTGTATTCAGTGTCGGATAGTCGCACATATTTGCATATTGAAATTCGTTTTACTCTTAAACTATAAGTCCAATCTCAAAAGTGCAGTGGTACATTTGCATTGTTTTTATTAGAGGAATCGAATAGCGTTTAAACTTTTGTAAAATTACGACTTAATATTTTTAATGTCTTACGTCCGAACAAACCATACAAGACAAACAAACCACTGTGCGGAGTACGCACCGCCGCTCGGTTCGCTCGTGTATCACGTGCACCTCGCTCGAGTGACACGTGGGTACGCACGTGGCTAGTGAGACGCCTACGCTCACCGTCATCGTGCCACTTCTGTTTTTATCTAATTCTTTGTCGTCAATTATTAAAATAATTTGAAAAATAAAGTTTAAATAAATATAATAGATCTAAAATAAACGAAAGAGTATTTACACGTTTCTGGTCTAGTTACAAAAGAATGCTTCCTTTTTATTATTGGTTTTGTATATCGAGTTTTTTTTTTGTTTTTCTCGAACTGACACGCTGTTGACCTGGCAATGTCTTAACAGCTTCACCGAACTACATTATTTTGAGTTCGGATAACGTATTGCGTTTTATGGTTCATTCGTGATTATCTTTTATAGTCTACTGAGAACAATATGTAAATACTGTTTTGGAGATGTATTTATATATTTCAATACGCAATTATCAATATTAGAAATAGTGGAAGGTACAATAATAATATAATAAGACGATTAAAAAAGTAAATTTTCAAAAAAAAGTATTAACCGACTTCAATATCAATCAAAAACCCATAAGGCACTAAAAAGCGGAAAATAAATAGTTTATCAAATTAACCAAATTAAATAAAACATATGAATATGTGTGCTACCTAGAGATGTACTGGAAATCGGTTTCAGTTTGTAAAAAAACATTGAAAGCTAGAAAGAAATTCATGATTTATCAGTCTGCTTTCTTTAGACTTTGTCCCGCACGCTGTACGCTTTGTACACTGGATCATATTTTTAAAAGCTGCTTTAAAATGTCTCATATTTTGTATGTACAAATATTATATCAATATTTTTTGCTGTAAAAGGTCTCCTAATAGTATGTAGAATGTACATTAAATTTTCATGAGAATAACTTAGTACGTGTACTCCCACATGACCGTGTCTGCCTTTGTTATTTGCCGACCTAGAAAAACGGGACCTCGCCCGAGGGAAGCAAAACATTACCCATATCGACATGTTCACTGTGTTGACAGTTCCATTAATAAATTATGACATTACGATATCAACCTTCCTACGAAATGATAAATTAATAAAAAAAAGTATTAAATAAATCATTTTTAAGTACTTCTTAAAACAAAAGTTTTTCCTTATTAACAACTTTATCTGTAAGATCACACGTATCTTATATTATATGTGTTGTGCCATACGGTAACACGATTTATTAAGCGTAAAGGTAAACAAGCAAATGTTTTTTACTCATAATCTTACTATTTACATAATAAATAGCGTGTGCTATAGTAATATTTATGGTCTAGCTTCTGCCCACGACTTCGTTTACGAAGGTGATTAAAAAAAAAAATACATACGTTAAGCCCGATTTTGAAACATTCTTCATTGGTGCTCCGCTCTTATATGTCTTAGCGTGGCGACGTATGTATGACATATAGCCTTGCTCGATAAATGAGCTACCTAACACTAAAACACCAAATCGGACCAGTAGTTCCTGAGATTAGCGCGTTCAACCAAACAAAATCATTAGATTTATTATAGATTAACTTACAGTGTTTTCATATTGGGGCGATTGGTATCCCAGTGGGCTAAAACCGCGCGCCTCACATATCAGATCTACATGTCCAAATCCCTTATGTCATCAAAAATAAGCAAATTAAAGATTAAGGGGTGGGGCCATTATGTGCTTACGTAATACTTTAATGCGCCCTTTTGTAACATGTCCGAAGTATTAGTAAATAAATACATCGAAATGAATTCGTAGTTTATATATAAGTAATGAAAATACATTAAACAACAAACTCTTCAGCCTTATAATATTAGTATAGAGTATTTATTGGACGCGTGCCTCTGACGCGTGACGATCTCTTTTGTTATGTTTATTTTTGCGTTATCTAAATTGTTAAATACTGATTAAGAATATTTTTCAACAAGAGATTAAAAGGAAGACAAAACACAAAGTATATTTTGATATATTATGCAATTATTATTATTTTATAATAAATAATAATAATAAATAATAAATTAAATACTTTCAGTATATATGTTCGTTAGCTCCGTAAGGTCCAATTGTTTATTTACTGGATTTTATTTTATCAGTTCAATGTTTTATATTTTATGCATTTCTACATGCTTTTGTAGTAAATATTGGATTTATAGCATTTATGGATATTGTGTTCAAATACGTTTATATATATATATATATATATTATTGTATTGACGAACGTGTTTTTATTAAGCAATCTACACTAATATTATAAAGCTGGCGGGTTTGTTTGGTTGAACGCGCTAATATCAGGAATTACTGGATCGATTTGATAAATTAATTCAGTGTTAGATAGTTCATTTATCGAGGAAGGCAATATGGCTATGTATTATCACACTAAGACATGCAATAAAACGGAGCACCAATGAAGTGTGTTTCAAAATCACGTTTTTTTTTTCCTTTTGAGAGCTTCCGCTGCGTATTAGCGTTAGCCCAAAGTAACTATTCCACTCGAATGTCGAAAGTCGCGGGGAGAGGCTAGTATATATATATATATACATACTGTAGAGCTCGAATAAAGTAGGTAATTTATCTACAGTTACTATATATTTTTAACATTGAAGGTTATCTTATAGTCTATGGCTGACGAACCGTTAAGTTCTCAACAGTTGTTTCACACAATACCTACGGTTGTGACATCGTCTGGAAAATCCCGTGTCCAAAAACAACGTAACTAAAGTTTGTGATAGGCATGACGAAAGATCTAGATTCGATTTTACGATTAATGTATTCATTATATACACTTACGTTCTATTTTTTATTTTTTTAACGAACATGTACGTTCACTTTCACTTTATGTCATACGTTTGTCTTGCATTATTCTCATATTATTCAGCTGTAACATTCATTACGTAGAATGAAGTATCTTTATTCTATAACTAGCCGACCCGTGCCCACTTCGTTGGGCGGTAATACGTAAGCGTGGAATGGTTATTTTGCGCTAAAACGCAGCGGAAGCTCTGAAAAGGAAAAAAATACCTCGATTTTGCAACATTCTTCATTGCTGCTCCGCTCCTATGGGTCTTAGCGTAATGATATGTAGCCAATAACCTTCCCTGATAAATGAGTTATATAACACTGAAAGAATTTTCCAAATCGGACCAGTAGTTCCTGAGATTACCCCTTACAACGTCACAAACTCACAAATTCACAAACTCTACCTCTTTATAATATTATTAGTATAGATTACATGACTCTGAAAAAATAAACTTTAAAATAAAAAATGTAATCGACTCATCGAAATTTAGTTGAAAATCTTTACAGCCATAGGTTGTAAATTACCAGATTATCTTACACTGAATAGTATAAAAGTAAGTCCGCTCTCGTGTTTGTCTGTGCGCTTTGTTCTTCACGCTGAATGTTGATACGGTTTTAGCCATTATTTGGAGAATTTCTTCCACAAAGGTTTATTTATTTATTTATTACTAGCTGTCCCGGCGAACTCTGTTCCGCCTTAAAGGCAATAAATAATCTAATTTTGGAATTTATTAAGTTAAGTACATTAATCATTCATTATTGTTCCTATATTTTGGTGTATAGGTTGCACTCTTCAGTTAAGTACCTTGTGATACACGACATTTTATTTTATTATCAGGCGCAAAAACGAACAACGCAGATGGTCTCACAAACTTTCAAGGATTGGACTTATGATTTGTTGATGGTCATGACGACTGCAAGACGGATCGGAAATTGAAGTCTTTTAAATTCAAACAGCATATCGGTTATGATCGTCGGGATCCTCGGAAAGAGAACTTCCTCACCTCCGAATTTTCCATTGAGTATTGTCGCGTAAATTACATTGTTTATCAATTTTCTAACCACTAAACGCGTACCGTTGCACAGTTTTGGTTGGTTTATGTTACGAAGCGTGATTACTACGGAGCCAACCTAAGGCGTAAATTGTGCGGTGGTAAGCCAGGCACACCCAAGGAGTTTAAAAAAGGATAGTTGGTGGCTTCATCTTCATTTGTGACGCAGTCAATAGATTTGAATGAATGCATTGTTCCAATTATCTTATTCTGAATTATGTAGTTAAATTAACGTTTAATTAACGTTTTTAATTACGTTGCATTACAACGGCCATTGGCCCAATGCAAACGCTAGAATGCAAGTTGTAATCGTTGCTGCAATCGTATTGAATCGCTGCTCCATTCAAATCAGCACTTGATAAATCTCTTGTTCTGCGTCGAAAATTATCTATTTGTTGACTTCTGTTCGCTCGACAATTTTGCATTGACAACCGAGCAGTATCACGGGCTGCCTCACTTTGCTCTTGTGATTGAGAAGCACAAAGTCGAGCCATACTAACGCGGCGCTCTTCACGTGCAATTTCTTGTTCTTCTTCAGTCCTTTCATTAGCAAAGTTTCGTATCCTTCTTTCATTACGGCTTTGTCGGGAAAGATTCGATCGTCTTCACTTCACTTTTTATTTAAATGACTCCATCATTACATTATGATTGTTAATGATAATTTAATGAGATTATTGATGTCTTATTATTTATTTATTTATTTAAACATTGATTTGTTACAAAAATAAAATTATCAACCATATATCGCTAGACAAAATTACTTGGCTGCCATTTGCGTTTTGTTATTCCAAGTCGGATGCGTTTTTGTTATACGACGTTTTATAATGACTGACGTTTTATGTCAAGTCGCATGGAACGCTGTCGAACGGGATAAACAATATCCTATGTCCGTCTCCTGGCTCTAAGCTACCTCCTCACCAATTTTCAGCCAAATCGGTACAGCCGTTCTTGAGTTATAAATAGTGTAACTAACACGACTTTCTTTTATATATATCTATATATAGATAGATAGGACAGCTAGTGAACAATACACGAAACATGAATCGACTCTATATAATATATGAGCAATGTATAGGCACACTGCCCTTTAAAAGCTGCCACAGCATTCGCCATGTGGGAGACAAACCCAATAAAAATGAATAACTAACTAACACAAAAGAAATACTGGGCAATTTTCAAAATACTCAGTATAAAGAATAAAAATCATAAAGTCAAAGCGAAAATATATAATAAAGTTATAGTTTAGAAATTGTTAGGAACTGAAACTTAAGGATGACTAAAGAAAGAATCATTATCTCTTCTACGGAATTGTATATATCCTAAAAAAAAAAATTATAAATTAAATGAACGTGTTCTGAGAAGCTAAGAGTTATTTGAAATATTGTTCCAGTTGACGAGAAGATATTCTGCTGCCACGGCGGACTCTCACCGGACCTGCAGGCGATGGAACAGATCAGGCGGATCATGCGGCCGACTGACGTACCGGACCAGGGTCTGCTCTGCGACCTACTCTGGTCCGACCCTGACAAGGACACGGCCGGTTGGGGCGAGAACGACCGCGGCGTCAGCTTCACTTTTGGAACTGAGGTATGTCTGCCGATCACCGTTTTGATCTTTTAGAGTGATAACTTCTTTAGGTGCATTTAACAGTGAACGAAGAGAAATCGTCACTTGCTCGTGTTCGTGAAACTTAATACGTTCCTTACCACCGGTGGTACACGTTAAACTTGATCTTTAGGCCACGCGTACCACCAATAATAGTACACGATTTGATAACTATTGAAAACGAAAGAATTACTTATGTTATGTATGATGTTGTAACGTAATATTGATAATACGTGATGTAGTCCGGTGAAGCTGTCCGGCGAAGGCGGGTCTTCCGTTAAGCCAATAGCGTAGACAGTTTGGAAAAAAAAAGTATTATAACACATCTATTTTTTGTCAATCTATCAAATGGCCTTAAAGATATTCCAGTTTATACTTGGCTCCACTCGACGTGCGTTACTCTGGTTACTCCGTCATCGTTTGGATGGTGGATCTTTTGAAGTTAAAACTTATTTAGGTGCGTTTAAGAGTGAACGAAAGTAAACCGTCACGCTTAAGTCGTTGACGCAGAGTCGTGTATACTATATCGTTGATTCAGTGGTCATAAAACAAGTTTACTGCCTGATAAAGAGTAGTAGTAATAAAATAACATTTAAAGTTTTCACTTCTATCGTGTGGTCATAAGGACACAACCACTTTAAAGTGAAACTGTGTAACAAACATTTTAATAAAAAATACAACGAAAAGCTAAAATCACGTGGTATTCCCAAGGGGTCACCCATTCAAGTATTAAACCGCACTCGACGTTACCTTACGTCGGTGATCGGACGAGAAGCGTTGTTTTCAACACTACTCGACACGGTGTTAACCCCCACCACCGCTTCGTCACACAAAAACGACAATGAATATGATGTGATAATGAACGTGTGTACAGCCGCGAACACAACTGTTTATTTATATATTGGGCAAAGCCTTGGCGGACGCTATCAAATGTCTATAAAAAAAATGTAAATAGTAATAAACGAGCGTGCATCCTTCGTGATAACCGTCTCGTGTTATCTAGATAATGAACGTAATCCCGTTGACCTCAACTGAGGTCTTATCATTCTGGTCGCTGCTATCTCGACCATGCTCCACACCTTCCCGACTAAAGCCATACTAGTTAGTACATTGTCAGTGATAAACGACTATATGAAACTTATTAGTCGTGTAACTTAGCGCCATCTAGCGACGAGATATAGGAAAACGAACATTGTATCCATCAGATGACACTTATTAGAGACTCGGAATTCTGTCGATTTTATATCAGCTACATAAAACAAGGCCCTCCCTCTACCACGTCGTGTCTGTCTGTTCGTGATAAACTAAACAAAAACTACTGAACGGGATTCCAAGCGCTTTTCACCAATAGATAAAGCTTAGGTATACAATTTGTGAAGATTATTTTTATTATCAGGGCGAGGTGACGTCCGCCGGGCCTGTTAGTACATATGATATATGTTAAAAATGATCGAGATTCTTGCCGGTTCTTCTCGATGACTGGGCTGTTTGTTCGAACCGGTGCTAGTTTTGACGTTTATGAGCGGCTTCTTAGGTACTTATTTGGATAAAGTATTTTTCATTGTATTGTTTGGGGACGTGATTCCAGGTGGTCGGCAAGTTCCTGTCGAAGCACGAGTTCGATCTGATCTGTCGGGCGCACCAGGTCGTCGAGGACGGGTACGAGTTCTTCGCGAAGAGGCAGCTCGTCACTCTGTTCTCCGCGCCCAACTATTGTGGAGAGTTTGATAACGCCGGTCAGTCGCTATTTTTTTTTTTTCTAATATCCATTTTTTTACCGCCGTAGCAGATACTTGGTCCGCCACTTTTTTCTGACAATCTTTTAACTCTAGTGCAGCTTGAATTGAAAATGAGCAAAACTTGATATTATTATCATACTTAATTAGTGTAATGATTTATTTACAAATATGGATAATGTTAACAGTCCGATGAATAATATAATAATAATAAAAAGGAGTATACTAGACTGAAAACCTACAACGCTTTATTACATCGATATATATAGCTTACATTATTAATAATAATGAAAAATTAAAATTAGGTAACAGTAGATATTGATAAACATTTTATAAGGAAAGAGAAATTTACGAGGAATTAGTGACAAAATGAAAGTAAAATTACTTATTGGCAAATATAAGCTAGCAAGTTACAGGTTTTAATATTTTAAAAAAATCCGAACTCGAATATCTGGAGATAATAGCCTTTATGGGAGTTACACTGTTATTTTTTATCCATTGTTTATTCATCGTTAGCTTTTGCTCGTGGCTTCGGTCTATTTAATATAGATTTGACGTATCTTTCTAAAACGATGTAGAGATATAAATATATGTGGAAAATGTGTACAACGTGTGTATTGTTCGTTCCCCAGGTGCATTGATGTCCGTCGACGAGACGCTGATGTGCTCGTTCCAGATATTGAAACCGGCGGACAAGCGCAAACTGTACGCCGGACTCAACATGGGCAGGCCCAACACGCCGCCGCGCGCCCAGCCCAAGAACAAGAAGAAGTGAGTGTATACACGTGCCTACACGCAAACACGCATGCAGACAGACGTCACCTACACACAGAACAAGCGGACGACACGGACGCACGGACAGGCAGCATACAGACTATACACACAAACAGACAGACATTCTACACACAGAGACACATACGTGCGAACTGATAGACAGGCAGACAAACCTCACGTACAAACACAGACGGACAGACAGACATTAATTACGCACGCATACACACACACACACTAGATATCCATTACAATACGGCGAATTACAATTATCTATCTACTAATTTACTTCAATAAGTAATAAGTCGATATTTCTGTCTGTTCGTATAATTTTTCATTATCGAATGAAGTCAAAAGCAAAGCAGTAAATGTGTGTTCGTTCTGAATTTACAGTTAGCTGTTCCCACACTCATGGATTCCCACTGCGGACACCTCTCTACCTCCAGCGCCAACGGTGGGCTGATTCATTCGATCGTTTCACTTATAATCAACTCGTAAAATACTTTAAATTGTTCATAAAAGTACAATGCCCATCTCTTTGGTACCCAAAACTATCGTATCTACTACACAATACACGATTTCCCCAGAAATAATACCTTGTTAAGCCATGTGCTGTTGTTTTGCCTGTTTTCTTTCTGGGGATTCCCCAGACACAGGTTGTCATAATTACATACGTTAAATTATAATATCTTTTGATCAATTATATAAGAATTATCGTATCTACCAACTTACGATTTTCCAGACAAAAAATCTTATTAAATGTAATTATTTCAATTAGTAAGTGGGTATTCCCCGGATAGAGCTGTAATAATTTCGTATATTAATAAGGTATAAGGTCATTCTAACCATAAAACGAAATGGGCATTGTCTTTTCAAGCGAAAATCGCACAATGACTATGTATTTAGTGATTAACATGATTTGAAATGAATTCGTGAAACTTTGGGAGATTCATTTTTTTTTCTTCCATCCTAATAATTCATGTAACAATTAAGTGGTTAATTTATTGAATTTTTTATTCGATTTTCATAGCATTATATCGAATCAATATTTTGTAGGTTTTGTAGAAACGGAACTCTATTCTCTGTTTAAAGGTACATTATCAGTGGTGTATCGATTGAAAACTGTGTATATGTGGACTTAGTATATTTGCATCACACATAAAATAAATTTTCAACTATTAAAGTACGGCCACTCTTATTTAATAACATTTCTGTTTACAAAATAATTTATCTCCCACTCTAATAATTAGAAAACTCATCTTTCGGAAACGTACAATGTAATCACTCATCGATATTTAAAAATACCGATTAATCGATATATTTTTCATGTGGCAACACCGTGATTACAATTTAGCCGCCATTGTCATGAGTGCTGCCATTTCTGATTAATTGTCAATTTAGGGAAAATCGTTGTGTAATTTTTTATTGATTTTTTTTAACGGACCGCGTAGCTGATTGATACCTTTTTATACAATTTTGTCAATCAATTTGCATAAGAAAAATTAATGACATACAAGTATTATTTTCCGACGTACCCCGTTTCGCTCTCTGGTGTGTTTTTTTTTTACTTCATTCGTTTTTATTGGTCACACTAACTTTTTTTTTAATACCGAGTGATATTTTAAAATTTGTACGAAAATCAATTTTTTTTTTGAATACAGTTCGTTGTCGTTTAATCAAAAATTGTTTTTATTTTACATTCCAACGTAATATTATCATCAGAGCTGGGATATTTTATTTAAAAAATTCGCATATCGAATATGTTGATTTGATGTTACTTTGGGTTTTCTTTAGAAATTATTTTCATATCACTCTGTATGACTGTTAATTTTTTTTTACATGGTCAAAGGTTTATTTGTTTTTAGGATACAGCAAGATCAAAGTTAAACGCGGGTTATTTTTAGATTCTGTACCCGTTCTATTTTAAAACCGTTTCCATTTACCCGATTAACTTGTTTCTTTTTCTTAATTCCGTTTTTATAAATGGCGTCTTAAAATTTCGTCCCCGGGGAATCACCGTGGAAGTCTATTTTTTTTTTTGCGTCTGAACGGATGAGATGTGTGTGTATGTGAGTATGTATGGCTTCGAAACTATTGTTAGTATATAATGTATTTGTATGGTATGATACGTATGCTTGTCTGTAATATTTCAATATCCGACAATTTTATATATATAGAGGTTGTTTCGCGATCAACAACATTGACCTATATTATATTATAGTAAATGTTGCAAGCCTACAGTAGATTTTCATACGAATAATTCATGAAGTAATGCGATGCACATATACAGCGTGCTTTTACAATATTATTATGAGTATTTTTTTATGTACGTTTCTCGAGAAACCAATCAATTTATAGGAAATAATTTTGGAACAACCTGTACATCAAAATCGAGCGTGGAACAGTAAAATAACGAGAACCCAAATGACGTGATGTTTACTGAAGCTGAAAAGGGAAAAAAATACATACAAAAGGTTGCGCGTTAGAAAGAGATAGCATAAGTTGAAGTGCACAGACCCGTTCTAATGTTATATACATTTAATTTAGCTGTTTTTTTAATGAAAACGAATGACTCACTAGCGATTTAATTTCTCGTTAATCCACAAGCACGCTGTATATTTTAATGATAAAAAAAAATGCAAACAGGTAGCGTTTAAAAAAAACCTTTGTAATAATTAATTAGTAAGAATAAATATTATGTAAACGTAAAAGTAGAAAGTTGAAGGAACGAACAAAATGTTAGAGTAATATGGATACAACCCGTCCCTCTCGCACTCGCGCACTTGTCGGTATGCGATTCCATACTTTTCGTTCTTTTAGATCTCGTCAAAGATAGCCTTTATCCATAAAAACCAATGTCGATTGTCGACCTGTACGTGTTAAGAGAACGGCCGACAATGAAAATTACACCTTAGGGGATATCCATAAATTACGTTATACATTAATTGTTACGTCAGATGTGAAGGAACGGGCGAGTCGCAGGCTTAGTGATGTCACATGTATACATCTAAATGTATCTATCTAAATATAAGAATTCAATTTTAATGGAAAAATATAACGATAATGTTCCATTTACTTTTGTTTTTCTGGAAAAAATGTTTCTATATTTTGAATTGAGTTAATGAATCCTTTTACTTCCAAGTTTTATGGCACTTTTTAATGTTGAGTTGTTATAAATAAATAAATTATTATTTGTTAAAATTTTGTATGTAAACTTCTTAATTTAATGATTCCTAATTTTATCCAAAATACGTGACAATCTCTGACGACTCGTGATCCCCAAAAAAATTATTAAATTTATGTCACGTAATTTATGGATAACCCTTACGATTATCACACCAATTAACACTATACGCTGGTATAAAGGTATGATGATCGCTTTATTTTTTAATCTATCGACGCTTATAAAATGACTAGCTATAAGTATTTAGCTAAAATGCTTTATTTTTTTCAACTTTGACTCTATAGGTAGGTGTACCGTTGTTGGCAGTTTTATTATCATTGCAGTTCGAAAATCGATCTTAAATGAACGGGAAAAGGTTTAAATATCTTGTTTCGACATGGGCTTTTTTAATTATTTACGCCATTGTCTATGAATTTTCCACCGATAGTGTTATCATGTGTAAAATTGTTTTTTTTTTCCAAGTCGCACGAGACGGGCGTTTGATGTTGCGTTGTTTTTTTTTTTTAATTCAACTGCTATTCGGACATGTTCCGCCAGCCGATTGAAAGAATTGATCTATTGATGTATGGAAAGAGCGTTGTATATTAATTTCTTAAATAAAATACTTCTGGAATTCAATGTGTTTTATTTACTTTATTGTATATATTAAGTATCTTAATAAAAATATGAATTAAGACATCTTAAGAATAAATAATTAGCAATCTTAGCTTCCTATAATAATTTAAATTTGTTTTTTTAAACTCTTGACTGTATTATGCTTAAATACGAAGTTACAGCTATATTCAGAGCGGTTAAAATGATTTATAAAGAGTTTTTGGCGGGATCTTGGAATGTCATGTAGGGGGCTTTATATTTTATTCATAATCTTGTATTATTAGGCTCTATTGCTTATAATATTGGCCGTGTTTTACGTAATATAGTTTGGTTATATTGTGCGAAAGTGAAGTGGATCGGAAATAAAACCACGGAGCATAGATACTGACTTGCAACAAAAACTCCCTGGAAAGTTCTAAGAAGACGGCCACCATCTTGTTTGTTCATAGAAATATCGTAATAAACTTGTAATATTAACACCTACTCGACAATAGCAGTAATAATCTACTAGAAGATTGGTTGCCATAAATAAAAAAAAGGGTTCCAAATAATGTATCTTATTTCTAATTATTAATAATTATAAGTAGAATATTAGGGATAAAATGTGGAACGAGAACAATTATAGACCGAGTCAGCGACGCAACTGATTTATTGACATACCTACATAACATGTATTATATACAGATAACACATTATACATACTATATATATATTATATAATAAATAATTATAATCTATAAGTATTTTTTAAATCTATATATTATTTAACTTGTATCTCTTCTAATCTATATTTTCGTAGAAGAGCATAATTCCCAGACACTTGATTTTGTGTTAAATGATTCTCCTTTGTGCTTTAGTGATCCGTGTAAAATTTAAAGAAATTATTTTTCCATGCCCCTTAAAAATAGTATAAATTCAATTTCTTTGAAAATCTTTAGAAGAACATAGTCATTTTCATCCATACAGTTGTTGCTTCGTTAATTTTCATTATAAGTTAGTATTATTATTCGCTCATGTCCCTAAAAAAAATAAACAAAATAATGGCATTTTATTCCGTGTTAAATTTCTTTTACATGTATTATCGATTATGTGCTTCAATAATCATTAGAGGATTAAAGATTACTATGTCTTAAAGCATAAAGTTCACGTCTGAAGACTGGTTCTTTTTTTTTACGTTTTAAGATAACACTAGGTTAAAGAAGGATATTTTTACCTTTTACTTATTGTTGACATTAACCAATAAGGTATAGTATGAAAACGAAGTCTTGATTATCTGTGAACCAAAAATAACATTAATTTTTTAATCGACTTTGCTACCAATAAACAGGCACGAATTATTTGTACTTTTTCATTATTATGAATATTGCTACGTAAAAATAGCTAATTTATTCAAAGAAACGCATAACAGCTACAGTTAATCTTTACATGTCCCACTACTGGACAAAAGTCTAAAAATGATGTTAAATTATAGTCAGTTTTCAGGGTAATATATAAAATCTAAACACTATATTCACCACTACGAATGTATGTAAATCCATTGGTAGGAATCTCCCAGCCCGTATCACTACAGGTTTTTTGTTCGCCATTATCATGTTCAAAAGCATCCTCCGCGGCTTCACGCCCATCGCGTGCCACGAGCTCTGGTAAGCTGCCGTTGAAACTCTGTCCGCCTGGAAATCATTATTCCGTTTAAAAGTTAAGTATATCAAAGTTGGCCTAATAATATCTATATATATTTTACTCCCGTGGGTAAACCAAATAGCGTTTGTTTTTTTAAAGTGAAACTTTTTTCCATCGCCTCAATTTTTTCCATCCATGTATCGCATGTCACATTACAGCGGCGTTGGTGTAAAATGAAAGGGCCCTCGGCAGACCAGCCAAGGACAACATGACGGCGCCCATGCCTCAATTCAAAATGATTCAATTATATAAATAAATATTGTGCTCAGTTTGTAATATGCGTCTATCATCTGCCGTACCTGGGTGATTGTATTTACCATGTATTCCGTACTCCAATGCGCAGATTGCAATTTATAGTTAGATAATCTTGTCTACTATTGATTTCCCATTTTCTAATTAAGTTGATATTAAAAACGAGAATTTAATGCCGACAGTTTCTATTGTATCGTGGTTACATAAAACCACACAATGTTTTTTTGAACTGACTATACACTGTTGGCCTCAGGAGGGGTCTTCACAGCTTCGGCGCGCCTTTTAAGCTGAGTGTTTAAGGTACTCAGCTGAATAGCAGTTAGCCAATGATGCCAAAGTAGCTTAACTTAACTTAAACTTCGGCTTGGGTTAAACACAATAATCGTGCATTGAACTAAACTATCCAAACGAGTTAAACTAAACATATTCAGCATTGACAATAGTATATACCTTGTGTGGCAATTTAATCTAAAAAAAGCAAACAAACTCCACTACGACGCAGCGCGGCGCGCTTATAAATCTTTAGATAAAGATAAGTGGAAAACTCTGGAAGGTAAACGTCATTATTCAAATGATTCGACAAAGTTCGAGACGGAATATTTCTAGAACACTCTGTCGATGAATCATTCTTTGTTTACTTGTAACGAGTTGGCATGTAGAATTGTAACATATGTTTCAATTTTAGCACGACTAAGTGACCGTATTACTAGATTGTAAGCGTTGGAGAATGCAAAAACAGCAGCAGCTACTGAGAAGTTTTTGCAATTGTCAATCGATATCGTGCCGGGCTTTAATTCCAAGAGGCCCAAAACCAAAACTGCACTCGGTATACGAGCAACCATGCAGGGTCATGGGCAATTCAGTCGGACACGATTGTCATCTCCTATCACCCTGTAAAGTTAACATCTCATAAATTTCTATTTCATTAATATTAATAATTACCTGTAGTATTATTTGATTTCCGTAATAACAGTAGATAAATATATCCAAAGCTACCGCCGCTAGATATTCCACGGTGATCATATCGAATTTCTATAAATAAGTACTATTTTTATTATTATAACACAATTAAAATAAATTACATTTCTTTATCGATAAGAGTAAAATTATTTTTATCAAGATAATACAAAAAAATTGCAAGAAAAGTAAAAAGTTTGTTTCCCGTACCGGGAATCGAACCCGAGCCTCCTGGGTGAAAGCCAGGTATCCTAGCCACTAGACCATACGGGAGTTACAAACGCATACGAAATTAAAAAACGGTTAAATTGTTACCATTTTCCATCATCACATTCTTAAAAATGATTGTTTTTTGTCTTTTATTCTTTAAAATCCAAATAAATAAAGAATTCCAAAAGCCGAAAGATTCGAGTCAATCTGTTGCTCCATTTTTATTGCTTGTGTTTAAAACAACTGTCACTTGAACTACTATATGAAATTGTATGTTTTTTTATTACTGGAAACGTTATCAGATAAATGATAAAAGTACAAGCAGAATACAAATCATATAATAAAAAACGCAATAAAACAAGTAAACAGATTTATATTCCTACATAATTAATCTATACTAAATATATAAAGCGCGTAAAGTCTGTGAGTTTGTAGGGGGTAATCGCAGGAAGTATTAAACCGATTTTGAAAATTCTTTTACAAATAGAAAGCCACGTTATTTGTGAGTGTCATAGGCTATATATTAACCAGAAAAATGAAAAGACTTTTTTGTGGAAGTCGGATATGCAAATTAAGTCGGAGAACAAACGGTCGAAAGAAAACGTTTCTTACGAACGTTGCCTTAACAATGAGAGATATATGGTTGAGTTATAGAGAAAAGTCGTAGAGCTTGATGGTAGTCCGATGAAGCTGTTAAGATCTTGCTAGGTCTATAGCGTAGTCAGTTCAAGAAAAAAAAGTTGTAGAGCTTGATAATTCGTACAAAAAAGGCAACGACAGTAAATGTGCAACTTTTATATTTAAGTCACAAAATGTAGTTTTTTTATTAAAAAATAATTTAAATCGTTAAGTGATAAACATATTGGTCATATTATCAACAACAATTATAAATTCTTAATCATTATTATCGATATGTGATATAATAACTGAGCCACAGCAACACGTGGCCGGGTCACATTATATTGATGTATCTGAAAAAGTTTACATCTTCTTTATTTCTTTATAATTTTCATAGTAAGTTCTCATATTTTGCCAGTCAGGAAATAAATCATAGTACTCAGTACTTACTTACCGAATTACACTGATTCATCACAAGTAAAAATGTGAACCGCCCAACGAAGTGGGTACGGGTCAGCTAGTATAATTTAAAAGAGTGCGGAATAAGTATAAAATAATCATAAAAGATCATTTTCCCGTACCGGGAATCGAACCCGAGCCTCCTGGGTGAAAGCCAGGTATCCTAGCCACTAGACCATACGGAAGTTCATAATCTGTGACGTAATTTTATATATTTTTTTCCACTTTCTAAATTTCAAACATCTCTGATCTCGCAACTATTTATATTAGATTTATATTTATATTAGAAATATTTAATTATACTGTCGTGGATAATTAAATATCTGCTAGTGAAGTATCTATTCTTGTATTTCGGTAATAAAAACGTATTAAGTATTAGTATTAAAAAAGAATTACAAGAATTCAAAAAATAAAAACGTAATTTGACAGTGGGATAACCTCATATAGGTTTGACGGGAAATGAGAAAGCGGATCAATTGATCCGGATCCGGATCTCTAGCCAATTGGCTAGAGAGGCTCTTTACAAATGTATACCATTACCTTACTATGCTGATCATCTTTATCTTATAAGAAAAACATTGTCGTAAAATGTGGAAGGAATAGATCGATGAGCGATCAGTTAACAAAGGCATATGGTATAAAACCTTGCAACCTACCTTACTGCGTAAAATCAGTCGAACTGAATTAAGTACTGCCTTTCGACTCCGTTCAGGGCACACATTCCTCTGAATAACTTTTTATATTTCATAAAAGTACTTTACTTCAAATTCACTACTTTACGTCAACAAATTGTGATATATGTAACATTATAGAAGATGTATAATACCATATAATGTCTGAATGCACACGTAATACCAAACCATAAACCGAGCCCAAAGACTAGCACTGAAGAATAAAATGAAGGACTCATTAAGATCTGTCGGTGTATATAATGACATCCTTGCTTTCCCGACATCCACCAAAATAAGTTTTCACTTCATAAATATACAACTGTGGATTTGTTATTGGGTTGGAATTAGTCAATCCATTGTCAGATGTGATGGAAGCTTAGCAGTGTTCCACTTACAAACTAACATAATGATTCTTTATCCTGATTGCTTACCAAAGTAGCCGCGTACAACAATGTACAGAGATAAAGAGTGACTTGAACGACTCTCAGCGCCAGTAGCGGTGAGACAAACTCCTCGAATTTCCTCTTATAAATGTTAATAATTTGACCGACTCGTGCGCATTCACGTAACGCTTGTGTTGTCGGTGCGTCGTATATACCGTCGTATATGTCTGGGAAATGTATTAAATGGATGAATCTAGTTTTAAGATACTTTCAGGCACTCTTATGAACCGAGGAATATCTGCAGGCAACTAATGCAGGAGATATTTCAGCTTTATAATCAATACAATTTCATTAATAGTAATTTTATAGCATAGTAAATCAGAACAAGATTATGTCGATTCTGACTTTTATATACCTGTCAAAAAGATTGGGTTATCTTCCAACCAATTTATGCCCGACCTATGATTGCTATAGATCGATTTTTTTTTAAATATTCTAAGTACTTTTTCGTTAAAGGTTATTTAGTTTATTTGTTACAACATTGCTACTGAAGATATGAAAGGAGTTCACCCACATACCAATTTTAAAAAGAAAAGATGATTTAATATTTGTATTTCATAAACGAAAAAAAATACATACATAACGTTAGTTCTTTACATTGAACGTGGGGTCCATCCGATGAATTTACAACGGGTATTAAGATAAAATTATTGAACTGATTAGATTTGTGTTTTGTAAATATTAAATCATCGAGGAACGTACAAATAATTCAGTACAATATAGCTTCTTCATTTTAATAACAAAACCAATTATTACTTTACATTTTTTACATTGGAATTTGGAATATATTATACAAAGAAACTTACCGAAGTTCAATGTGCTTGCATTAAGTTTCACCTATAAAAAAATTATCATCATCATCAGCCTGTAAGAGACCCTGTGAGGCGATAGGCATCTTCCCGAAGTAAGGTATGGGCGTAATCACTACACTAGTCCACGACGAATTAGTGATTTCAAACAAAATGTTCTATATTTTCAAACATGCGGTGCTACTATAAGAATATGTTTTTTTTTCGAATTGACTACTGTGAAGGCTCGTCAGGACAATAAGCGTAGTCAGATCGAAAAAAAAACATGTCTCATGTTCATATTTCCTCACGATATTTTCCTTCGCCGTCAGTTGATCGTGTTACCAATTGAAAATAGCAAATGTCTGCGAAATATACACCGTGATGGGAAATAAATATTGTTTGTGAAATTCGGTCTGTACATCGTGTTTATTTATAATTTGCTAATATAGCATATCACAGTAGCAACCATCCCGGCAGGAACGAAGAAATTCCAAAATTTTTATCTTTGTCGTTCTGTGAAGATGTGGAGTTGCCTCCCAGCCAGTGTGTTTCCCTCCTCTTATAACATGGTTCCTTCAAACGAGGCGTGAAGAGACACATGTGCAGGTCGGCATGATAGCGACGACTGGTACCGACAGTCACCGTTATTTATGGAATGTACTGTACTTTCCATCAGGTACCGTGCAATAATTTGCCGAAACAGGTTTTAAAAAAATTAGGTCTTAGATTGTTTACCTTACGGCATCCTAAGTAAACCTTTTTTTTTTACGTGGGAAAATCCTACTGGATACGCCACCCTCCTGGGGGAGAGAGTGGGTTATGTCCGACTCGCACGGACTAAAACCCCACGGTGTACCCGCTTCTGCCGTAATGGAGTGACACGGGCTCGCGTTAGCTTGCAACACATGTCACCCCGGCAGCCGGCCCAGGGTGGGCCTCCCGCGCTAGAGAGAGACAGCCTGGCTCACGTAGACTGTCTCCCAGACGGCCGAACCAGTGCAATGGAGAGACGGGCCCCCCGACCCATCTCCCCTTGGTCCGACAACCTAAGTAAACCTAGCCAATATTATAGATGGGTAATTAGTTTGTTTGTTACACTTTCACGTCATAACCAGGCAACTGATTATCCTGAAATTTTCCATACACGTTGTCAAAGGTAGGGATACTTTTCATCTATAACAAAGTCCTGTTGCTGAAGCATAGATAAAATCTACATACAACTACCCACCTTTTCCCCGTAGTGGTAAGTAGAATCTTTAGATTCGGAAACATTATATATATAATTAAGCTTCTCATCAGCGATTATGTCCGAGTGCCGGGAGATGAGGCTAGCGTGCCTTACACCGAGACGCAGCATCGCTGTGTACCGCGCATTACGCAGACTACAGCAGAGTAGGTCCAACTGACCGCAGATCAATATAGAATTTGATGCGAAGAAAACACCTATAAATAATTTTAAATCACACCAAACGACCACAGAAAACCGCGAGCTATGTGTACTGTGCCACCATCTCTGAACAAGCACTAATGCAGTAAGTTAGTTTTGTCTTGAACATTTATTTTTCAGTAAAAATATTCTGTTACAAAGAAATAAAAAAAAGAAACCCGCTTGTGCAATTATATTTATAACTTTTTACACAAGAATGGTTGAGTATGGCTTTTGATTTGGCACATCGGGGAAAAGAATGAGACGTCCGATTGGGATCGGCTTGCTTCGGCCCGTTAGTACAATTACAAGTTATATATAATCTATAACTTTTTACATAAGAATGGTACAGTACCCGACTTCTGATTTGGCACGTTGGGGAAAAGAACGAGACTTCCGATTAATATCGGTTTGCTAAGGTTTTGTAAAGAGTTCTGGTACAGGGCAATGATTGCGTTAGACAAAGATAATGCTATACGAAATCGAACTTAGTCGACTATCGCGATCTCTTCCCCGACATTCCTAATCAATAGTAAGGTAACTGTAGGGTAGTATATTATTTATGAAAATTTATCCTGAATGCATGAATGAATGAATGAATACAGACTACCCGAGTAAAAAAATCATAAAAATCGGTTAAGTAGTTTCTAAGAAAATTACTAAACAAGCAAACAACCTCAGTTTGCTTGTATTTGGTTTTAGATACAAAAATGGATAGTTCATTTGCATCAATCGACGTGGATATTGAAATCTAAATGAGTATAGAGGTTTCGTGAAACGTAATATCGAGACGAAAGCACTTTCCGTGTTATTACAAAAAAAGTTAAATACGTATGAAATACTTGGTTTAAAAAAGTTTCCTAATAAATGAACCGCGCTCGCCCGAGGTAAGTTCGCGTTATCTTTTTTCGCAAGTCTAACCAAAGCGAGACAAAAGAGCAAGATGTCGAACATTCAGCAACCGCGGTGCATTTAATTCGAAACCTTTTTAAAGCAAGTATTCAATACGTATTTAACTTGTTTATAATAACACCGTTAATGTTTATTTTCTAAAGACCGCAGCCAACTACAACCACCGCAGCCAACTACAACCTAGTTGAGATACTGTCGTCAAACACGATCTATAGAAATGTTTCGGCAGCTATCTTTAAAAGCCAACATTTAAAACTAAGACCAATGTCCAATACTGATGAAACTTGAAATGCATTTCTTTCTTTTTAACAATGGAGACCTAGATAAAAAATTTGATTTGTCGACTTAACACAACGTTATAGTCTTTTGAACAATATTAAATAATTTTCTAGTATCTATCTACAACAGAGCCAAGTTTTGTAAAATATCTCCAGATTAATACGTTATTATTCAATCAATAAGTCACAATATATAACGCTACACTGACTATTTTAATGTTCTTTTACTCAATTAAATATATCTTGAACATACCAAACTGTCCCATAGCAAGGCCGACGAACATCTGCGCGAGACAGGCTCTTAGAAAGGTGAGTTCGAAAAACGGTGATCTGTTCACGTCGGAGTAAATCCAACTTTGTATAGGCTCTTTTGTCCACACTAAAATTTCATAAGACTATTCTATAGACTAGTTGTTCCCGCGACTTCGTCAGCGTGGAATAGTTTCTTTGGGCTAACGCCAATACGCAGCGAAAGCTCTCAAAAAGAAAAAAAAAACGATTTTGAAACATTCTTCATTGGTATTCCGCTCCTGTTGGTGGTCCTTTCCTCATGAATGTGTTTATGTAGGTGGTAGACACACGCTGAAACTATTATTGGTTTCAGCATGAATGGGTCAGCTCGTCCGGGGTAGTACCACCCTCTCTCACAGAAACACCGACGTGAAGTAACAGTGCTTGCATTATTGCATTTCGTTCGGTCATTGAGAGCGCCGGATACCCACCTCCACGCCCCTCTCCCTGAAACACAGACCGGCAACGCATTTGCGACTCTGGTGTTGCTAATGTTGATGTTGACCCACCTGTTCTTTTGCCCCTATAGTATGAAAAAGATGTTATTCTTCACCGTCAGACGATAGCGTTAACAATTAAAATTAATAAATGTACGCGAATTGCGAAAAATTCGTTGGTACATGCCGGGGTTAGAACCTGCGGATATCCGATTGATATTCCACCATGACTTTACATCCGAGGATTATAAAACTGTGGCTAATATTAAGTTGGCAATGGAAATAAATACTCACTGTGAACTATTACAGGTAAAGTTGCATACATCGTCACACTAAACATTGCACACGCCGTGTATATTCTAGCAAAGCTCTTGGCTGTACTATAACTGTTCCGCATCGTCATATTACTCAGTCCTCTTGCGGAATAAAAAGTGAAATTGCTATTCATGTATTCAATCAATTCATACAAATTCTTTCTGTAAATCACGTGGTAGCATAATATAGCTAATGATACCAAATATGGTAAAGTATCCGCGATCTGATCGAGACTGCCCATTAGATCTTTCCACTCTGTGTACAAATGCAGTACCAATTCTGTCGGGATATGTATTAGAATGAATAAAACAAATATCATGTACACATTGTTCGCTGTAATCTCATATATACTTTTAGGATTGGGATACCACTCCCAACATGCGACTATTTTTAACGGCAGTTGCATATAGTGGATGTAATTTGTAATTTTCTTTTTGAGCGTAGTCTTATCGTCTGTATCCATGCTTACTCTCTTACCCTGAAGTGTATATTAACAGCTGATCCTTCAGTTTAAATACGAGAGATTCATGGTCTTCTTATAAAGCAATATTTACACCATACTACAAGACGTTTCTAATCTTTTATAGGTTTTTGAGTTTGACCACAATATCATGTGATTCTAGTTTACTAATCTGTACTAATATTATAAAGCGGGAGGGTTTGTTGGTTTGTTTGGTTGAATGCACTAATCTCAGGAACTGCTGGTCCGATTTGAAAAATTCTGTCAGTGTTAAATAGCTAATTTATCGAGGAAGGCTTATAGCTTACATCACGCGGATCAATAGGAGCTAAGCATCAATGAAGAATGTTTCAAAATCGGTGTTTTTTCCTTTTGAGCATTTCCGCTGCGTGTTAGTTATCCCATAATAACTATTCCACGCAAACGAAGTCGCGAGCCGAAGCTAGTCTATTCATAAAACGGATATTAATATTCGGAGTAAAATTCTTACAATTAGTAGTAATTTATGAATTATGGGAATAAAATAATGAACATTAAAATAGATGCAATAGTTACGATAGTAGACAAGGATAAAAATAAATGCTCTATTCAATATAGTTTCAGTTAAACTTCAAATGTAGTATAATTTTGAGCAAAAATGCTTGGCTCATTTCAATGTGCGTCGTTGCAAAACGAAACTGACCCATGAAGTCATATCATAGTCATAGTAAATCTCTAGATATCTTGAATATAAAATTACTAACCTTGAAATGCAATTCTCCAGAACGAGTCAAATTTATGGTTACTCAATATATGCTCGTGTACGTACAGTATAAAAGTGTCTTAACATCCCAAGATTAACAATTTACAAACAAATCCAATTAATGTTTAGTAACTTTTCCGAAGTAGGTAATTATAAATCCTATTAAATTCAGACGGCTAAATAGCTTTAATGGGTTCTGTAGAGTTGTTTGAAATTACCTCTGTTGCATAAATTATATTTCTGATAAATATTTTTAATGATTTTTAAGGCGGCCACGGGCCACATACATACGGAATTCCGTTTCGCGATTTCGATGCGAAATATCGATTCGAGATTTCGTACATATTACCCACACATACATTTATTTCGGTTCGGAATAACAAGGCTCAGTTAAGAGACGACCACCATTAAGTTCAGACATTTTAATAGCTATAATAGTTAAGTAGTTTAATGGTGGTAGAGCCACGTTGAAACTATTACTGGTTTGAGCATGAATGGGTCGGCTCGTCCGGAGTAGTACCACCCGCTCATAGAAAACCGACGTGAAGTAAGCTTGCATTGTTGCGTTTCGTTCGGTCAGTGAGAGCGCCGAAGGCCCACCTCCCCAACCCCTCTCCTCTCTCCTCTAAATCCCCTAACCCTTCCCCCCAAAGGGTGGCAAAGCACTTGCAACTCCTCTGGTGTTGTTAGTGTCCATGGACGGTGGTGATCACTTAACATCAGGTGACCCACTTGTTCGTTTGCCACCTATGACATAAAAAAAAAGTAGAAAATACGTCGCCGTTATTGGGTACATCCACTTAACACTCAAAGATTACGTGACAGTCAATCTATACATCTTCTATATTTATTATCTATACATACAATAAGAATGAAAATCTAAGGAGTCTGTAGTTTTTGATTTTCGTGAAAAAAATTGTTGCAAGTGTCTAGAAATAAGTAATATAATACATTTCAATCATTTTTATAAATTTCTGTCTGTCTGTATGCCTGGTTGTATGAACACGCATCACTACTAAAGTACTAGGTTCACAATAATATTTTTTATTTTTTTATGTCATAGGTGGCAAACGAACATGTGGGTCACCTGCTGTTAAGTGATCACCACCATCCATGGACACTAACAACCCCAGAGGAGTCGCAAGTGCGTTGCCATCTTTCGGAGGGAAAGGTTAGGGGAGGGAAAGGGAGAGGAGAGAGGAGAGGGGAGGGGAGATGGGTCTCCGGCGCTCTCACTGACTTAACGAAACGCAACAATGCAAGCACTGTTACTTCACGTCGGTTTTCTATGAGAGGGTGGTACTGGTGGCTTAGAATAAGTATTAGAATATATTTCAATAATATTTAGAAACATTTGTCTGTTTGTGTGATCATGTATCACTGCTAAAATACTGTGTTCATGATAAAACCATTACTAAGAAAATCATAAAGCATATTCTCGGGAGTAACTTAGTCTTTGTTTCATTAATATCGGTCCACTCTATCAAAAGTTATTGTAATTTTAACGACACGACTTAAGTATGAGAGAAAAGTAGATAAGCGAATGGACTAAATACGTTCAGATGACTTTATTAGTCATTTTGTACATCAGGTTGCACGTGGACGAAGTCGCGGGTACAGCTAGTATTATAAGAAAAAGGACCAAGTTACGAGGCAGTCCCAAAAACTGACTGACTGGCATTCCATACGGAATTAACGAATGTGTGATGCGACTCGTACAAAATCTACGAAAGTGATGCATTCGAAACATTTTTTTCCGTGCGAGATTCCGTACATGCAGGCTACCATACGGAATTCCGGATCGGACAGAACTACGAACGGATAACTACTGTATGTTTGTGATAGGTCCATAGATTTGTATGGATTGACTGCGTTCGAAATCCTGATTCGATAACTCGAATCGAAATCTCATAACGGAATTCCGTATGTATGTGGGCACCTTAAACTGACAAATTCCCAATCTGAATGCTGAAGGATTAACACAATACCAATGCTATATCGATAAAAGTATAAGTGTTTTCTTAGCGTCTGCATTCTCAATATAATTGACGTCTTTTATATTATCTGGTTATTATAGGTAAGACAAGCCTCATTACCGATTAGGTCAATATTATTAAGTATCAGTTCGAATTTTATTAACTAAATAATTCCAGTACTCAAAGTAAAACATTTTTATTATGATGTCAAAGGAAAATATGACAACAAAGTTTCTCAAAATTCCTGGTAGCTTGACCTGATAATAGAAAATGGTGTATTATTCAAAACAGATTTGGGTCTTGCAATTCTTCAAACAGACGCCATTGAATCAGCATCCCTAGAAAAAGAAAAGTTCTAAAATAATGAATTCGTCGTTAATTTTTACCCAAAATATTAACCTCAAATACGGTCGCCAATAAAACCACTACTAGTTAGGGATTGCAGATCTCTGGGTAGATATAAATGTTTTTAGACTGCAATGACTTTAATGTAAAGTGCAGTGCTGATACAATAAAAAGGTGGGTGTGTCATTATGACCACACAATAAAGGTGAAAACTTATAAAATATGTATGGTATAATTTTGATATTTTATTATGTAATTATTGAATGTTGTATTCTTTGTCAGACAATACACTTGATTGATGATGGCAAAAGGCGAGTATACACGACTCAATGCCTCACCACCCGATATGGATATAGTAAATGTTGCGCAAGGTTTGCAATATATTGTTCCACCCTATAATAGCCTTCTATTAACAAAGTCCGTACTTTTCCTTAGACCTCCGCTGCGCGATTCTATAAATCCGGCGCAGCTCCAGAAGAGCTCTCATGATAACCACGAGCTGCTGTTCAAAATCGGCGACATCTATGTCCAGAGCCAGCCCCTTTTGCTTGCAGATCTTCACGTACAAGCCCCAGACGGCGGCCCGAACGTGGCTCAGTTCCACGTGTCTGCGAGCTGCCGTCTCTTTAAGCCGGTTTAGTGCTAACTCCCATTTTATCACACGGTTTCGCACTTTATCGTAGCGCCACTGGAAGACATTTAATTTACGTTATGTATCTTTATAACATTTTCTAGTTTACAAAAGAACGGTAATACCGAAAATCAACAAAACAAAACTTCCAAGAACGACCACCAGAATGTCAAAATCAATAAAAAAACTCTTAAAATGTTATTTATTTATTTTATTTTTGGCAACCAATCTTCAAGTAGATTATCGCTGCCATTGTTAAGTGTTGGCAACCCAACAAATATATCTTTAATCTATGTTTTTTCTGTATAAAAAAAAGTTTGTTAGTTATAATAAAATGGCCGCGCCACATGCATCGTTGTCCTCGTTTTAATTCCAAAAACCCAGTAAACCTACATACAGTCCACTATCCATATACACATTCTCTTTCAGTTAAGTAATGAAATACAAAATAAATTTACATTCCAAGATCCCGCCAAAAACTTCTGATATTTAATTACCACAAATCTTTATTAAATTCATTATGTAATTTATTAAGCATCCCTTATGTTAACTTATGGTAAAACTAAAAGAATAAGTTATCCATGTAATTATTGGTTTAGAAATTCATGTATTACTTATTTTCAGACTTGTCAAGTCCAAGTAACCCTTTTCACTTGAAATGTACCTACGCATGTTAAAAATTTCCATAACTGTTTGAATTTGTTTGTATGTACCATTAATTAAAACTAACCCTTAAATTAGCAAGTTTATTGTTTAGTCCCATGATGAAGAGTTTCTTCTCCTCAGTAAGAGACGCTATCTCTTGACGGGCATTTTCAAGCAACTCTAGGTCCCTCTCCTGACGCTCAGCAAGTGTATTCTTTGCAGCAGCTATCAAAATAACGTCCGTAAATAAAAATTGATTGGAAACTAAAGCAAAACGAAAAAGGATACATGAATTTAGATAAGACAAGGTAATAACTATTATGACATTTTGGACAACAACGCAATCTAGGAGTTTTCCGTCAATTTTAAAGGGTTTATACCTAAAGCTTCATATCTGTTAAGTACGTCTAATGGTTGTTTAAATTCCGGATAGCTATGTACCACCGACATCAGGTAATCCTGTAAAATAATAAATTTGCTTGTATTTATTATATTCATAATATAAAAATATTACACACGGTCTTCTTTAATGGATACCTCATAAATTGTGTAGTCCTTGACTTGTTGCTCCATCAATTCTTTGACTTCTTCCATTTCTTTGACGCGTTGCCGCATCGCCTCAGTTTCTTTGGTCTTCCTCTCCAGCACTTCTAAATCGTCTTTCATCTTGCGTTCAGCTCGGTCTCGCTTTTCCTGATTCTCTCTTATAAACTGTTTGTGATAATAATTACAATTTTCGTAAATAATGGTCTGTAACTTTTAGAAATTTGTATAGATTCATTTGCACCGTGCAATTTAGATGTATTTGTAAAATGTAAAATACAAAGGATGAAATAACATGAAAAATTAATGCCTTAACTTCAACCCTATAAAAGAGTTAAAGTTTATAATTGTACGTATTTTCAGAATCACACGTTAACAAAAGAATTATCGCATTGATATTCTTTAATATTCTGGCTCTATCTAAACTTAAAGCCAAAATTGTCGTATTTATTCCAGTAATCATTTTGTCTATAAATATATAAATAGCAACAATCACAAAGCATTACTTTATTAAAACTAATAAAGGACTCTTTCAACAGTATCTCTTTAGTTCGTAGATCAGCCCACTTTTCGTCCATTGCAATTCTATTGTTCTTTTCTTCTTCTCTCTTATGTGTCAGCTTCTCTTCCACGTCCATCAAATCGCGACGAGCCTGTTCCATCAATACTTGAGGAGTGGGTCGCGCAATGTCCCATATTGGATATTTTCTATAGCAATTTAGTAGTAATTAATATTGGGTTAAAAAGTATAAATGTGTACGAAATATCTTGGTCGTTCTTGTCTACTGGTAGATAAATTTAAAAACTACTAGTCTGAATAGTTTAATAACAACAATTTTAATAAAACTTTTCGTCATAACCATCACAAGTATATTCCTAACTAAAACTTTTAAAAGTATGTGATCACAGTGATCAAGTCTTTTAAAATGTTTTTGGCGGGTTTTTAGTCTGTCATCTAATGGATTTTATATTTTATTCGTAATTTTGTATTCTTTGATTTCTATATTTGGTAACATTGGGTGGTGTTTTACGTTATATAGTTCGGTTATTGTGCACAAATGAAATGGATGTAAAATAATATCGCGGGACATGGATTCTGAGATGCCACAAAAACTCCAGGAAAGTTCTAACAAGGGAGCTACTATCTTGTTAGAACATTGAAATTATATATAGATACTTGTAACACCTACTCAATAGTGGCAGTAATAATCTAGAATAATAGTTCTTTACCTTTGCAATTGCCATTCTGCAGTACTGGCCATTTCAAATCAAAATACTTTTTGTTTGGCTAAGAATTCTAATTTCAAATTAATTTTATTTTAAAAACATGGAATTCTTTTTCCAAAAGTCGTCATTTGTTTATTGATTAGTGTTACATTTTCATCGCATTTCAATCTTTTTTGTCATCATGGATGGATACGTTAAACATTCGAGAATATGAGTACCGTCGTGGCATCAACGCGGCATAAGCGGCACGCAACATCAACGACGTTTACGGAGCTAACACTACAAACCAACGCACCACCTGTCATTGGTTTGCTCGCTTCCGTTCTGGGAATTTCAACCTGAAAAATGAACCTTGCGGTCGTCCGAAGACTTTGGTCGACAATTACGAATTAAAGGCGGTTGTGGAGGCTGATGATACACAATCTACGGCTGAGTTAGCAGCAGCTTTCGACGTTAGCGTCAAAACAATATTGGTCCATTTGCGTCAAATTAGCAATGTGAGCCACCTCCGAATGACTCACAACTATGACGATGGCTTGATGATCGAAGTTGAAGTTGAAGAATGTTCAGGTTTTCTTGCAATAAAAGACTTGTTACTATGTAGAGCAGCGAAGGATGTGCTCGTATAGCCGACTCGTACAAAACAGGATATCTATATTTTTTTTTTCTCGAACTGACTACGCTATTGACCTAGCAAGGTCTTAACAGCTTCACCGGACTACTAAGGCGAGCGCTTAAGGCACTCAGCCGATTTTATTTTGGTGTTGCGAAATACAGGAAAAAATATATTTAGAAATAATTGCATAATAGCAACAATGTAAAATATACTAAAACCGCAGTTCAAATACGATATTGCGGTTACATTTATATTACAAAGCAAATTGTTGTGTACGTTAGAAAAAAACTGCGATTACATAAAATTTCATGTTATTATTCTCTTCTATTAGGGTTCGCTGTATAGCTGTGGAGACCCTTCCGGCGAACAGCGTATTAATAATAAAATATTTACTTTGTGGTTCTTGTTAAATTTGACGCTTAATTAATTATCGTTATGAGGAAAAACCTGACAATACATTGGCAGTATTTTAACTAAATTCTTATCAATTACAGAAAATCCAGGGAATATCCTTTGGGTCTCATACGCAAATGCTGCTAATTAGCAGGATTTTATTATGTATAAACATAATTTGAATTGGGTTTTTGTTCTTCTATATACCTATACCTTTGATTTTTCTTTCAAATGGATAAATTACAGCTTTCTTATTTTGGTGATAGAACTTCTTACAGTGTTATGTTAATTCAGTCAAACTATTGAGAAAATTTACATAGTATCGCGGCATGAAGGGATATTTGACTATACAGCGCTGATGTTTAAGATTTTTCTGAGACAAGTATTTTTTTTTATGTCAAAAGGAGGCAAACGAACAGGTGGGTCACCTGATGTTAAGTGATCACCACCGTCCATAGACATTAGCAACACCAGAAGAGTCGCAAGTGCGTTGCCAGCCTGTGTATGGGGGAGGGGTAGGGAAGGGAAACGGGGAAAGGAAGTGGGCTTCCAGCGTTCTCACTGACCGAACGAAACGCAACAATGCAAGCACTGTTACTTCACGTCGGTTTTCTGTGAGAGGGTAGTACAACCCCAGGCGAGCTGACCCATTCATGCTGAAACTAGTAATAGCTACAGCGTGGCTCTACCACCTTCTAAAAGTGTTAAGGAACTACCTTCCAATAATAATAGTTGAAAACAAGTGAAATTATACATATACCAGAATCGAATGCAGATTATCCTCCATAAATATTGCTACCATCTAAACTTTCAACTTGTATACAACTTGTAAACAATGTTAAAATTAAGTACTACGCATAATAATAATATGAATTATCTTATCAATTGGCAGTCAGATTAATTGCCTTGCACTGCTCAACAGACACACAAATGAAGAAATTTTGAACCGCATTGTTACCTGCGATGAAAAGTGGATTCTGTTTGATAACCGCAAGCGCTCAATAAGTTGGTTGGATCCTGGTTCAGCACCTAAACAATGCCCTAAACGAAAACTTACCCCTAAATAAGTGATGGTCACTGTTTGGTAGTTTAGCGGCGGTGTACGTACACACAGCTTCTTACTAAACGGGGTGAGCATTACTGCAGATGTGTACTATGAAGAACTGAACACGATGATGGAGAAGCTGGCACATCTCCAACCAGCATTGGTCAATCGCTCGTCTCTGCTGCTCCTGCACGACAACGCACGACCTCATACTGCACAGCAGACGGTCTCCAAGTTGCAAGAACTGGGGTTGGAAGTTCTCCGTCATCCGCCCTACTCACCAGACCTTGCGCCTACAGACTACTACTTTTTCCAGAATTTGGATAACTCCTTGGCGGGGAAAAAATTCAATACCCGAGAGGCAGTACAAAATGCCTTTGAAGAATTTGTTGCCTCCCGTCCAGCTGATTTCTTTAAGAAGGGCATCAATAAACTGCCACTGCGTTGGCAAAGATGCATTGATTGCATGGGTGATTACTTCGATTAATACAAATAAAAAATACATGAAAAAAATTCGTTTAAATTTTTTCATACAAAACGCGCAATTTCATAGGTAAAGACCTAAAATTAAATACCAAAAAAAAAAAGTCGTTTATATCATAGTAGGCATACTACGTGATGCCTGATGCGTGATGCGTGTACTGCGTATGACTACTACGTAGGCATACGCAGTGATAATTAGTGAATTATAAGATTGTCTATAACCACTTTTTTTGTTACATGGAGAAATCCCTACGGATTCCCACCTTATCCAGGCAGCTGAGGATGGGGTATGTCCGACTTGCACGGACTAAAACCCCATGGTGCCTTCAATCACCTATAGGCCGAGGAGCAGGAGCTGCCGAAGTGGCACTGCGTCAACTCCCTGGGATTGTCTCTATCCATTTCCTGGTTGCAAGCAGTTAAAATATCTGTTCAACTTACTTTACCATGCGAGAGGTTTCCATTAAAGATTTAAAATATTCTGCCGTGCATTCCACAGGCGGGCCGTGTGGTATAGCAATCGGTGCCAAATCTTTTGTAGTTTTCTTCATTGTGTACAAATTTTAATAATCTAGAATTATTTTTTAATAAAATTATAATAACAACTGTTGTAATTAATGTAAATACAAAGTACACGAAAGGAAAAATCACAGTTGCTATGCAACGGTATCTAAGCGATAGATTATAATCAGCATTGTCTAATATTGGGTTATATTCATATAATAGAAATCTATATACATATAATAAAAATGAAGTGCCTGTATGTAATATCAATTTTTTTTTTACTGATTGGTATGAAAGTGTACAAGCTTTTGATAACAAAAATGCAATTTTTTAAACTTTTGTCTGTCTGCCTGTTCGTTTCGGGTAATCTCCGAAACGGCTGAAGCGATTTTAACGGGAATTTCACTGTCATGCAGATAAAATTACATCGGGCTACTTAGGCTACTCTAATTTAGACTAGCTGTTAACAGCGGCTTCGTCTGCCATGCTATCTTCAAAACGGTTGAACCGATTTCCACGGGACTTTCACTGGCAGATAGCTTACCTTACGAAAAGTAATTCAAGCAATTTTAGTTTATACTAGCTGTTAACCGTGGCTTCGCCCACATCGTTATCTCCAAAACGGTTCAAACGATCTTCACGAGACTTTCACTGGCAGATAGCTAACTTTACAAGAAGTTATTTAAGTAATTTTAGCTTATACTAGCTGTTAAACGTGGCTTTGCCCTCTATGCTATCACCAAAACGGTTAGACCGATTTTCATGGGACTTTCACTGGTAGATAGCGAACCTTATAAAAAGTAATTGAGGTTACACTATTGTAGACTAGCTGTTACCCGTGAGTTTGTCTGCATGATTTTTGTTATGTTTATTTTTAGATTTCGGTGCCGTCACCGTTAGTAAATTTAAATTCAATGCAAGATTGCAACTCTATCTTTGTTTTTAATTAGAGAAATAATTATCAGCTTATTGTTTACAATTCGACATTATAATTATTAATAACTTTAATGATATAGAGGTCTTCCTAATTATATCTTACATTATAAACGTATTACGTAAAGAGTTCCATAATACAATTTCTTGCGGAACAGACAAGCGTTTATTTTTTGTATAGTCACAAAATCTTAATTATAATGGCAATGTATATTAAATGTAATGTAAATCTTTATAATAATATTTTTAGTTATTATTTCATTAGTTCCTTATACAGAGTAAGCGAGCACTGAGGTAGTTATATTATGGGCTAAGCATGTTGCTGATGACAAACCTCATTTGTTAGTATTTATATATATATATATATAATGTACACGTTACATGTTACTGTAAGTAGCGGGTCGTACTTACAATTGCTTTTAAAGAACATTTCTGTAATTGTACATAGTCTCACAATTTCATAAACCTTTAATACGAATTTAAAAAAAAGTGCGTGTGTACAAAGAACACATGTCAGAAGTGAAACTTCTTTGGCGAACTCATTTATAAGTCTTGTTTATATTATCTATCTTATCTAATACTTTAGATTTCCGAGACTTGAAAAATAGATGAAAAATCTGCGTTTACTGCAAATGATGTCACTTCCGTTGCATACCTGCGTGACGTTACATCTGTAAAAATTTTACCCTCATGTGCCTAAAAAAGTTTCACTTCTAAAAACGCATGCGGAGCTGCGGGTCAGCTTGTTATTAATATCAGCCTAATTGTCTTACGACCATAGAACCTACATATTATGAACTCTTGTGAAAAAAAATGAATCTACTCTTTAAATTTAGATTGTGGACCTGTAACATATAAAATAATGAAAAAAGACGATGATTTATTAAGTCGAGATGTTCTTATATGTACAAATATGTCTACTATACATTCAGATAGCTTATATGGAGTATAAATGACTTGACTAAAAGACTGATTTCCACGTATCTTTTTATTAATCTAAAATTTAAACTGTCATATATGTCAACCATGTGTCAAATGTCAATTATACCATCAAAACGTTTTGTTCCATATTGAGGTCAATGTTTCTAGAATAAAGAAATTATTTTCTCTTTCATACCAGTGTTTTATAATATCTGGTATTTCATACATTGGTTTACAAATTTTATAGAATTCAATATCTGTTTCAATAAATTTATATAGAATAGAAATTAGTCATATCTATAGGTTATGCAGAAATCCCCGGTCTCACTTATTTAAGGTTATAAATCGTTTTGACGAAATATCTTAAAATTGAAACAAGTTTATTATATCATCATTACTTCCAAACGAAATATGGAGCTCAACATATCTTTTCTCACGGGCTTAGGATGTGGAATATGTATTGGAATATCCTTGTTTGCTTTAAAAAGATATCTCGGAATTATGTCCGACGCTGGGAAAAACATAAAAAAGGCAAGTTTAAGTTATATGTAAATTAACCTTTAGACATAATTTAGGCGCATATACATTACATTCCTATTGTAAGGATTTTATATCTCTACTGTTAGTATTTAACATCTTAAATACCACTTAAGTAAGAAGAGTTGTGTTATGCTTTGCTTACCAAACACAACACACATAATGAATCCTTTTTATGCCAAAAATGTTAAACTGGCTGACTGTTTATCTGATGATAAATCTAATCAACAATGGTCAGTATAATTAATGGGGTTTATTTTATTATCTGTTTCCTTTCCTAAAGATTATATTTTTATTAAAAATACATTAACTAATACCCTTCAGCTTTGTTGTGCTCTGAATAAACTTTTTTTTTTAATGTTACAATTTATATCAACTCTATAATAAAAGAAGCCTAGAACCATCTATAAAAATATCCATATTTAATAGTCATAGTTCTACGCTGATATATTCAGTCGTTTTGATGTGATTTAGCCTCACAGAAATTATAATTTCATCATACATATCATAAGAATGTAAATCTGTTTGTTCTTTTAGATTTCATAAGAATGTAAATCTGTTTGTTTGTTTAGATTTTTGTAAAAAAAATTGTTGCAGATGGCTTAGAATAAGTATTAGAATACATTTCAATAATATTTAGAAACATTTGTCTGTTTGTGTGATCATGCATCACTGCTAAAATACTGTGTTCATGATAAAACCACACTAAGAAAATCATAAAGCATATCCTCGGGAGTAACTTAATCTTGATTTCATTAATATTGGTTCACTCAATCAAAAGTTATTGTTATTTTAATGATGATGCGACTTAACTACAACATGTAAGTAGATAAGTAAATGGACTTAATACATTCAAATAATTTTATTAGTCACTGCTTTTTTACTTTATGTTCCATGTGGACGGAGTCGCAGACATAGGTAGTTCTAAATACTTTATTTTTAAATCTATCTATATAGTTAACTACTAAAGACTCATTAAACAACTTAGTTGAGGTTTTTTCGTGAACATGGTATTTTAGCTGTGATGTGTGTTCAAATAGACAGATAGACAGACAGACATTTTTAAAAATGATTGAAATATATTTTCATTATTTATTCCAAGATACCTACAACAATTTTTCACAACAATCTATAAAATACAGACACAGATTTACATTGTTATTATATGTAAAGAAAATGATATTTTCTATGTATACGTTTTCTGCAAGTTCTTTTATTATAATTTTTTTTCAATCCTGTCAATAATAATTAGAAATCATGGCGAGAGATAGCAGTTTAGCTGGATTTGAATCACAATAATCACACACAAGGTTTTACAACAACAGTATCATATTTGTATTTTTAGATGTATTTGATGACTATCCATTAAGCAAGAGATAGTAAAATATTGTTTAGTAAAGTATTGTTTTTTTGTTTGTCGCTGAAAAGAGAATTGCAGGCTGACATGGCAGAGCTAATGAATTGTAGACATCTTACCTTTCTGGATTGCACTGTGTTTGCTAACTTCAGTGATAGAACTTAGTTATCGTAAGTTTCTTTACAGTAAGTTACAGTAAGTTACAGTATGTTTCTTTACAGTTTGCTTCTAGAGAAGAATATAAACTCGTTCTAGTAGTAAGGACTGATTTAAACATGAGCAAAGGGAAGATAGGGGCCCAGTGTGGTCATGCAGCTGTTGGTGCATTCGAGAAAGCACTCAAAAGAGATCCAGAAGGACTGAAATCTTGGCAGATGACCGGTCAAGCGAAGGTTGCTTTGAAAACTGACTCCCTTGATGAAATTAAGCAAATCGCAGATAACGCTAAGAAGATGGGTTTGATTACTTCATTAATAAGAGATGCTGGGAGGACTCAGATAGCTCCTAATTCTGTAACCGTTCTAGGGGTTGGTCCAGCACCCAAAGATATCATCGACAAAGTAACTGGGCATCTTAAGTTATTATAATATGTGTAAACTGTGATATTAAAGTTAAGTCATTCTTAAAAGCATTTTGTGTTTTCATTTTAGTTTTTAATAAATAATGTTTGGCATTTTTGTACACTGAAAACTTTAAAGATGTCCGAATATTGGAGGTATTTGGGACATTATCAATTCTAGCTAACAAAATAAATCAACATATTTTATTTTATGTACAATAATAATTAATAATTCCTCTGTCTAAGAGTATAATTATATGACAAACTATGTGCGTCATTAGCTTAAGTTAATAGAAATGACATTTTTATGCTAATTAATATATTTAAGAACAGATAACCTTTTAAAAATATGACAAAATTTAAACACATATTATGGTATTTCTGTTTGTGTAACAACTAAATAATAAATAATTAAATACAAATATGTAAACCAATTGTGTGAGTCTTACAAAAATATATAAACTAGCATCTGTTACTCTTAGTTTTGCTGTAATTCGAGTCCTACCAACGTTTTTGAATCTATTATAGGAATTTTTCTTAATTTTGTTATTACATAGAGGACTGCCTGGTTTCTGAAATACTCGGTTAAACTACCAATAGTTATTGACTCGACACAGTTTTATCCATAAGATAAACTGTCAAATGGTCAGTTGAGTATTACTGACATTTATCGTATGATTGTGTGTTCAGAAATGCAATTTGACAAGTTATCGAACCTATAACGCTATTGAACAGATAAACTATTATACAATTAAAGCACCTCAGAAACCGGGCAGTCGAACTTGTCGTTTTTTTTTTATCGAATGGCTCGCTACAATATACGTTTACAATCGATGGAAATTAATTTGTCCAAATTCTCTGGTTTGTGAACAACTTTAAACAACGTGAGATGTGTGTTATTATTTTTTTTTTTTTATATCATAGGAGGCAAACGAAGAGATAGGTCACCCGATGTAAGTGATCACCACCGTCCATAGACACTTGCAACACCATGATCCTTTAAATTAACAGGTTTATGGTAAGTACGTGATTACTTTGTTAATGAGTCCAAAAGGTAAGGTAATTATACTCTTTGACCTCAACTGATCATTCAACCACCCGTATTGCAGCCTCACGTCTTGCGATCATCGTCCGCCACGTTTGCGGTCGATGATCTCAACCGCGACGGCTGCGTAACCGCGTAAATAACTGGTCTCGTGAGTTTAGAAATAAAACCAGTTCCACAACCGCGGCGGTCGCGGGTATAAACCGCTTCGTGTGTCCTGAGCCTTACCGTTTTTCTTTTCGCGCGAGAAATAATGTGTCATTTAAAGGCAGCTGCCGTTTGATCTTATACAAGTAAAATGAATAAGGTCTTCGGTTGTGCGCGCATCACGCTTAAACTATTGGATTGATTCTGATCAACTTTTTATACTTTTAAAGTTCTTGGACACTTAGTACTTATTTAATAAATATATCACGAAATCTTTATTTGATTTGTCAACTGGGGCAAAGCGGTGTGTTGCGCATTTACTTTTTTTTTCGAACTGTCTACGTTATTGACCAAGGAAGGTCTTAACAGTTTCACCTGACTACTAAGGCGAGCGCTTAAGGCACTCAGCCGATTTTATTTTGACAACTAGCTCAAGGGTGCGCGGCACACCTCGGCTTTGGCTATTGCCAGATACATGCAAATCGCGACCTATCTGAGCTAACCTAAGCTAAAGTAACTATTCATCATACATATATGAGTTGTTGAAGCATATATGTGTACCAAGCATACATACCTCAACAACCCTTATATATATTTCGTATCGAATAATATTCTAAACTATTTCAGTTTGATAAGGGAAAAAATAAAACCCTTCCACTTGCATGTGTAAGCGTGTATGCGTGCACGTGTGTGGAGGTGATATGCGTAATGTTGTCAGTGATGTAAGATTTTGTGTCACTGTATCGCGCGAGCAGCGTACTCAAGGGCTCCACTCCGAGGGAACGGACCTAAGCTTGAGCTGCTGCCGAGGGGGGGCTAGTCTGGTGTGCGGGAGCTTGCGCATTTACCGGAGGGAGGAAGTAAACGGATAACAATGTTTTGCAAGCAAACTGCATATTTTTGCTATCAACTTTGTGGTTTTGCTCTGTAAATAAAATATATTGTTAAGCAACGCAGACAAAGTCGTGTGTGTCAGATAATTCATAAATATGAAACCATACCTAGAAAGAATACTCAGTGCAGTTAATACAAAACAACCAGTATTTAATAAGCCTATCCTTATAACAACATGTATAATCTAACACCTCTTACATTGAAAAAATATTAATAAACATTTCAATTAATTTATAGTCGGTATTTTGTTAACTGTATCCAATATTTCGTTCCGTTGATATATCTTCTCTTCAATATTGGTCAGGCTTCCATCGCCAGTTCTCTTACTCCTAGCTAGGATCACGTCTTCGGAGACAGTCTTCAGGTCATAAGCCCACCCCATCCACGAGCAAAAGTCTATAAACTTAGTCGTCAGGTTCATGTAGTTGTTGTTCAACTCGGCTGCCCGATAATCCCAAGGGAATACGTGGTGGTAGTTATGAAAGCCCTCGCCCAGAGCTACCGCTGATACGAAGACGTTTTCAACTGGATATATATTGCTATCGTAAGGTCTATAGCCCCACACATGAGCAACACTGTTCACTAAACTGGCCATGTTTAGAATTATTATGAATCGTATCACATTCATGTGCCATGCGACACTTAAACTTTCATCCCACAGATATACAGGAATTATTGTCGGCAGTAACATTGTAAACATGTCTTGTATCAGTATAGGGTATCTGAAACATAAATATACCTATATAAAAATTATTTTAATGTGTTTTTATTTGTCTGGCTAAGATTTGAATGAAAGAAAATGTTTGTAAAATCGTACGAAAAATTAAACATTGGGTTTTATTTCGCAAAGTGAGGGAGGTAAATGTTCAGATATTTTTGACAGTTTGACATCCAGTTGCGTCACTTTGCGCGTCTTTAACAAAATCTATCACAAAGAGTGTTCCAAAGAGCTGTTCGAATTGATACCCGCTGCAGAGTTTCACTAGCGAACGTCTCGTCATAAATTGATTCCATCCGTATCATCTCGATCTACTGTGCGGTTATCTTGTGCGTTTTTTCCACTTACATCAGTTTTTCGCAATGTACTTCCAGCGGCAGGGTTTCCGGCCCAATATAATTTATAAGCCTTCTAGACACGAGCATTCTCCTTTTTCAAGGGCCACAAACGACTTTGTGATTCCTCTTGTGTCAACATCGAACAATGACGTCAGCTTCCCAGAAAATGGAATGTCTGTGTCAGATGTACTTGAGATAGAATATCTAAAGATGGGAAGTCCGTTGGCGGACGCGCGGTATGGTCGATACACGATCGACGCCGTCCGCCCGGTCCTACCGGATTGGTGTAATAGAGGATGGGGTTCCCTGACGTTCCGTCTGGTGCAGGTACTGACCGGGCACGGTTGCTTCGGTTGGTACCTGCACCGGATAGCACGTAGGGAGCCGACCGCCGTATGCCATCAGTGCGGCATTGACCCGGACACCGCGCAGCACACAGGAAGTCGTCTCGCAGAAGGAGGCGGCGGAGAGGGTCCGTGAGCAAGATCCTCAAAGTGACCCTCTCCGCCAACGGAGGACAGGCAGGAGGAGGCGGCAGTTTGACTGCCTCCACCCACCGTAGCCGGACCTAGGGAAGATGGGTCGGGGGGCCCATCTTCCTAGTGTACAGTTCCGGCGGACGGAGGAGACGGCCGGTGTGTACCCAGCTGTCTCCTCACAGGACGAGGGCCGGCGGCAGCAATATCGCTGCTGGGCCAACCGCTGGGGCGGCACGATGAAGTCTATAGAGATCTCGTGCCGTCCCAACTTAGCGGTAGACGTACACCGTGGGGTTTTAGTTCGTGCGAGACGGACATAACCCACCCTCTCCCCCGAGAGAGGGTGGTGTATCCATAAGGGATTTCCCCACATAAAAAAAAGGCGTTTAGATCTTACGTTTCCAAATAATAAAGATTCATTTTGATTTGACAGATTCGGTATAATTGTACTCGTACTTTAAAAAAATGTGCTTTGTTATCGTGAAGTCTGTCTGACACTACGTATCTCATGTGAATTAATGCTCTGAACTTCCTACTCCCCACCGCCCTGCGCATACCTAAGACGCGGTACAGCGGTTGCGGTCAGACTATAATGTGATAGGTCAGAGTTACAGTCAGAGTACATCAATACGATGGAAGCAAAAGCTATTAGATATAAGAAATTCAACTAATAACAAACACAGTCCTAAAACTGTGTATAAATAAACGAGAAAAGTATTAAAATATACCTGTGTTGAATCCTCTACACAGGATTGTTTAACAAATCAGATATGTCAAGATCCTTCCCACGTTTTATCAGTTCAGGATGTTTTTTAACCAAAATCCAGCCCAAGTGGGAGAAGAATAGGCCTCGTGAAGCGTTGTATGGGTCCGCGTCGGTATCGCTGTATTTGTGATGCATACGGTGATCTCTAGCCCATTCTATTACGGTGCCTTGGAGCGACATACTTTGGAATATCATAAGAACGAATTGTAGAGGTAGTTTTGCTTTGTAACACCTGTGACTCCACAGTCTGTGAGCTCCGGCTGTTATGCCTAGCTCTGTAGTTATCATTGTTATAAAATCTGAAAACAAAATAATAATAACAACAAAACAATAAAAATAATATCAATATTTAAAAAATTCTGGGACATTATGGTCAGATATAAACGGTGTTATAAGTACAAAATATTTTTGTTTTAGTTTATTTTTGAAAATTAAATAATTTGGATTAATCCCAATACAGTTATAAATATAGAGTGGTGGTCATATAAATAGACACGTTTCTTATGAATAAAGGAAGTGTATAACTTCAACGTACAAATGTTCGTAAAAAATATACACATTCAATAATTAATAATAATGCAATAATATGGCCACTCAAAAAACTCATTAAATGCATAACATATAAAACATATCTTACTTTTAATTACAGAATGAGCCTTACACATGTAGGAGTTTATTTACTGTTACTGGCCGCTTGGACGCCTAATTAAAAACTTAAAAAAAAAGCATCCATTGCTCGTTCTTTTTTTGAAATTGGAGAATAACATTTTATTAGCTTTTTTTATTATTTTGGCGGCAATTCAAAATTTAATCTGAATTTTATTTTGTTTAAAATAGGCAAAAAAAATAATTGTGACGCGTCAACTAGGCAAATAATTTTTAATTTACATATAAATCATAAGTGGGTGTTGCAAATATAATTGAGGTGGTCGTAAATCACCTCTATCCGCAATATTTGTGTGATGTGTTCTATAAACACAAGTTCTTTCTTCTAATCGAAATACTCAGTATTTGGCTCTCGAACAACCAAGAAATATTGAATATATATATATATATATTGCCACTCAAACTGTATTTGTTCTTATTAGACTCTGTCGTGTCAATATTCCGATTAAACCCTATCGATCAGAGTCTACTCGGTGACCCTTCCGATCAGAGTCTGTGATATTATTATAATATTTTCGTTAATAAATTTGTATTCCTTATTTTAAAGTCTCGCAGCTGTAGCGGGCCAACAAACGTACTCTATGCGTGTGGCCCGCATAAGATCGAAATCAGGATGCGCCCCCTAGTATGTGCCCGTTTGATAAGGCACATGGTTTCGTTCTTTCGTGCTTACTCCTATTCACCGTGGCATTAACTTATATTTATTACATGCTCCACAGATTAAAACAATATTTATCACGAATAAATTATCTGTCTATTCGTTCATTAATGTCCATATAATTTATTGCTAACACTGTGTGTTTCTACTTACTACAACAACATGTAATACAAACTAAAGCGTAATAAATACATGTCACTTCCTATAATTAACTATTCACTGTTCAGTGCACTAAATGTGTTGCAAATACTCGCTGTCCGTAACAGTGGGCGTACAAAAGAATAGCTTTAAAATTGTTATGTTAAGAAAGTGTGTAATGCAATTGATCATTATAAAACACATGCAACTGATGAAAATGTTCTTAGAAAGCCTCGACCAAGAAAAACCTCTTCCAGAAAAGATACGCTAATCGTTCGTGTTGCTAAAAAAGACTCAATTAAAGGCTCCAACAAGATTAAAAATGAAGTTTTTTCGCCTGATGACCCGAGAAACATCTCGTCAAAACTGATACGCCGAAGATTAGTGGAAGCTAAGTTGCTTGGAAGAATCTCTCGAAAGATACCGCTTCTTACCAAGCAATACCGGGAGAAGCAATTATTAATCGCTATAACAATATGTTAATTGGACGGTACGGGAATGGAAAAAAGTGTTATTTTCAGATGAAACAAAAATAAATCTGGTAAATTCCGATGGAAAGCGCTATGTTAGACGCCCTGTAAACAATGCTTTTAATTATACGAGAGTAATTGTAAATACACAAGGAGTATAGTCACGGTAATATTAAAGTTTGGGGGTGTTTTTCCGGCTGTGGAGTTGGATCCGTTCGGAAGATTAAAGGTACAATGGATCAATGGTAATACAAAACTATCTTAGAGCACACAATGATTCCCTACTCGGACGATCATTCGCCTGTATCCTGGACCTTTCAGCATGACAATGACCATAACAACACACAGCCAATAAATAAATAAATATTTCCTTGGTGAACAACGTATACCCGCAAATAATCCGGATGTAAACCCTATAGAAAATATCTGGTATATCTATATTGTTAAAAAGAAAGTCTCAAATAAACATAACACCAGCCAAAACGAACTATATGAAGCATTTGTTGAAGCATGGAATTCAATGCTCCTAGAAAAATGTATGAAATTGATTGAATCAATGCCACGTCGTTGGAGTGCTGTTATTAAAAATTAGGGATACGCCACTAAATATTAATTATAACTATTGGTAGGCTGTGGATAGTAGCTATTTCGTAAATAATAATTACTAATACTTAAAAAAATATTGTTTTTTATACTTTTTTGTTGTCGTTTCTAATTAGTTGACCATTATTGTACATACCTTAAAACTGATTTAAATGTTTGTCCGTAATGTAATATTGAAACTGCACTTGTGTAGAGGGATTTATATTATTTTTCTAATAAATGATAAATAGTTGAACATATTCTTGTCCTATTCGTAGTTTAATTTCTATATAAAAACGATTGCGGTGAAGTATCTTAAGTAGTAGGGATTCGACGGTTCTGCCTCAACGCTTCTAACTCATATCTTTTTTTTTTCGAGTGATTTTTTTTTTCGCCGTGAAATATCGAAACTAAAAAAAAAAAAGTTTGGTGTCAAAATGGGGGTTTTGGCCCACGCCCGATCGATTGCCGTCATCGGATTTGTGATATATCTACTCAATCAAAAGTTACCTTTTACAATTATTCACAATCATGCAATTACCTAATCACCTTTAATCACATACAGATAACGAACCGAAACCGAATTCTTTCGGAGTTTATCACACTCATTACTAATGGGCATGTGCTAACGACTATCTGGAAATTAAATAAAACTTTTATTTTCTAAAGTAATTCTTTATTTGTAAAACATGACTTAAACAACTCCAACAATAATGTATCATTGTATAAACTGTAACTACTAAATAATTCTGTAAAATCTTTCATTGTTTTGCCAATAAACTTATAGTATAAATACATTAGACAGTACTCGCCACAAACTGATGTAAAAACATTTTGTAATACACATGTATTGAAATACCATCTCTTTGAATTCCTTTGTAAAAACAATCTGTGGTATCCTGTAGGTGAACGTCCATATGAATCAAAATACTGGCCAACACCGTTCTCATCTATATGTATTGCTATCCAATGAGACCCTGGCTTATAATCGGAGTCTAAATTGCTTATCAAATAGGATGGTGTCGCAACATATATTGGCAAGCGGTTTGCAGCATACACATTATGTTCTAGACTTGGATGAATTTTTCTTAAATGCTTCTGTTTCTAGCTAGCTATGTGAACTTGTGTGAATATATATTATGAAGATACCATTCGACAGTGCTTCGTTTGTATCGCTTTTATTTTCATTGGTACCTACATCAAAGTGAAAAAAATTATATCGTTTTCAAAATTTGACCAAATCAAATCAAAAATACTTTATTCAGTTTAGACCCTAATAAGGTACTTATGAACATCAAAACTACCACCGGTTCGGAAAACAACCCTGTCATCGAGAAGAACCGGTACATAAGAATAAAAAACTCGATCGGGTACATTTTTTTTACATATATTTCCAATACATCATACAATAGCTTTTAGTGGATGCACAGAGAGGAGAGAAGATCCACAAATACCATAGGGTTTTAATTTAAGAATAAGAGTACTATGGTGAACGGAATCAAAGTCCTTAGACAAATCGCAGAACACACCAATTGCATCATGCGAATCCTCACAGGCTCCGAATATATGATTTATGAGCGTCGCACCAGCGTCAGCAGTAGATTTCGATTTTGTGAAACCAAACTGTCGACCATCCAGAAACTTTTGCACTGTAAAATATTCTACCAATTGTTTAAGCATCATCTTTTCAAGAATTTAACATATCGATGGAAGTACAGAAATAGGAAATAGTTTCGATATTTCCCGGCGAAAAAAAAATCCTCGAAAAAAAAAAAAAAAAAAATATGAGTTAAAAGC